>NW_010582630.1:11129-25086 GCF_000705375.1 Tinamus guttatus | reverse complement strand
TCTGGAGATCTTCCAAACCTGCCTGGATGCCACCCTGTGCCACGTGCTCTAGGTGTCCCTGCTGGAGCAGGGCGGGTGGACTGGATGATCTCTAGAGGTCCCTTCCTGCCTCAGCCATTCTTTGATTCTGTAATTCTTTGTTTGCTTCTTAAAATAAGAGGCATATGGTCTCTAGGACTAACCTACCCATTCATTTCCTGTTAGCACTGTCAACATGTTGCAGTGTCTACAGCCATAATTTACCCTTGTCCGGAACATAAACCTGATTTTGCAATTTCTAAAGCTCATTAGGGGTTTTAGACATTAGGGGTCCTAGACATTTGATTAGGATTTTGTAATTGCCATATTAGCTAGCTTTTGAAAAATTTATCGTTCAGTTAGATTTGACTCCTAGCCAATTAAGCCACAGATTTATTGCTAACTAGATGGCAAAGACATTTCATTACGATACTGCTATTAAACCAATATTTGTATTTCTAAAAGGCATGACCTAAAAGTACCAATATTTAAACATTATTTTGTATATTTTATGAGTAGATATTCTTATAATTTTCTGATGAATAACTCTACTGCATTTTGAGCACTCATTTACCTGTCAAAATGTAAAGATTATCTTTAAATGTAAATAAGATGAACTATCTACCTACAGACTACTTTAATTTTTAATCCTGAGAAGTATTAAGAGCTTATCCCTTTCCCACTTAATAAAAATAATTTCCTAGCTTGAGACATTAATTCTCAGCCATTAAAAAAACTTCCAAATAATTCTCAAATTATTAGATTTTTTTTTGCCCAAAAAAATGATTACTTGTAAATATAATTCATGTTTATCATCTTCCCATCATTCTAGAACACAAATGAAAAAAAAAAAAAAGGAAAGGAAATGTTGCTTTGTCTATATGTATTGAGCTAGGAATGGACGAAATATTCAGCAAAGTAATGAGGAAAAAAATAAGAAATAAACGTTTCAGGATTTCTTTTTGCCTTGATCTGATTGTTCTTGAAATTTACTGCTTTATTCTGATTACTAATAAAGTATTAAATACATTCTCGTTATTTGTTCTCGCAGATGTAAAAATTATAAAATATGCACACTAACACATTATTTGTCCCTAATGCCTATATACTGATCAACAATGTGAAATAAATTGCATTTGTTCTTCCATTACATAATATGAAATAGGAGACAATCACATTACAAAAAGTTCATCCCATAACCAGCTAAGAATACTTTTTTTTTTGTAAATAGATAGGATTTTCTTGTGATGACTTTCCTGTAACTTTATATTTTTTCCCTTTATTGTTTCTATTCTCTTGTGTGCACCTTATAAAATCAGGCAAAAATCAAGCACAAACCAGCTTTCTCCTTACAGCTACTGAAGTTGGATGACCCTAAACTAATACAAAATTTAATCTGTGGGAAAAGAACAGTGGAGAAATGTTAAAATTAATTGAATTAATGCAGTTACATCTCCTTTGTATTTAATTATTGTGATGTTACAGTCTAGGATCTTACCTGCATTTACTCATAACTGCTAAGCTGAAGAGGGTTCATGTCAGGTGTCTGCCTCAGGCTGTATATTTTGCCTGAAGTTTTAGCTAAAATAGTATCTGGTTCTTAAAATAATAAAGAAAATCTTTTGCTGGTGTTTAAAGAAGCTGTTGCAAAACTCTGGCATTTCCCTTCTTTCATGTGCTATCAAGTGTGTCACCTTCATCTTTCAGAGAAATTATAATTTTGGACTAGTCTATAGAGAGCAAGGAAACAGAAGAGCAAAACAGCCACTGTCAAACAAACGTATTTTTCACATATTGATTGGAATTGGTTGGAATTTGGATTCTGTACTAAGCATGTTGGAACTCGCTGTCGTTAGAGAGGGAAGAACGATGTTTCTCTGAAATGCCAACTAAAAAATACAAACTATGAACAGGGAGTCATTCTCTTAAGTACTCAACCTTACACTGCACTTAACCCTGCTAATGTCCTGACTTCGAGGAAGCAGTGAAATGGAAAAAAAAAAGAAAAAGAAAGAGCCTGAAAGGAAAGATGGAAAATGCAGGGTCAAGGAACAAACAGCAGGATACCTTGAGGCTGGAAAATAGGATCCTTGAGGACTGGGAAACTAGATGGTTAGGAAAGAGCTATGAAAATGGACTAAAAACTACTTTATCTCATCATGCCACAACATTTTTTCCCTCTTTTTAATGTCAGAAAAAAAAAAACAATAAAATAAAACCTGTCCACGTGTCACAGGAACGAGTCGTGGTGGGGGTGAGTGACACAATGCACTTCACCCGTGTGAAAGAAATAGTAATAGGTTTTGTTGATATGGACAATGGTTTCATGAGATTCTATGGCAAGGTCACTTATTATTTACTGCATGGAGGTTCAAGATACATACAGAATTATCAAGGAGACCTTTAAGAGGTGTCCCTGCTCAAGGGGAGATCCTGACGTGCAGCCTGCCTCGATGCAAGGACAGCTCAAGGGGCTCTTGGGCTGTCGCCATATTTATGGGATGATTGACTTACAGTCATTCTTTCAATTCAGAAATGACTTGGCTGGTGCATACACAATTAGCCTTATCTCCCCATCAGGATGCAGTCATCAGGACTGTTATTGATAGTTAATGTCTGAGCGGGCGGCGGGGTGGTGGGGGTCAGGGGGCGGTGAAGAAATCAAGGAGGCAACTGGCAGCTAGCAGGATCACTGGTGGTTAACAGGGAATAGTGAACAGGAAACAGTGAATAAGGCTACATGTAAGAAGTCAGGTTGAGCTGGGGAAGGAGCACATCCCTCACATCATGCTAGAGAAAATCGTAAAATGCAGTATTTTAAAGTGGTACATCTTAGTTGTACTGCTTTCTGCAGGCTTATTAATGTCACGGTTTTGCTTTTGTGCATTTTTAATGCAGCTCTTAATTGGTAGACTCACAGCTCTGAGGTACCTTTTCTTAAGCATGCACCATTATGGAGAAATGTCAGGCATCTATTATCAAGTATATAAAATGGATTGGAAATTTTCTAAGACAGATGACTCAAAAAATCACATAAATTGTGACCTCATTTCTGTTGTTGATGTTTCTGTGTTGTAACTAAGAAGATACATATTCTTCCTGGAAGCGTTTACTTTAGGCCTTTGATATTACTGTATTACTGTATCTTATATAGGGTATTTCAAGTGTCAGTTTGGAACAATAGAGCATTGTTAGCTGGAAAAGCGAAGCAGGATGGAAAAATGAAACTTTTGTCTTAAAAAAAAAAGGAAATTAACAAAGGAAAACCTAAATGTGATGTACACATTTAGATATATGCTTCAATTTAGATGTATACTTTCTGATTGGAATGGCAAGAAACAAAACATGCACAGATCTGCACCCAAAATTTACATAATTTTGCAAATTGTAGTAATATATCTGCCCTCATCTTTCCTAGGAAGGAAAGAGAAAGTCCATTTTTCAAAAACATCTGTCTTCAAGCAGAAAGGAATCTGGTTTTACACTGATTTGCACACAGTGTAAACCCTCTGCAAATCCATCCATGACTTCAATAAGAGACTGAATTTTATTCATTCCTGTGTTGAACTGTAGACTTTGAAGTCCACTATATAATTGTACTGCATTTAGTAAATCCTTATTGAGACAAAGTTCCCATGATACCACAGCCTCCATATAACTGGAGATCAAAGCCAAATATGCCATCTCCACAAAAGCCATTCCAACTTACCTTTATAACATACTTACCAAACTTTGTCAGCTTTTGCTTTTTGTTGAGAAACTCAGAATAGGAAAAGGAAAGTGAGTTACTGTTCAGACAGCTCTTTGGTAAAGTCACTAGAACTAATAAAAAGTATTTTGCTAAATATTTTAAGTTCAACTACTTCCCATTCCAAAAGCACATGCTACCTTGCTTTTCCTTCACTCTGCAGCACTCAACATGGAAAGGAAATCCTAATGGAAAACTGTTTGAAGAAAAATTTCTCTCTTCATGCTGATAGAACTAGGATTTATCCTTGCTCTCAAATCTGATTCAAACAAAATCCACAACTAATGCAGATTTGCCACCTACATAATCATGAAGAAAATACTGCCCTGTATTTAAAGCAATCGACTGTTAAATATAGCCACATACAGCTATTCAAGTTTCTTGTGTATAAGTTATGACTGATTTTTAATGTATTCCCTTCTACAGTTCAGATTTTTTTTTAATTAACACGTCTTTTTCAACCTTTTTACTCTCCCCCTCCTCCTGCCTCTTTGCCACATGCATTTATGGAGTTGTCATTGAAAGAGAAGTAGCAAACGGTTTTCACAGCCCCAAGTAAAGCTGGATTTGAAGATGATGATGATAGTCATGCACTATTTAATCACAACACTTACTTTTTAAACTGTAGTCTCATGTCATTGTCGCAAATAGAATAAACTACTTTCATAGCAGGATATTTCCTTTGATGTGGCATTTTAAAAACACATCTGCGGCAGCATTTCATGAAATCCATTTAAAACATTACACAGTGTATGACTCATGTACTGCATTATTTCACCATACATTTGATAAAGCATAAGCCTCACTCTATGGGCTAGGATGAATCTTTCAGATGAATTTTCTTAAAGGATATATTGTACATCTCAAATCATAGAATTGCAAGATTGAAATATATATTAATTTGCTTTTTTGTTAATGATCAAGAGGTCGATCGAATATTCCAGAAGTAGACAACAGATTCTTCTTGATCTCAGATAGTGCAGGGCTCAATAAAAGATGTTAGATTATTTTCAGTATGCATTGGGATATCTACAATAGACTTATCTGTATCTTAACTTGTTTTCTACACTTCTTCTGTAACTTGGAAAGAAAGAAGTTAAACTGGACACAGTTTTAACAATCCTAAATTAAGTGCCTGATATAGGCCAGATGAGTGTTTTCTGAGCAACTGATATTAATACTTGGCTTTTTTTTTTTTTTTGCCAATTTAGCGGGGTAAGAAAGGAGGGAGGCAGTCACAAACTTCTTGCAGGTTGTCAGCTACAGAATGAAATTTTAAAATAATGGGGTCTGAGGACTCTAGTGCAGTCTAATACAAAAGCTGAATTTTTCTGACATGTTTAATTTTTTTTAATGTATGATGTACTTATATTCTAGCTGTCAATCAATCTTATGTTTATTGTTGAAGGTGTATATTAGATTTTGAAGGTAGATCTTCTGATTTTTAATACTCTTAATAAATGTTCTTCTAATTTGTGGAATTAAACCTCTTTTTATTCAATTGGTCTTGCTTGATATTCTCAGCCAATTTAACGTATTGATACTTTGCATAAATAAAGAACTCTCTATTAGAACAAATAAAGAACAAATATTTTAATAGGTTTATTTTCCAATATATTCAGAACAGTCACGTTAGTAGGACACAACAGTATTTATTTGGCTATTCGTTAGGTTGTGAGGGACTAAGAGGTCAAGAGGCGGCTACCTGGAAAACCTGGCCGTGTCTGAACAACTCCTTGTAACTTTTAGCAGTAGTGATATGTGTCTGTCACAATTATAAGGAGCATTAGGCTAAGGTAACTAGAACTTGGAATATTCTGCAAAACTATTGCAAAACTATGTGGATGTGGGACAAGATGGACAGGTCCAGAATTCACTAAGGATACTTTGGTGCCTTTTTGGCTGCCAGAGCTAATTCATTGTGAGATTGTCAGGGGCCAGGACAGGGAACTGAACTGGGTTAGTTGTTGGATAGTCTCTGTTTCTGTTCTTATATGCATTTGTTTTCTGTACCTGTGATTGTAAATATATTGCTCTGGATCTAGATATGGAGGCAGGTTCATTTGCAGGTACTAGAGAAGCAAAGCGGAAAAAAAAATCAAAAGATCCATGCTTGTTGACAGTTATATAGAAAAAATATCCACTAATTGCCATGTTTTCTGGAAATGAAAGAATGTCAGAAATATGCTAGTTCCTTAAGTGTTCTCTGAAGTGCTTGTGATGGCATGCACCTCATGTTAAATGGATGAATATTTTTGCTCTTACATCTATTGCTTTTCAGTACTACTATTTACAAAGCACACTTGAGTGAATTTATCTTTCTGTGAATACACCATTCCTATGAATCAAAATAATACTGCCCGCACGTGCCAAGGATTTCTATTATAGGTGTGTACGCATGCATGAGGAAAAGACCTTATATTTATCAGTTTATTTGTATGTACAGCTGTGACCTTTTAAAACCTCATAAACAAAACAAAATCCTTTATAGTGTATATGATTGTTTTATTTAAAATTTTACTGCAAAGTGTTACAGATGACCTTGTAAGGATTACTAACGTGGGGTTCTGAATGGCTCCACAATAGTTTAATGAATAATTAGTTCAGTCAGGGCCAACTCCAGGCAAACACAAATGATGCAGTTGCCTAGCACCAAACTGCAATGGACAGCGAAACAGCCACAGCTTAATTATCTTTCCTTAGCTCTGCTGACTTCCTGGAAAGCCACTCTTGCTGGATAATGTTTCTGGAAAGGTCAGGATGTATGGGCTTGGAGCTAGTACTGTATGAGACCCGAGGAGATAAAAGTGGCAGAAAAATTGGCATTAGATTCTGCATTCTGCATTTCTGGTCTGCCTCTTCTCCCCGCATCTTCTTTTATTGCTGAAGGACTGTTGAAGGACTGCTTGAAGGACCTTATCTCCCCAGGTTTGGATGGCAAAATTCATTTTTGTCTATGTTGCTGAGAGGTTTTGAGCAGGTTCCAAAAGCAGTTATGTTAGCAGAACAGAAAGCAATTCAATTGCCACTGTAAGAAACCTATTTATATGACCTTTATAAATGTCCATTCTATTTTTCCACTTTCCCAGATGAATGAATACCATAAAAGAATGTCTGATGTGAGTAAAAATTTATAGAGTTTAAAACCTCTGAATTTCTCCTGATAATTCTTTTTATTATCAAATTTGAAAATATCTTTTGAGAGGTATACCCACTCTTAATTAAAGCCTTCAAATTACAGAGAATCCATCATATTCTTTAAAAAGCTTTTCCAGTTTTAATTACTACCTCTGTTAATAATGTACATGTTATACATCATTAAGGTTTGAGCTTCAGGTTCCAGGTATTTTATTATTTCATACCTCATGCTGTTAACTTATAAGCCCTCCAGTATCACCTCTCTGTGTAATCATCTGTAGCCCAATCAACTTCCTTCCTAATCCTGTCCTCTGAAATTTAAACATGGTCATCCATCCATTCCCTAGAAGAAACGGTTAGGCTAATTTTGAATATATGAATATGTGGGATATATGAATATCCCGGAAGCAAAAGCTTAGGTAATAGAGCACGTTACCTATTCCTGTTAGCTAAGTTTGCTACAACTAGCTTGGGTATCTGTGTGTGGCACTATGCTGTGTTGAGTAGACATAACCAGTCTCTTTCGCAATATTTATAGACTAAAGACAACGATGACAAAGGTGGTCAGAAAAACAGAGTACAGGCAGAGGTGATTTTTTAAAAGTAATCTGTAGGCCTAAATACTTAACTGGAAATAAAAAAAGAAAAAGAAAAGAAAATGAAAAAGAAGAAAAAGCTTCCCCAAAACCTTTGAAAAATCTGGTTTAAACCCAATCTGATTTAATCCAAACCCAGAGTTCTAGGCTGAGCGATAACATGGGTCACTGTGCTCCCTGTCACCTAGCCTGAATCAATTGCAGCTCACTGGTATATTATTATGACCTAACATTTCTGCACCATGCTTTTGCCAAATAAATTAGAAGAGATGAATGATAATCTCATTAACAATAAACAAAGTAAATGTTAAAATTAACCAGTTGCTACTGGTGATTGGGAGACTATTTAAAAATATAATGTTGCAAAATATTGACAACAATCAGTTTTTACTTTAAAAGGCTTGACATCCTAAAAATTTAACTTTTCTAGAAGCCTACCTCTCAAATTGTTAAGCAATACTTAGATGTGATTCCAGACTTTCCCTTCCTGTGGGACAAAACAGCAGAATTATGTGTCGACAGGTTCAATAAGCCTTTACAATTCCACGTTTACTTTAAGGTAGTCTTCAGATAATATTTTTTTAGTATTTCCTGCCTCCACCTGTAGATTGTCACCATATGCCAGTTAAATTGGGAGGAAATACCTATATGGAAAGTAATTTTTGTTTTGTTAGGAGCAGTTTTACAAAATCCATCCCCTTGCCTAGAGGACCATCACAGCTATAACACGGTGGAAAAATGAGCGGATGGGAATTAGCATTTGTGTATGATAGGAGTGCTGGATCGCTTATTTCCAAGCAACCCTTAAAGTTAGTCAAAAGTACTTGTAGAACCACTATTACATTAAGGAGCACTTTGCAGTATTCCTATTACAGATTTTAAGACCGGGCAAAGTAAGATATCCCTCATTGTTTGCAGTTTGGAGGAACGTGGCCCTTAATAGCAGTAAATGGTTCAGGCTGTTTGGGTGGAATGGGTTAAGTATAAATTCAGAGTATTGTCCTGCAAACAATGATATTCCATTTAGACCTGAGAACTTGCATGTTTTGCTGTGATATGACTGAACTGATAGATGTTACTTCCGCCCACACTCCTTTTAATGTGGTGTTCTTTGTTCAAGTTAAGTACAGTGTTTGAATTCTCTGTGATGTAAATCATCTTAATATCTGTCTTAAATACTGTTTGGTTTATAAAAAGCAAAACCAGAAGATACTACAAATCACTACTGCCAACCTGAGCATAACCAAATGAGTTGTAATCTGTAGCTTTACAGTTTTTAATGCTTCTAAATCTGTTACATACAAGCTTGTACACTGGTATAACGGATAGAACTACAAAAATATTCTCCTTAATCATGTAATTTGCAGACAATGGTGTTTATCATAATAGTTTTTATTTTTAGTTTCATGATTTAATTGCTATCTCTTTGGCTTTTGTTTGCCCATAAAGAGTATTTTTCAAACACAGTTCTCATGGGCTGAACAATGTATTTTGAACTCTTAATTCTTATTTACAATTGCTCACAAGTAAGTATACTATAATAGGACCTGCTTGTGAAGGTTTCTCCAGTGAAGGGGTATTGGGATTTAGGCCTAGATCCAAGGCTTATGAAATCAATAGAAAGACTTAAAAAGCAGCACAGACCAGTGTACTGGCAACAACAAGCTTTCATTAGGATTGCAAAGATGCAATGGATATACTTCTGTTAAAACAAAAAATCACAGGTTTGTTACACCAAAACCAACGTATAGGTAGATCTCAATGCATTGATCCTTAGTGTGCATCCTTTATTCAAGTATTAAATATTCAGTTCAAGTATTAAATATTGTTTGCAGCATTATTATATAAAATTTACTTATCTCAGAAGACTCTGATGTTCTAGTCCAGACTGTAGCATACAGTCTCTCACTGAGGAGTCCACCGAATCTATCACATCCTGGTTCAAAACTGATGAGCTTGTTTTCTATGTGAGGGAACTAATTTCAAGAGATTCCTAAGAGAGCAAAACCCTAGGGAAGAATCTTTCCTCTTCCAGTCATTGATGACAATTAATTATCCAACATATCATATTTTGCAAAACAACTACAGGATTGGTACCAACAGCCAAAATATAATCAGCATGCCTTGAATACTTAAATATTTCTTTAAACAAGTTGTTTTAGCATTAATCTTTTTTCTACAATAGATGATGAGTTTCCATGGTGAAAAATGTGCAGAGATGTAGTTCTGCACAGATGTTTCAATGAATATCCCAAGAAATTTTGTACTGTGTTGCACTGACCTACTGCAGAGCATCGTCTTTGGGGCTCACTGCTATACACAATGACATCCTTGATGCATGTTTCTAAACCACGTCCACTGGAGACTGCATTTGATAAGAGAGGGTAAGAACAGCCCTACTTGCTTCATATTCAGTGTCCATGGTGGCCATGAATGGACTTAACACCACCCCTTTGCACAGCTGGCATTTTTGAGGTGCAGTTTCACAGTCTACTTAGGCTGGTGGAAAACGGTGCTGCCCTGTTGTACCTGTGCCTGTTAGGCAGCAGTGAGAGCGCCAAGCGCTCGGCACAGAGGGGCTGGCACAGCTGGAATGGAGGAAGAGAGCAGCTCTGCGGCTCCTGGCGGCAGCACCACCTCCCTGTCCCCGTGCTGACTGCGATACCAGGCGCTGCGCAGCCAGGGAACAACACCCCAGGGCAACACGGGAGAGCTTTGTTGGAGAAGGGAACCTCTGTCATATGGAAAAATTGCTACACTCCTTTTGCAGTGTGCTTGTGCCGCACAATAATCTTAAGCAAGTTCATTTATTTTTAATACAATCAGAGTATTCTTGTTTGTTTGCTTGTATTTTGTTGCTGTTGCTTTTAACTGACTCCAATTCTTATACACTATTAGTGAAAATATAGTAATACTACATGCTTTTTTTTGCTCTTTTCTATATAATTCACAATAAATGCAGTCCCCCCAATATTCTTTCAGCTGTAACAACTAATGTCTTACATATCAATCATTTACCTCCTTTATGGTTTACCTCACTTTATTTCTTAAATATAAAATAAAATGTAAATATAAAATAAAACTACTAACATCAGATTTCTCCCTTCACAAACATGTTCTAATCCTAGCTAATAGTGTGGCTTTGTGTTCCTGCCACATGTGGTTACACAGATAAGAAGTGCAGATGGATATAGCAGTCAGTGCAAGGCAGAAGGGGAGGCCTGATTCGAAGTGATCGCTGCTCCAATGATGCAGTATACACTTTGTTCTGATTCCTGTCAAAAGTAAAATGTGAGAGCTATTCTTAAAGGGCAGAGGATCTAATTCCTTCCTTTTAACATAATTTATTTATAGGGGCATGTTTCTCTGTTGCGATTATTTTAATTAAAAGTAACATTAAGGATTGCTAAAGAAAGCCCTTGTTTTGGAACAAAAGGGCATCGTATGCTGAAACAGCCAACAGATTAGTTAACAGATTCAGCAGAGATTTTTACAGATTAAAAAAGCAATTGCACCCATGTCTTCTGTGTGGTTGGTAGGTGCTTCTGACCTGTAAATTATTGTACAAGAGAGGATCCTCACGGCTGTTGTGCTCTGTTCCTGCTATTTTGTTTGTTTGCTTGCCTGTCCGTTGCTAAAGAGGAAGACATGCACGTCATGTCTCAAGAATTCACATTGAATTACATCTGCGGTGTCAAGAAATATGGAGAACACTCTGTATTTGAGACTGCAGCTGAGTCATGAGACCCACACTGAGTGCCGCATGGTCAGAGTTCTCCCCAAAACTTGAGATGCTTCTTTAGGAAAAGATGTACTTTAAATTCAGGAGTTTATGTACTTCTAGCACTTAAGGAATAAGGCAGAAGTTTTGAGTGCACTAATAGGGAACATCAACTTATTTCAGTCTAATCCTACCCAAAATACCTAGATCCTTTCATGTACAGGGGTCAAAGTGACTTTTGTTTATCTGACAGCGGTATCTCATTCACTTATGAACTTTTGTATTATTATTATACCTTTTTGACACTGGTAATTTTTTTTTTCAGTCCAGCTGATTATTGCACTCTCCACTTCCATCTGTTAGCACTTGGCCTGTACTCAAGCGGGATAGCACTGCTAACACTGCTAGCATTTTCAAGACCTTTCAGATGGCTAATTTTGGTGTCAATGCAGAATGCTATCCCTGAAGTGCTACATTGCAGCTTATCTCCAACAATGACCCATTATTTCTTATATTAAGAACTGGAAGTGACAGTGAGGTCACAAACTCATCTTCATGGTAGATATTTCATAGCGCTTTTTTTTTAAGGCTGATAGTCCAACAGTGTTGTTTTTCAGCTATTTCAGCTATTCATAATAATGGAGAATATATGAAAATGTAACAATATAATGCAGTTTCTTGCCAGCTGCTCAGTGCTTCTATAAATAACAATGCAAACAGCAGATTTTTAATAGTTACTTTTACAATTAACAGTTGTTCTGGAAGTCACCTTGATTTTACTGACCGCTCTTGAAACAGCGTGACGTATCCAAGGCAGAATGCCAGCGCAATTCAGGCTCATTTTATGCAGAAGAGTTGGTTACAACCCAGCGTCACTACTTCTAATTACCTCAGTCCAACTCTTCAGAAGTTTGGTTCACTTCATTGGTTCTCTTGGAAGCCACTGGATCCTTTTTTTTTTTTTCCTTTGTTTTGCTTTCAGTTGTAGTATAGTTAACTATGGATCTCTGCTGTTGGAAATTCCTGACAGAAAAACAATTGAATGCCACTTCCACTACTGTTATTATTTTTCAGTGTGTTTCTCTCATTTTCTTTTCCCCATCCTTTGTTATCATTACCTCAGAGCATTTTCCCAACCAATACACAAGTTTTTTCCTGTTCAATTAAATATTCCCACAAAGTATTCAGTTCATATTGGAGATTCTTCATTCCACAGTGCTTCCAAGACCTGAAGTATATTTGCCTGGTACTCTTTATCAGTGACTTCAGTGAATGTACTTTTTAAATGATAATAATAATCCAATTTATATAATTCACTAGAGGCCAAAGTCTAACTGAGTCTTATGCAAGTGCATCAAACAGTTGCATGTTTTTTTCCAACAGTCTCTAGAGAAGCAAAGAATCGGTCTGGTCTTTTCTAACTTCCCTCTGAAGCACAATGACTTGAAAATATAGTCCATAACATAGGCAGTCATACATGGTTAAGGATGTTCTTGCTTTGCAATTTGCTTAGTAAAAAATCAGCCTTAGCTATTACGCCAGTAAAATCTTTGATATTGTGAAATATAACTGTCACAGAAAAAGTGAATACCTTACAAATATCTTCCCTGCTTTATAAGTGGGATTTTGTCAGAATAGTATCATTTGTGAATATATGCGAATATATTCACAATTAATTCAATAATTCATTGTCTTGCTTCTCTGCAAGTACCACACTGAAATTTAGTACTGTATATGTTATGAGCTCACCATCTATTTCGTAGAGGGAGAAAAGCCCTTGGGAGAGCTTTACACTTCATTTTAATCTAAGAAAAGCTTTCCAAATGTTCTGCACCTCCAGGACTGCCTGCTAACGTATGGGAGGAGCCGTTCTCTTAGACTTCAAAATGCTCCAGAATGAGTCAACTGTGCAGCTGGGAAAAACATATTAGGTATAATATAGGGTATAATGAGAACAGAGAGCGAAAAGGTTTGGGTGGTTACCATCTGCAGGGTATTTCAAGCCGATTCTGTTGTTTTACAGGGGAATGTGGCCTCTCGCTTGTTTTAGTATCTATCTGACCTTTTCCCTTTCCTCTCCTCCTTTAATAATTTGCTGTGTAGCATGAGATGGCAGAAATTTTTACCGCTGCAAGGTCAGAGAATGATGCATGGACCTCTGACCATTAGGTAGACTTTGTTTCTGATGGGAGACACGATCCAGGCAATAACCACTAGTTTTCCCTCTTACACCACGTCTATAGGACTCATCTGAAAGATTATGACGGCTCCAGACCTACTTAATTGTTGATGGAAATGTATCTAATTTAATAATTTAAGCTTTCTAAGGTGCTCCCCACAGCACACAAGAAACAGAATCAATATCCATAATGTATGACCATTATATATTCATATATTCATTTCAAGATGAGATAGCTATGTGTTGGGTACCTTAAGTAATACTTAAACATGTAACTGTATTTCCTAAGATATCGATGTGGGAAAGAAAAGTTAAGAAGAATTTTGTGTGTGCCTGAAGAGGAAAAAAAAAAAAGAAGTAGTGACTCATGCTCTCCTTTGATCAAAACACACATCCTTTGAGGTACGGTATACAAACACGGTAATTTGTAACATATTGGGGCAAAATGTCGCACACCCCTTGTTTTTCTGGGGTGCTTGCCGCCGAAGAGCGGCTCGGAACCGGAGCAGGCAGCGCTACAAGTCACCGCCAGCGATGCCCCCCGCGCTTTAACGGGG
>NW_010582630.1:0-10270 GCF_000705375.1 Tinamus guttatus | reverse complement strand
TTTCGGGTGCATCTGCTTCGGTTACTCGTGCTAGTGTGGCAGGAAAACCCTCCCTGAGAGCTCGCGGCCACCCAGGAAAAGGCAGAGTGAAGCGGGCTGAAGTGGCCAACCCGGCTTTCTGCTCTGCTAGCGATACCTGTTGTGGGACTTTCAAAACGCGCCTTGATATTGTCTTATTTTCAGCATGTCAGCTCCTTCTCTCTTAAAAGTAAAACGTTCTTTGACTTTTGAGTGCTTATAAAGTATGTTTTGATGCATGTGCAGCTTCAAAGAACTTGTGTTTGTGTTTCCACAGGAAGAAGCAACATGCAAAGTGGACAGAAAAAACAAATATCGCCTTTAACAAAAAAGTGCTGGCTTTCTGCTGCTGTTCCGTGTTTCTGCTTTGCATCATAATGGGAGGTGCAGCACTATCTACATCATGGAGGCAAAATTTGGGCATTTATTGTAAAATAAGATGAGCAAAGACTTGAAAATATGTCAATAACTCTACTAATTCAGACATGCCTTTCACAAGCAGAGGGGAATGTTGGTTAAAACACTGCAATTTCATCAGAAGAAGCTAATGGAGGATTTCTGTTGATTTTTTTTCTTCTAACCTCCCATGAGAAAGAAAAAGTGCAGGAAAGAATGTGAGAGATAAAGGAAAAGCTGAAGAGATTACACTTTTGAATCTGTTTTCCAAGTGCTGTTAATTCCTTCATTCAACAGTTGCAAAGCTTTGTTTTGAGTAAATTCTATAATTTTTGTGATCGATGGAGTTTTTTTTTTTGTCAGTCCAAGAAGTGAAAGTTGACCTGAGTGAAGAATTTAAAAAGTAAATTTGTGACTCTCAATTCCTATTTTCATTTTTTTCCCAGAGTTTTCCACATAGGAATACCCTGTTTCAGTTTCTTATAGTGTATTGTCAACGCTGCTTTATGTGAAATATTTGAAGTTTTTACTTTCCTTCTAGTTCTAGTATTTATAGTTTAATGTTGCTTTTGAGAAAAGTGTGAACAGACAAGGCACTTGTGATTTAACTTTTCAACAGGCACACTATTTTCAGTGTCATACCTCAGACTGCCAGTCAGCTGAGTGTGTCTGTTAGAATTTACAGAACAAAATCTTTTAAGAAAAATCCTTAAGTTCTTTTTTTTAACTAACTGGATCAAGCTTTGATGACTGATTTTTGTGTGTTGTTGGGAAATGCGTGCCCGGGGAACAGGAACTGCCTAATGGATCATGGCTCTGATGTTTACAGGACATACCTTACTTCTAGCATTGATGACCTTTGCTGTCTTGACTCTTGAAGAATCAGTAAACAATTACTCTGACTGGGTGACTTTCATTGAAAATGTAGATCGGTATGAGAAAGAGAAACTGCGAGATCTTAGTGCTGAGCAGAAGCTGAAAAAAACTGTTCTTCATCCAAGCTTGTATTTCGATGCTGAAGACGTCCAGGCATTGAGGCAGAAGGCTCATACAAGCCATTTGCATCTGTTTAGGGCTATCAGAAGTGCAGTGACAGTTATGCTATCCAACCCATTATACTACCTACCTCCACCCAAGCATGTTGATTTTGCTGCAAAGTGGAATGAGATTTATGGTAACAATCTGCCACCTCTAGCATTTTATTGTTTGCTGTGCCCCGAAGATAAAGCTGCTCTTGATTTTGTCCTAGAATATATGGATAGAATGGCTGGTTACAAAAACTGGTTGGTTGAGAGTGCGCCTGGAGATGAAGTGCCACTTGGTCACTCCCTAACAGGATTTGCCACTGCTTTTGACTTCTTGTATAATTCACTGGAAAATGTGAGGAGACAAAAATACCTGGAGAAGATACGGTCCGTGAGCGAGGAGATGTATGAGTACTCAAAGGTTCGTGCGTGGGGAAAGCAACTTCTCCATAATCACCAAGCAACTAATATGGTCGCTTTGCTTACTGGAGCCTTAGTTACAGGTGTGGAGAAGGAACCGCAGGCAAATATTTGGAAACATACTGTTGTTGATGTGATGGAGAAAACGATGTTTCTGCTCAATCATATTGTGGATGGATCTCTGGATGAGGGAGTAGCTTATGGGAGTTACACGGCCAAATCAGTGACCCAGTATGTTTTCCTGGCCCAGCGCCACTTTGGTATTAACAACTTGGAGAATAATTGGCTCAGAATGCACTTTTGGTTTTACTATGCCACCCTACTGCCAGGCTTTCAGAGGACTGTGGGCATAGCGGATTCTAATTACAACTGGTTTTACGGTCCCGAGAGCCAGCTGGTTTTCTTGGATAAGTTTATCATGAAGAACGGAGCTGGCAACTGGCTGGCCCAGCAGATCAGAAAGCACAGACCCAAGGATGGGCCGATGGTGCCGTCCACCGCGCAGCGGTGGAGCACACTGCACACGGAGTTTATATGGTACGCTGCAGAGCTCCCTCCCCAGCCGCCTCCTGGCTACAGCACCGCCAAGATGCATGTGTTTCCAAACTGGGGAGTTGTTACATATGGGGCCGGGTTGCCAAGCAGCCAGGCAAACACCTTTGTGTCTTTTAAGTCTGGAAAACTCGGCGGACGTGCTGTCTATGATATTGTTCACTTTCAGCCGTACGCCTGGATTGATGGGTGGAGAAGTTTCAATCCAGGACATGAACATCCAGATCAGAACTCATTTACTTTTGCTCCGAATGGGCAGGTGTTTGTATCTGAGGCTCTTTATGGACCTAAATTCAGCCACTTGAACAATGTGTTGGTATTTGCCCCGTCTCCTACGAGCCAGTGCAACCAGCCTTGGGAAGGGCAGCTTGGTGAGTGTGCCCAGTGGCTGAAGTGGATGGGTGATGAGGTTGGTGACTCAACGGGAGAAATTATAACAGCCTCCCAGGCTGAGGACATGATGTTTGTGAGTGGTGAGGCAGTATTTGCTTACACATCAGCAATGAAACTGAAAAGTGTGTATCGCACTTTGCTGCTCTTAAATTCTCAGACATTGCTAGTTGTGGACCATATCGAGAAGGAGGAAGACTCTTCTGTTAATGCAGTCAGTGCCTTTTTTCATAATCTTGACATTGACTTTAAATACGTACCCTATAAATTTAAGAACAAGTACAATGGGGCTATGATGGATGTGTGGGATGCCCACTATAAGATGTTTTGGTTTGATCATCATGGAAGTAGTCCTGTCGCTAGGATACAAGAGGCAGAGCAGGCTGCTGAATTCAAAAAGCGATGGACTCAGTTTGTAAATGTTACTTTTCCCATGAAAACCACACTTACAAGAATTGTTTACCTTTTCTATGGCCCATATGTCAATGTCTCTAACTGCAGATTCACTGACAGTGCAAAATCTGGATTTCAGATTTCACTCAATGTCAACAACACTGAAAATACTGTCTCTGTTGTGACTGACTATCAGGATTTAAAGACAAGATTCAGTTACTTGGGATTTGGTGGTTTTGCCAAAGTAGTTCGTGAAAACAAAGTGACCAAGTTTGGTTTAGGTACTGAATCTATGGAAAAACAGATACAACATAATAGGATGGTTTTCCCATTTGGATTCAAAGTGAACATAATTGCAGGGGTAATTTTGGGTGTTAGCTTGGTCATACTGGCTTTTCAGTGGCGATTTTACATCTCCTTCAGTAAAATGTTACGTTGGATCTTAATATTGGTTATTGCTTTGTGGCTTATTGAGCTGGTGGATGTGTGGAGCACTTGCACGCAACCCATCTGTGCAAAGTGGAGCAGTGACATGACAAGGCTAGAACATGATAAAGGCAATAAAGTCAAACAATTAGAAGGAAATGCCATTGTTTTGCCAGATGTTATCATTACTTCACTTCCTGGTTCTGGTGCAGAAATTTTAAAACAGCTGTTTTTCAATAGCAGTGACTTCTTATACATCAGGATACCTACACCCTATCTAGAAGTTCCTGAGACTGAATTTGAAATTAATTCCTTTGTAGATCCATGTGAATGGAAGGCTTCCGATGTCCAGAATGGACATTTTCGACTTCTCCATGGGTGGTTCCAGTCTCTAGTTCGAGACACAAAGTTACATTTACAAAACATTAATTTATACGAAGCCAGCAGAAGTAAAATTGCTCAGCATTCTACCATAAACAGGGACAAAAAGAAAAGGTCTAAAAGGAGGGAATCTCTGGCAGAGCAAAGAAGCAGGGCAAGGACAAGTCAAGATAAAGATGCTGAATATATTAGAGAACTGAGGAGGCACCTTGTCTATTATCCCAGTGCACGGCCTGTTCTCAGTTTAAGTAGTGGGAGCTGGACATTAAAGCTTCCCTTCTTTCAGGAGATACTAGGACCTTCAATGAGAGCTTTATATGTAGTAAGGGACCCACGGGCATGGATTTATTCAATGTTGTACAAGAATAAGCCAAGCCTTTACTCCTTGAAAAATGTTCCACAACACTTAGATGCAGTGTTTAAATGGCAAAATGGTAAAGGAAAATGTAGTTTAAATGAAGGCTATGCTTTTGAATATGAATCGCTAAGAGAAGAACTTTCAAATTCTGATTCAAATGCTGTTTCTGTGTTGTCCTATTTATGGCTTGCAAACACAGCAGCAGCCCTGAGAATAAATGGGAATCTCCTGCCAACAAACTATCAGTTGCTCAAGTTTGAAGATATTGTGAACTTTCCTCAGAAGACGGCTGAAGCAATTTTTGCCTTTCTCGGTGTTCCTCTTTCTCCTGCTAGCTTAAACCAAATATTATTTGCCACCTCCACCAGTCTTTTCTATCTTCCTTATGAAGGGGAAATTTCACCAAGGAGCATTCATGCCTGGAAACAAAACATGCCCAGTAAAGAGATTAGACTGATTGAAGAAATCTGTTGTTCTCTAATGGACCACTTAGGATACCCAAAGTTTATACGTTAAATGCTGCTGGTCAGCTGGAATTTGCACTAAAGATCTCTGACTCCCAATTTGTGGATAAATATTAGAGAAGCTTGTTTATTCTTGTAAAATGTGTACAGTCTGCTACTTCCAGAGAAATTATTTTATGAAAAAGTTGGATGTTCTTGCATTCTTGCTTTTTTTTTTTTTTCTTGAAAGAAAGAAAGAAAAAAAACTTGTGTCTACTTTTCCTGCCTTTCAAATAAAGCTATGTGAACCTTTACGGAACTACCAGCTGGGGAGTATATAGCTCAGGGGATTAGTAATAGGATACAGAGCTTTTTACCTTCAGCTTACCGGTTTCATTCTAACCCAGGTGGTTAGTTCCCAAAAGTACTTGTCAACAGATGATTGTATGGTGGCATATATGAAACTAAACTAGTGCTATTGCCTGAGTTTCCAAGTGGTGGTAATTACACTCTTTGGGCAGGTTTGATGATACATTCGGTTGCTCTCTCACTACAGCAATGAAACGAAGCATAAGCCCACTTTTGAAGCTGGGCCGCCGCTTCAGTTCTCATTTCAGTGCAAGAAAACAGGCAGCATTTGAGTGAATCTAGTTCCTTACTGACAGCCTCATCAGGACTGGAGTGGACACGGATGTCAAGTATTATTATGTGATATGGTTCCTTCAGCTCGGGTCTGCCATTTCTATTTGATTTTGTGCTTTGACTAAAGAGAAGATTTCGTTCTCTAGGCCTGACAAAGTGGTCACTTTTATGACCTGAAGTAAGCTGTCTGGAGAAAAATGGAATGGGACATAATCCAAGAAACCACAACAGCTTCCAAACTAGCAATTGAATATGGAGAAGATTTTGTGTAATTTTGACCTGCATCTTCATGTCATCCTTATTTAATTTTAAATGTTGTTTACATATCCGCTTCCAGTGCAGCTTTATTCTGTACCTCCTAAGAGGTTCTACAAGGATTTTATCTTTTTTCCTGTGAGACTCTTCCATCTTCCTTTGTGGTAACACTTTTTTTTTTTGTGCTGATTCTTCTGCAGAACTTCACCAAGGCCAGTGCAAATATTTAATGTCATTGTCAGTGGTGTATTGCTGATGTCTGCATAAAATGACAATCTAAGATGTAAAAGACCTTAAAGAAATCTCCAGGTCTGTGTTGCTGAGGGATGTTTTGCTTCTCTGTACAGTGATTTCTGTTGGGCAACAATTGCTAACCTCAGGTCTTCTCTCAGAGAGGTGGGAAATCTGAAATTCCTCCTTCACCCCCTCCTTCACCCGCTGCCTCATATTTAAATGATGTTTCCTTGCCGTAAATTATTTCCAAAGTCTGCTGATTTTAGTATGATTGGTATTTCTTTAACTTGGTGCTCTAATATAATTATGGTTTGGAAACCGACTTGGTAGGATAGGTATGTGTGCTAGTCACAGCTCATTTTCTTTTTGAATCACACTCTTTGTGCCTGCGCATTAAGAAAAGTTTCCTACTTCAACTTGCTCAGCATTCTTTGGAAATACATGCATACTGTAAATGTCTGCAGATGTGTAAATCAAATCACAAAGAGACATCTGTTTCCTTTGACCATCTGCTTTTTATTACAAATGAAATTGTACTGAAAATGATTCAGTTGGTTTGTGGGAGCTGGGATCACAGTTCTGGTTTGTTATGTTGAAATGTGCGTGTAGAGTAATTGCTGTTTATTTGGATGATGGACAATGTCAAAAATGTAGTGAGTTTCTTACAACCTTTGCAGCATGTTGTGATCTCTCATTATGACTTGGATGAAAGCAGCTCTTTCTCAGTCATTCATTATTATGTCAAAATTGGCCTCTAGCATGATAAAACTATTGATATATTGAAGTCTCACTAATCCTAACTTGGCTGTCATTTTACTTTGACTGTAATAGGGACTGGCAGCATTTTTTATACCTGTCTTCATTCCTACGTATGACCTCTGGTAGGTGGAATATCATATCAAAGGAAATACTAAAGCCTGTTAACATTTACTGACATGTTAGTGAAACTTTGGTTTCTTTCAAGTTGGCTTCTCTGTGAAGCCATTTTTGGTTGTATGTAAAAGTTACTGTATTTATGTCTATACAGTTTTATGTACTTGTTGGAATAAGTCTCAGCATTTGCTGAGATTCCAGGATTAATGCTGCATGATTAGAACAAATAAAAAGCTTTCACCCTTCAGATGTTTTAGAGCAGCTTTAGGTAGGAATTAAAGATGACTGTATAAGCAGGAAGAGAACCTTAAATCCCATCTTGACTATGCTATATGAAATGTAACAGAAGATAAACGATGTTTTGGTTGTTTCTGAGATGTCAGGGTGGACAAGATCATCTGTCAGTAGGGGCATCTTCGTGGCTTTTACAGTACAGGTTGTACCATGCATGTATGTCCACAACACAAGTCCTTGCTGTCATTTGTTAAATGCAAGATTTAGGAACCATTTCCTTTCAGTTCTGTACTTTGCAGGGTCAAAGGATTCATAATCTTTTGTTCAGATTCCTTTGTATCATGTGTTCCTTGTACATGATGCAAAAAGCTCGCAGAGAACTCTGCTCTTTATATTTGAATTGTATGAGGATGAATGATGCTAAGTATACATAGAAGGAGAAGAAATATCTTTGAAAACAACAGGGTAAAACTACCTAAGGTCTGACAAGTTCCTAAGTCTTTAATCAAATAGCTATTTGTTACGTTTTATATGATATGATACATGACCCTTGACCAAAGTTAGTACTAGACAGGGTGCACCCTGGCTGTAGAGTTGATTGACTTTGTATTGAAATTGTGATCTTGTACCTGAATTAATAGCAACCCAAGACATGGACAGCCTGGAAAGCTGAAAAAAACATGTATATGATTGAAGAGACTGCCCACTAACAGATCTAGATCTCTAGGACTTTGTAGAATAAATTTTAGCTGCAAGATATTTCATTTGTGAATAACATTGAGAGTTGTGAAACTGAGAAGTAGGAATGGCCTGGTAGTAATAATAATAATTATAAAAACCTCACCTTTCTTTATTAAAAGATAAATTCCTATTTTATCAGAGGAAGAAGAGTCACTAAGAAGGCAAATACATTAACCTCCTTTTCCCTGTAAAGATGCTTCAGACTTTCAGTAGAACTTGAGAATTAAATTAGATTTTTGTGAAAAGCATGTCTGTTTATATATACTGGATTGAAGAGTCTTCTAGCACTCTCAGGACATGTGGTCATGAAATATTTTGTCTTAAACTTGCTTTCAATTTCTCCCTGTTTAAAAAATAGATTTTTTAATTCTGTATTATAATCTGAACAGCCACGTTGCAAGACATATTTTAAAAATTAGGGCTCTGCTTAAGTATTTTTCTCAGTAGCATATGTGGAAGCCCAAGAAAAATTAACAGCAGGAAAACATTTCTGTTGTTTATTTACTCTTTAACTAAGTAATACTGACCTTGGGGAGAGGCACATGGGTCTTGGCATTCAAAGTTCTGTATAATGATGTGAGTCTGCAGACTTTGAACATACCCAACTGCCTCTGTGGTTCCCAGCGTGGAGGCTCATCTGGGGAGATGAGCCTCTGTATCACTGTCAGATTGGTCCCTATCTTGCTATTAGCATGCAATGCCTCAATCTTTTCCTAGGTTAACACCTGGACAGTTAATTTGCAGGATCCAGAGTTGAATTTATAGATCTGATCTTCAGTTATATCTAACTTACAAAGCACTTGGCACTCTTAATACTGTTCTCGTAGTGCTAGAGTGCAGGGTAAACAAGCCAAAAAATCAGTTCATATGTTATAACAAGTTATACTGAGTATTAACTGGTTTTCAAAGTTGCCGTCTTGGATCAAATTCTTTTTGTTAATTATGAAAATGGTTCTACTTCTTTTGAAGCTTCAAGATCTATGAAACCAGGAGAGCCCTGATCACCTCATCATTGGTTATTTCTGTTACTAATCTTGGGGTTACTGTTTCTTCGATCAACGTGTTCAGACTTAATCCAGGATATAATAGTATATTTGCTTAAAATGTTTGCAGTGCACAATTTAATAGCAAGGATAAAAATAGAATACATTTGTATATCTAAGTTCAATAAAAAAAATCAGCCCTCTTATGAGCATCCATATGATGGGCTCCATATATTAGAATATTATATTGTGATATTTATTTGAAGAAATTTAAAAATAATTTATCAAATTGCTTTATATTTAATTACATGTACAGCTGTTCTATCCAAAACTGTTCAATAATCAGGCCATCATAAGCATTCCGTCCTTTCTCTGAACTTCCTTTTAGTTTTGGTGTGGACTAAAATACTCCAAGATTTATCATGAATGAGCTGTTTTTCTGAGTTAGGAGTCTGTCTGGAGACTCTCATAGTCTCAAATTCCGTTTCATTTAATTTGTGTGTGGAGTATCATGCACTGCATTCAGAACTGAGCTACAAGTAAAATGCTGTCATGCTGACCTTAATGAATGTTGTACCACTGACTTCTACAGGGACAAAATGCCATCCCATATGTTTCTTTCAGGAAGGAACTATGCAAAGTTTGTGGACTAAATAAATGTCTCTAAAACATTCTTTATTAATCATTCTGAGACAAGGTTTTAAAAATGTGGAAGTAATTTATCTGGGGCTTTTTCTCCTTCTTCTGTAAATAAATATTACCTTCTGCAGAATTATCATCTACCTATCCTGAATATTTCTGAAGAGTAGAAATTACAGGAAGTGAATACTTCCAATAATCATGCAAGATTACTGCTCTTGCTATCTGATGAATTATGGGACAAGGAAATGCATTTCAATGTGTGAAAAGTAGAAATTATTCTGTAACCCCTATCAAAGCTACCTGTAGAGTGATACATTTTTAAATTCATGAAATGAGGTGTAGAAACAAAGAAATGCTTTAAATAATGTAGAAAGAACAGTTTCAAATGTCAGGACTTTTATTTTCATTAGTTACTAGAAATGTGCTGATACATTATCTGCAGTACTCTCATAAAAGATGTGAATGGGTAATCTTGTGCTGTCTCAGAAAATATTTAATGATGGGAAAGTGCTATTTCACATTATTGAGATGGTACTGTTCTAAATTAAGCTATACATCTTTGAAGCCAACAGTATGCTGAGATTTATAGGTGATGTAAGGAAACAGAGACAGTCGGATTTCATTCACACTTGTCTAAGCATAGAACAATTTTAGAGCAGAAAGGTTTTTTACTTATGCTGGTATAACCTCAACATTTAGTTTATTGCCTTTGCTGAGAAGGATACTGTAGTGTGTGTAAGAACATGACCTAAATTCATCTAATCTCACAATAGGTAATTTAACTGTAACACCTAATCTAGGTGCCTTGTTACTGCAGAATCAATGGAAAGAAAATGTCTTCAGAGGTAAATCAGACATGACTTA
>NW_010582629.1:99910-112526 GCF_000705375.1 Tinamus guttatus | reverse complement strand
CCTCCCCAAGGGGGCGCAGCGGGCGGTGGGTCGCTCAGCCCGCGGCCGAGCCCCCACACCTGCATTTCTCAGCTGTGGCAGGTGCAAACCCCGCGTGGCCGCACTCCTGCGCACATCCCGGGGTGCTGAGAGCCCCGGCACGCTCCACGCAGGCAGCTGAGCTGGCATTGCGGTACTGTGCCACTGCGATAACACGGGGCTCACGCACAGCCCTGTGCTGTTGTTCCCTAATTATTCTAACTAAGCAATTGCACTGCCGTGGTTCAAGTTCATGCCGAAAGTATTGCGCGAGCATGCGCTAAAGCAGCCTTGGGTAGCCTCAGCACCTGTTGCTAGAAAGCAGATCAGACCAGCAGGAAAGCCAGGGCTGCTGCAGCTCCCGCACGGCTGCCTGGGACAGAGGGAAGCCCTATCCCGGGAGGGAGTTTCTCCTGCACCTAAATGAGGGTTTTGTAAATGCCCAGACTGTACAGATCCCGTAGGCATTTGCGAGCTATCTGCACAGGCCGTTGTTTACCGTGCCTGCCCTGCAGCAAGCTAACCTCTGCGTTATCCCATCAGCGCAAGGGCACTGCTGCTGAGGATGAGCCTCTCTGCCCTGCTGGATCACACCGCCCAGCCTCACCAGGCTGTCGGTGGGGCTGGATGCTCATGCACCTCCGTCCCCAGGCTGCAAGCATTGCTCACTAGCACACTCACGTGCCAAGGGTTAAATCACTCTTATTGCCCCCGTCCCAGGAAATGCATGCTTTTTTTCTCACTCAGATGAACTATTAGCTGCCTGTTTCCTGAAGAGTCTAAAGTTCATTTTTTTAAAAAAAGATCTCTTTTTAACCTTAAGTTTTAACACTAACAGACTTTACCTCTCCAGCAACCAGTGTAGCTGGTTCCTGCTGCTGCACACACTGGAGTGGGGAACCAACAGCAGAGCCCTTACCACGCTGCTCTTTCTGTCGAGGGGCGCACGTTACCGAATGCACTGAACTATGACTTGTGGCCCTAACAGACTTTACCTCTCCAGCAACCGGTGTAGCTGGTTACTGCTGCTGCACACACTGGAGTGGGGAACCAACAGCAGAGCCCTTACCACGCTGCTCTTTCTGTCGAGGGGTGCGCGTTACCGAATGCACTGAACTATGACTTGTGGCCACAAGACATTTCCTTAGCCTTGCTGCCTTTTGAATAAAAGTCAAGTGCGGAGCAGGGCCTCTCCCACGAGCGAGGCTGCGGTTCAAGACATTTTTCTGACGTCTCTCTGCAAACCGTCCACAGCCGCAGGGACCCAAGTGCAGCCGTGGGTACTGAAAGTCAGGGCGCGAGCATGGAGCCCATGCAGTGAAGCAGAGCGCTTCCGCACGGCCAGGAGCTCGGCCGGCCGTGCCGGCGGGCCTGCCTTCCCGCAGCACGGCGGCACGGTGGGAGCAGGGCTTTGGCGCCTGCAGCCTAGCTCTGCTCACATCAGCGCCGTGCCTGGGTGCTCAGCAGACCTCTCATAGCCTTTTGCAGCACAGCCGCCACCTCAGCGTGCTTTACGGGCTGCAGGCAGAGCTGGAAAACGTGCCCAAGTGCGGAGGAGTCTGGCACCCAGGTACCCAGCTCACAGCACTCCCATACAGACCTCCAGCGGCCAGTGAGATTCCCCACGTCCGTGCCTGCAGAGGGCAGGTCCCAAGGGAAAGACGATGCAGGGCCAGGCTAGGCATGTGCGCATGATGGCAGGTAGGGATGGGAGAGGAGGCAGCAATTGCCCGCAGTTGCGGAGTGGGAGGGAGAGCGGAAGGCAGGCAACACCTGCCAGTGTCGCAACCCGAGCCGGGGTCAAGCGGCGTCTCGGAGCCGGAGGAGCGGGGAGCCTCGGGAGTCACCCAAGCGAGAGCCACCCGAAAAGTCGGAGCATCAAGAGCCAATGCAGGCAGCCTGTGTTTAAATCAGCTGGAGGGAACCGCCTACAGAGGTGATCTTCCTTGTCCCATGGGAGCTCGCTGCCCTGTGTTTGTGGACTCGCTCTGTCACCTGCCCGAGGAGCTGATTTCCCACCTCAGGCTAATGCGGCCGCTACAGAGCAGCTTTGTGCACCAGCTCCTGGGCACGAAACACTCCCCGTCTGCACAATCTCCACTCGCTCAGCAGCAGCTCAGCCCTGCTGTGTGCTGCAGCCTGCCCGGGCAAGGGAGACCCCCCGGCCGCGATGCCACAGCATCCCCAGCTTGTGAGCCGCTGCCGGGTCTGCTGTGGCCTCACTGCCCTGTGGCAGGTCTGGGAAAGGCTGTGGGGCTGCAGGAAGCCCCTGTGCGTCCCCCAGTGCTGCAGAGCGCCAGAGGAGTCCTGAGTGCACAGGGCCATCGTGCCGGGGGGTTGCCAAACCCTGTCCACTCAGTTGGCCCAGTCCATCCAGGACCAGGTTGCCCGATGGCAGCAGCAGGCACCCTGCTGGCAACGATCACAAAATATTCCCAGGGATGAGTAATCGCTGCTCACCCCATTCCTTGCATGGGTAAACTGAGGCACGGGAAGAGGTGACTCTCCTGCAGTTACCAAAATGAGGGAGGTACCTAGGACGGGCTCCTATGGCCCATTTAATCCAAGCAGCAAAGCCGGAGCGGCCCAAGGGGGTGCCCAATATTGGGAAATTTTCTTGGTACAGAGGGCACCACGTTCCAGGCAGGCTCCTGCGGGCACCAGGTGCCCCTTCTGGTCTGTAGTATTGCCCTGGGCTGCAGGTGCCCTGCAAACTGGTGCTGGAGGAGGCACGGAGGCACTCCTGGCCTGGGCAGGCCTGGGCAGCAGCTCCTTCCCGAGGGATGGAGCGTGGTCCAGCTCATCCAGGGACCTGGGACCCAAGAGGAGCCTGCTCTCTGCTCTCTGCCCTCGCTCCCCACTGCCTCTGAGGCCCCGGCAGGGCAGAGAGAGGCCCTCGGCCCCGCTTTACCCCCAGCGCCGCCCACCCCGTCCCCGCTGGATAACCACAGGGCTGCAGTCCCAGCGGAGCCGGCAGCACCGCGGGTAATTACGGCAACCTCGCCCAGGCGGGCTGAGCCCGGTGCCCGAGCGGGGATGTTTTCCCCATGACGGGACTCTCTCTGCGCCCCAGTGGGGCCCCAGCAGCCTGTTCCTTCCCCATGGAGAGCAGGGTAAACAGCCATGGGAGAACGGCGCGGGGCAGCCTGCGCTCCATCGGAAGGTGCCAGACCTGCCACCGGGGCATGCAGGCATGGTAGGACAGTGCCAAGGCATGGAGGACTGGGAAGAGCTGGTGCTGCTCCTGCAACCCTGCACACACCAGCTCCCACCAGCAGCACGTTCAGCCCGCCAGTTCCTGTGGGCAGGGGACTTGTGCCAGATGAGCCTGGAGCTCTGCGGGGAGATGCTGACGGCGCTCCCCCTGCCTCTGCGGGAATGGGCATCAGAGCCAGAGTCCAAGGGCATCTCAACCTGGTCATTGTCCTAGCGGGCAGCAACAGGAACACGCCAGAGAGCAAGGAGGGAAAGCGGGTCCCCGATGAAACCCCAAAGACAGGCGGTAATCAAGGGCCACCAAACAACCTGAGCCATTCCTGAGAGAGAGAAGCTGCGCCGGGCCTTACCGGAGAGGTTTTCCCTTCCATCTGCCGCACCGGGGCTGGGCGTCTGGTCACAGCTCCATCGCGGCACGGAGCGTGGAGCAGGGCGCAGGCAGGGCTGCGGCACGGGGCAGCGTCTGTTTGGCGAGTGTGCTCCTACGTCAGTGCCAGCGCAGAGCGCAGAGGGAAACCAGTCTGACCTGCTGCCCCGCTCCAGCGGCTGCTCTTTCCCAACTGCTCCGGGCACAGCATGCAAAACAGGTGCCCCGGCCCCAGCACAGCGGCTGCGGCAACCGGGCCCGGGGCAGCCACAGCCTCTGGGGGCAGCGGGCTGGTGCTGAAGGCCTGGCGGCGCTGAGAGCTCACCCGCCGGCACGCCAGGCTCCCGGTTGTCCATCCAGTGCCTCCGTGTGCCAGCGTGCGCTAACCTGCACCCCTGGTCAGCATTTCCACACTGGAGCAGAGCCCTGCAAGGGGGCAAGAGCCCAGGTGCCAACCCCAGGAACACCCCGCTCTGCTCCCCAGGGAGGCGGGAAGCCAGAAACTCCTTGCTTCAAGGGAAATGCAAACCCTTTTTTTCCACCTGAAATGCGACTTCCTATTTTGCATCCCTAGAGGCTTCTCAGCTTGCCGATACCAGAGCAGCACTGCTGAGTGATTTGCTGCAAAAGTGAAGGTTTTCTGCTTCTGCTCAGGTGAGGAGCCGCAGGGGTGACAGAGCATTGCACGAGCCCTTCCCTGGCAGCCTCCCTCAAGCCCATCCTGGCAATCTGTTTCCAGGCATGTTTCCCCAGCACCATTCCTGGTACAAGTCCCTGATCCATCTGGCTCCCCATCCGCGCATGCACCTAAGAAGGGCAGGAGGAAAGCAAGACTACCCAAGCTTCAAGGAAACCTTCTCAAAGCCCTGCTGGGGATTCAGGGCCCTGGGTGGATCCTGCCTGTCCTGATCCCTGTCATGTTGCTTATCCTTGTTTCGCTTTGCCAAGACCACTGTCAGATTTAAGCAGCTCTTCCCCCTGCCCTCATCTTCCCCCTGCGTCTGCAAATGTCAACAACTGCGCTGCCCCGCAGAGCCCGTCTATTCTAGTGACTCCCTGTAAAACAGGCTCTTCACCTTCCTGCGCCCTTCCCGGCTCCTCTCAGCACCTCCTCCAGTTTCAGCCCCTCTTTCCCACCTTAAAACAGCAGCTGCTATCCCTCGGGGAGCTCCCGAGGCTGCGCAGCGTCTCCCACAGCTCCCCGTGCCTCCAAGCAGTACTCGTGGCGTCTACGCAGCCTTGGCACACTGGTGGTTTGTGGCCATTCCTGGTTCTGCCACAGGCCCTGGGCCCTTCTCCAGCGCACAAGCCGGCTGGCAGGGCACATGCTTCTTGCAGGCTGCTGCTTTGGAGTCCTTCGCTTCCAGCTCTGGCTTTGAGAGAACTCTTGGTCTGCAAGAGAACTGGACAGGAATGTGCTATTGACCAACACTAGCTCAAAAACAGCTTTGTGGGCAACTACATTTCATTTGCTTTTGCAGTGTCTCTGTGCCTTGGAGCGCTCTGTCCTTCGGGGTGCAAGGCTGGAGGGAGATGCTGTGGGCTGACACATCCTCAATACAGAGTGACTCTTTGATGCAGCTGCAGGCAGCAACTCCAGGAATGATTTCTTGCTGTTGTTTCTGAAAAGACACCTACAGAAACCAAGAGAACCGTTTGTCTGGGCCTGACGTGAGCTACCTGGCCTTAAAGGTCACGGGTGCTTGGCACTTCCTTGGTGAAAACCTTGCACCTTCTTGTTGGGAAGCCCCTGTGCAGCCCAGCTAGCTGCAAAGGGGTTAATGATGCACAGCTGGGGAAGGGAGTTTAGCGGTGGCCGTGCTGCCTTGCAGGCCTTGGTGCCCGCTGCTGGCACTGAGGATGCGGCAGCCCTGCTGGCTCCTCTCCGTGCGCCCGTGCCGCGGTGCCGGTGCAGCGAGGCTGCGACAACCTCAGCGCTGGCCACAGGCAGCACCGGCTGCAGGATGTGGGCAGCGCACCGGAGCGGCGGAGAGGCAGGTGTGCGACACAAGCCGCAGACTCGTTTTGCTCTCGAGGCCTGTCCCCAGATGCGGGTGTGCTGGAGGTTCTGCCGTGGGTGCTCCCTGTCCCCTGAGCCTGCTCGTGGGATGCACGGGCAGGATGCGGCCGAGCTGCTCCCGTGCACCGTTGCTACCTTGCTGCTGAGGTTCTGCAGAAAGACACAGGGTGCCATTCTGACTCAGGTGATTTCCAGATTATTAAAAAGGTGGCTATTCCTACCCCGGGATTAGTCAGTGAATTTGAGGATGAAAGGAGGTAGCATTCTTGAGCACCAGTTTGACCCCTGAACTCAAAACCTCTCCTCCTCACACTGAAAACAGGGCCAGCTCAGGCTGCAGCCGGGTCCCGTCCCTCCTGTCAGCATGTGAACCAGGTCGGGGCTGCCCACAGAGCTGGCGGCAAAGCTGGGAGCTCAGGATCCCAAGCAGCACTTCCCAGAGGATGTGGGGAAACCTCGGGAAGGCCAGAGGGGCAGCAATGTGGGAGCCACATGAGCCCGGGGCAGCCTGGCCACCCAACACCATGCCCCAGCTATCCCCCCAGCAGCTTGGCCATTTCTCCTCAGCCTGTTCATTTTACCCTAACTGAGAGTCCTTTCTCCCGAGCCTGTGAGCCCATGGGACTGTCCATGGTCCCCCTGGCACCCACCAGTGCTCCCTGCTTCCTCATTTTTGACCCTCCTGCTCTCATTTCTCATTTGCATGCCTGAAACAGAAGCCATGGCTTGCGAGGGATGGAGGTGCTTCATTTGGGACCCCCTGTATCCAGTGACGACCCAGAGTGACTCAGGAGGTGGCAGCACAGCAGCAGGACATCAGCTGCTTTGCAAGCAAGGGCAGTCAGTCCACAACAGGGACGGCAGTGAGGGCCCTGCTGTCTGCGCTGTCCTCTCCAGTGCAGAGACAACGGCTTCCAGGGCAAGTTGGCTGCTGCTCTGGCCACAGAGGCTCTTGCAAGAAGGGTGACTCAGAGGCAGATGCCACTCAGCCTCAGGGACAGAGCCAGCCTCCACTTCAGGCTTCTGCAGCAGCTCCTCAAGGAGCCCCCTGCAAACAAGGGACCAGCTCCAAGCTCTCCGAGGCTGTCCAGAGTGTTCTCAATTCCTCTTGTGCTTTCTGTCCCCATCCTTTCCACTGGCTCCCCCATGGGAAATCCCTCTCCTCTGAACAAAGCAGAAATCCCCCGTCATCGCAGGAGAGCCCCAGTGCTCTGCACAGGCCCCAGGAAAGCCCTCTCAGCTGGGGGAGCCCAGGCAAGGTGCTGGTGGGATCTGGCAAGACCCTCCAAGCCACCTGGCCCCAGCTGCTGCTGCTGCTGCGGTCTTGCGAGCCCCCTAGAACTGCTGCGTGCCACCAGCTGTCCCCGTGCTGGGGGGCCGGGGAAGAGCAACACATGATTTACTTCTATTTTCCCTCTCCAGCTGGATAGCATTTTGCTGAGAAATACCCCAAGGTCCTGGTTTCGGACTGATGGCAGGAAATGCCCAACCAAAGCAAGAGATTAGCTGTGGTTGAGTGGGAGGACAGTGAAGAAAAGTGGAAGTCACTGCTCAGCCCCGTTTCGGTTGCCGCACGGACGCCTCTCGACACGTCACTGAGCCAGCCTCCAGGGGAAAAACAAGGGCTGGGGCGCGCACCGCGGCAGAGCTCGGCACCGCTGTCCCGGCCAGGCGCGCGCGGAGGATGCGGAGGCAGCATGGCCAGCGGCACGGCAGCCCTGGCGCTGCGCCTCGCGCTGCTCCTCGCCCTGCACGCCGCCGGTGAGTAGCCCGCTGTGGGGAGCCCTGCGGGCAGCTGGGGACAGGAGCGGTTGCGCAGGGGAGATCCCGCCGCTCGGGTCAGGGGCACGGGCTGGGGTCCTGTGCTGGGGCTGCTGGAGAAGATGCTGGGCTCTGCGAGGCGGCCACCCTTCGCCCTTGCCCATCGCTGTCCCCAGCCTTGCTTGCCGTGTGCTTTGTACCGTGGTGCTCCGTGTCCCAGGCACCGGGCTGTGGGAGTGTGCCGTCCTGCCAGGGTGAGGGCTCAGACGGGCGCTCCGGAGCGCGGGGGAGCGTTTGGCGGCACAGGCAGTGGCTGAGGAAGCGAGCGCTGCACGGGAGGCAGCTGTTATCTGGCAGAGCTTTGCTGCCAGGTGACAACACTGAAACTGAGGCAGGAGGTGTGAAGAGGTTGGTTTCTTCCAGCCATCAGCAGAGCAAAACAGGAAGGCAGGAGGCTGGTGGGGAGTCCGGCACCTCCGCTAGCCTGGGGGTGGCAGGGTGACACCTGCCTGGGTGCCTTTGGGATGTGGCAGGCTGAGGCCACACCATCCCCGCCTGGTGTGGCGCCTGGTCACTGTCCTGCACCTACCCAGCCAAGGCAAGGGCGAGCTGGAGAGTGTGTCAAGATGAGTATAAAATGCCCTGGCTGCGCTCTCCTCTGAGGAGCAAAGGGAGAGGGATGCAGCAGGATGGCAGCCCCTGGGCGAGCGGGCATTCGCAGCCGGACACACGGGGTTGAAGCGTGGGACACTGAGTGGGTGGCAGGGACTCTCCAGGGAGCACCTGCTGTGGTAGCCGGCCCTGGTGCCCACGGGTGACCATGTCCTGACACGCGTCCTTGCTCCCACAGGTGAGCAGCTGCCAGGGCCGGCGCACGTGCGCTTTGCTGCCAACATCGCGCATCCCCTCCTGCGCTGGGAGCCGGGGCCTGACTCCCCCCGTGACGTGCGCTACGACGTGGAGCACGGCGTGTGAGTAGCCACGTGGCTCCCCCGCCCCTCCCCCGCACCCACTGGCCACGGCGCCGCAGGCACCGCTCTCATGCCACCGCCTCTCCCACAGGTACGGCCCAGGATTCTCCTGGACAGCTGTCCCGAGCTGCACCAGGATCTTGGGGCACTCATGCGACCTCACCTTCTACACGCTGGACCCGGAGCAGCGCTACTATGCCCAGGTGCGAGCCGTGTCTGGAAACCGCACGTCCCCATGGAAGAGGACCAGCTCCTTCTCCCCGAAGGAAGGTAGGCAGGGGGGCCACGGTGGGTGTGCAGCGCTCCGCCAGGCCCTGCCAAAGCTGAGACCTAACGTGCTCTGCAACGCGGCTGTGCGCAGCCGGAGCCCGGGGCAGAGCCTCTCCGTGACAGGCAACACCATCGTCGTGAAGCTGCAGCTGCTGCTCAAAGCCGGCAACAGCACCGTCAGATACGAGGACATCCAGAGGCACGCGCGGCGCTACAAGGTGTACGTCAGGCAGGCGCAGGACAACCGGATGGTGAGAGACACGTCCCTGGTCCCCGTGGGTGCTCTGGGGATGGGGGATACGGGGGGCACTCCTAGTCTGGAGGGCACACTGTTCAAAGGGCGCCAGGGCAGCAACCTGCTCTCTGCTGCTTGCAGTACGAAGTGCTGGAGACCCAGCCAGAGTTCAACATCAGCAACCTCTTCTGGGACACCGAGTACTGCGTGAGCGTGGAGCCCGATGTGGCGAGCCGGCCGGTCCACACCATGCGCACCGCTGAGCAGTGCGTCACGATCGGCCGCCGGGACGGTGAGCGGGGCGCGGGGTGCCGTGCAGGGTGCTGTCTGCCATGGGCGCTTCGCACGGCTCACCTCGCCTGGGCACATGTGTCTTGCAGAGAGCGCTGAGCTCCTCCTCAGCATCGTGAGCATCATCTTCATCACCATGCTGCTGCTGCTTCTGCTGGGGATGCTGCTGGTCTGCATGTACATAAAGAAGCCCGTGAGGCCACCATCTGTGCTGGTAAGGAGCCAGAGAAGCTGGCACTTCTGGTTTTCGGTGTATAAGCGCTGTGGGGATGGGTGCTTCTTTGGAGCTGGGGGTGGCCAGTGGGGAGCCGGCCACAGAGCAGGGATGCCAGAATCTCACCCCATGGTTTCCTCTGCCCCTGCCAGAAGTCCTTCCTGAAGCAGGGCTCGCTCTGGGTGGAGCAGGAGTACTCCCCGTCGACACGGTCAGAGCCGGACCCAGTCCAGCAACTATTCCTCTGCCAGAAGGCACCCCAGCAGCCCGGCACCTCCATCACGGTGCTCCAGCAGATGCCAGAGCAGGCCTGCGCGCTGGTGGCACGGCCCGAGCACCGGGCTCGCCTGCTGGGCCCCAGCACCGCGAGCGGTGGGGACTGCAGCGGCAGCAGCACCGACAGCGGCATTTGCCTGCACAACTCCTCCCCGAAGCTGGGCATGGCCTGCCAGCGCGCCGGGGTGCAGCCACCCGGCAGCGAGGACAGCGGCATCAGCATGGAGAGAGCCTCTCCCTGCCTGGAGCGCTACCAGACTGCGAAGGAAACACGTCCGCAACCGGCGGAGCATGGCCCTCCTGCTGCCACCACAGGCGAGGACGGGCCCCAGGAGGTGCAGTTTCGGGGCTACCTGCAGCAGTGCAAGGGCACTGTGGAGCCCACGTGGGACAGAGGCAAGGAGCCACCCCTGTGGGGACACACGGGGCCTGTGCACGGCACGGATGTCGTGCAGGACATGGCCTGTGCTGAGCTGCCCGTGGCCAAGGGCTACATGAAGCAGAGCCCTCCTGCTGGTCCCCATGGTCACACACAGGACCTCAGAGCACCCGGCTCCTCATGGCAGCCCCCTGCCTGGGGCTTTCCCAGCGAGCTGGGGCCCCTAGCACCAGATGTGGCCAGCTGCGGGGGCTCCATCGGTGGCCCCGAGCTTCTAAAAGCATCTTTGGAGCTGGGCATCTCCAGCAGCCCCTCGCTGGGGTCGCTGCCGCTCATCTCCAGCCTCAGCACCAACACGTGGCTGTCACTGCAGCTGAACCCGCTGGGTGTGCTACAGGCAGGCAGCAAGGACAGCCGCCTCTAGGCGCCCACCATCCCCACGCGTCCCCAACTACCTCTGCCGGCAGCTGCCCCTGTGCAGCGGCCACCCCAATAAGCTACAGCCATCCCCAAATGTGACTGCACCCGTGGGGACTTTGGAATGCCTGCCTGGGATGCGCTTCCCCATCCTACTTCCCCTTCCCGGTCACAGCATGGGCTCATCAGCCTGACGCGACTGCAGCGAAGCCTTTCACAACACGGATACGGAAGCTCGCCTGAAATCACTCGGGACTTTCCTGGCCCTGCGGAGCCCCCCATCACCAGCCCTGCTCAGGGAAACTGCAAGGGGCTGGCCCGCTGTGCATAGACACTTTATTTATTCTATTTAATTTGTAAATACGTCAAGGAGACTGTTATTTATTGGGTGCATCCACCCGTGTGTCCTTCCCTAGGGAAAAACTGCGCTTTCCATGCTCCCATATGGGCTTCTCCCCAAGAAAGGGCAGTGGACCCGTGCCACATGCATGTGAAAGAACGCTCTCACTACTGCAAAACCCAAGGCAGCCCACCTCCAGCTTCCCAATAAGCTAAGGACTAGATTTTCCAAGCAGGTGTCCCAGCCGGCAGCCTGCGCTGAAGGGCCTGCAGCCGACCTCACCGGGTGCCCGGGGCACAAGGAGCTCCCAGCTCAGGCAGCCGACACAGGCTCATGGTGCAGGAGAGAGGGCAGAACAGCCTGCGGGGAATGCTGGAGCATATTTGATTGTTTTTTGTTGGGGGAATATTTTCTATGTCAGAATGGGAACAAAAATAAAAAAGGAAAGACTTATGACTTTTTCCAGGCCACCAGAGCTTTTCCAGAAGTCATTTTAGTTCATGGCAGCTGGCGAGTCCCACTGAAAGCATCAATGGAAATCCAGCTGGGTAGCCCTATTTCAGATGAAAACATGAATCACCCCTGCGAGGAGAGCGCTTGCTCTTGCACTGCAGAGTTCCCTTGTGTTGTGTCTGATACAACATTACTCGCCTCAAAACTATGCTCCCTGCGTCACCAGGACCACTGCTCCGCACGCGGCGGCGCGGGGGGAGCGGGCTCCGGAGAGGAACGGTTTATGCAGAGATTCGCGCTGGCTTCCGGCTCTCCGCGCACTTCTCCATCCATCATTTCGTTTCCACTATCTGTTTTTGCCTCTTCGTGTTTTGGGGGCGGGGGCCTTTTGCACGAGCCTTTTTTTAAACTTCCTGCGAACACTGCGTCACCAGCGCCGAGCGTCCTTGCCCTGCGCTGCTGATGTCAGCGCTGCCGCTTCCTGCGCTCCTCTTGCCACGGCCAGACGCCCCTTGGATGAAGCGTGGCTGTGCCGGCACGCTCTGCCTTCGCGACCCACAGCACGGATGGAACATCCCTCTGGCGCCGGGGGCTCCCACATTCCTGGGATTTGCTCGGAGCTCAACACAGGGAGGGCATTTATTGCTGGCTCCTGCAGCACCCTGCTTCTCCTCGTGCCTCAAACTGAGTGCTGTGCATGTGCACATTCCCAGCTGTGCATGTGCAAAGAGCCTCGAGGGCACGGGCGCAGCAGCAGTGCTGAAGCTGGATGCAGCAGCGCAGCTCCGCACAGATTGCTAAAAGCAGAGAGAAGGTCCCCGGGGGATTTCTGTGGGAGCTGTTCCCACTGCCAGTGCGAGGGGGACAAATTTCCATGCATGTCCAGATATACGACCAAGAGGGAAGTGTGAGGCACTCTCATTTCCCCATGGCCTTTTCCCCTCTTGCACAAAAGTAACTCTCAACTTCTCTGCCTTGCTTCCATCCTTTGAGCCAGTTCCCGGTGTTCCTGCCCCCACTTCCTCAGCAGCTGGACCCATGGCCGCATGGGTACCGGGTCTGGCCTGGGCACTGGGGCACACAGGGAACGGCAGCTTTTCCCCACACATGGGGAAGCGGCTCCTCTTCCAGCTGTGGCTGGGGACCACAACAATGTGCAAGCTGGGAAACAGAGAGTACTGGGAAAACCCCTGATTCCCCACAGTATGCAGAGCTGGGTCATGAGGAAGAATCTTTGGAGGGGAAACCTTGGGAATGCCCAGGGGAATGTCTGGGGGTGCAACGAGCAGGTGACGGTGGCACCATGATGGCACACAGTCCTCGAGGCCTCTTGCCGCTCCCGTGGGGAGCGGGGCCATCGCAGACGTGCTGGGGGCCCAGGCCAAGCC
>NW_010582629.1:45705-76417 GCF_000705375.1 Tinamus guttatus | reverse complement strand
CTCCGCGGGTGGCCGGTCGCATGCAGGGGGGCGAGGTGGCACTTACCCAGCGCGAGGAGGAAGCCGAGGCCAGTGAGGCACACGGTGGGCTGCGGGAGCCGGGCATCCGGGCTCATTTTCAAGGACTCGTGTGTGTGCAGAGGACTTGGTGGTGGTGTGGAGGGTGGTGGTGGGGGCTTGCTTTTTGCGGACGCCCGGGGTTATTTCCAGGTGACATATAACATTAGAGCCCCTTATTTCCACAGCCCAATATGGCCGGCTGGAGCAGCGCGGGGTTAAAAAAATCAGTAAATGCTATGGTTGGTGGATCTCAGCAAAGGAAGTGGGAGGGCAGAAAAATTTCCCTCGAACAGCAGGCGGATGCTCCCGGCTTCATCCTGCTCCAGGGCTGCTTGCAGGCTGGGCCGGGAGCGATGCCCGCTGAGGCTCAGTGGATCCCACCCTGCCTGGCAGACTGAGGAGCACCTCTGCGCAGGGATCTGCTCCCGGTGGCCAGTCTCACTTCTGGAGCAAGCACTCAAGGACCTGGTTGGGCATGGTGATCCCAGGCACGCTGTCCTGGCAGCCTGGGCATCTCCACATCCTGCGAGGAGTGCAGAGTCCCTGCCCTGGCACTACTGGTGCTTCCCCAGGGCAACCAACCAGTCCATCTTCATGAGGCCAGTGGGAAGGGGAGGCTCTGCCCAGCTGTAATGGGTTTTGGGCAGAGTCCTTGACCCCTGTCATACCTGGAGTGCCCAAGGAAAGCTGCGGACCTGGGCCCAGGCTGCAGTGGGGCAGGAAGGAGATGCCCCACAAGCCCACACACATGGGAGAGCTGTCACCTGCAGCTGCACGGGCAGCTGGCTGCAGCCCTGTGGAGCACATTTGGCACCGGGCTCCAGGCCGTGTGGGCAAAGGCGCCCTGCATCTGGAAGCACATGGCAGTGCCATGCTCAGGGTCCCTGGGAAGGTGGTGATGGAGCAGAGTAGAGGCAGGAGGGCTGCGCTCATGGAGCAGTGAGGGGCAAAGAAAACCAGCAACCTGAGCAAAAGCACCAGAGCAGCGCCAGGGCACGGTGGCGGCCGAAGGACCCCGCAGTCATGCAGCAACCCCACTGCACCGGGATGGCCAGGCCCCTCCGCTCTGCTGGAGCTGCCCCACGGCACCGCTAAGGCCCCTGCAGCCACCCACCAGCCCCCGCGTGCCCTGGGGCCGCTCCGTTTGGTGCATCCCTCTGCAATCCCCGAGCTGCAGCGCACTGAGAAAAAGAGAGTGGGGTGTCAACGTGAAACCAAGGAGTGCGGTGGAGCAGCGGAGCTGCAGTGTCCCCGGCACAGCGGGCGCAGGAGGTGGTCCCTGGCGCTCGCGTCCCTGCACCTGCAAGTGTCAAACATCTATATATAGTGCCGGGAGGTGGGTCAGCGCACGCCACGGAGGCAGCGGCCGAGGCTCCCCAGCCCGGGCAGCGAGCTGCAGGTGCTCGCACGCAGGGACCCGCGCGCTGTGCTCACTGCACAGGGATCCCTGCATGGCTTGGCTGCTTGCTGGAGCCAGTGGGGCTGAGGGGCTGCGTGCAAGGCGGGCACGTGGGCCCAGGTGCTCCCAGCTGGGCAGTTTTTGGCATGCTTGAGCTCCACATATTTAAGCAGCAAGTAAGAGGAAGCTCCCTGGGCCTCACTGGGGTTTTATTATCTTCAGCAGGCGCCACTGGCACATCCGCACTCCTCCCACAGCATCTCCCACTCCCTCCCTTCCCAGCTTCTCCTTGGAGATGGTTTTTGCAGGACCTGGAGCTGCATGGAGCAAGATCAAAGCTGGAGACCAGAGGCTGTGCCCTGCTGCACCCCCGCTCCAGGGTCAGAGAGGAATAACTGCAGGTAACTGCAATGGGGCATGGAGCAGCTCTGGCACAGAGTGGCAGCAAAACGACACCGCTTCAGGGAAGGGCTGCCTGCTCCACATTGCTGGCCTGCCCATGCTGGGTAAGGGGTTTACACACCACAGCTGCACTGTTTGTTTCCCTCTGGAGCACGGCAGGGGCCTCCAGTGCTCTGCAGTCAGGCTGCTTGCTTTCCGCATGCTCCTGCCTCTTCCCGTCCATCCACTCTGCCGGGATCACCCTCCTCGTCAGCTCCACGTAAATGCCGTTCTCCCGGAAGAAAGAGGGGTGCTGCAAGGAGCAAGGGACAAGGTGCGATGCTCTCATGGGCAGCAGGGCCAGGCTGCTGCTGCCTGGCCTGGCAAGCGAGGACTCAGGCCCTGCACTCCAGCGGAGTGATGCAGGGGGTCACGCGGCCCTAGCCTGCCCATGCCGCAGGGCTGCTCGGCTCCTCACCATGGTTATGTAGGTCTCCTCTGCTCTACTCTTCTTCCCTGTGTCCTGCTCAGCCTTGGGTGCCCCAGCCTCAGGGATGGAGACGTAAAATCCTTCCTGTTGAGGGGAGACCGGGATGCTTGGGACCAAGCAGTTGCCAGAGCCTGCAGCACAGTGAGGAGCCCGCAGCCCTCCTGTGAATGCTGGGGTGGCTGCCCAGGCATGGCCATGGCTGGTGCGTGCACCAGCGTGCGCACCCAGCACCTGCCTTGGCCTCCTGTGCCCCCCATCCCTCCCTGTCTCCTGCCACTCATCCTGCCCTTCGCTCCTGGCTGCCACGGAGGTGCCCGGGCATCTCCACGGGTTCAGCCTGCTCTGCTTGAGCCCCTACCTCCACTTTGACCTTGTTGCCACCATCGTTGGGCCTCTCTAGAGCGCTGTTGGCTGCAGACCTGGAGGGAAGGCAGACGCAAAGTCAGCTCCGACAAGAGGTTCCTTGCTCTTTCTGCCCCAACCTCTGTCTCCAGGGACAGGGGAGTGCCTTCTAGGGCCATCCCTGCCCTGCTGCGGGCCTGCAATGTCCACGGCAGCCCTCAGCCATCTCCAGGCACAGTGCAGGTCTCCAAAAGCAGTAGGAAGCCCAGGAGATTTGGGAGCAAAGGGGCGGCAGGCCAGGACACGGTGACACTAGAGGGCAGCAGGAGCCTGGGCCGCGCTGCGCGTTGTTCCGAGCCCAGTGAACGAGTTGCCCGCTGGCAGCGGTACCTCCTCCTCAGGCTGAGTCCTGCCAGGAACGCCAGCAGGATAGCCACGCAGCAACAGCCCACAACCATGCTCCAAAATGCAGTGCTTCCCAGGGCTGCTGGCCCCCGGGCACCCGCCGCTCCTTGTCCTGCTGGGAGACACGAGACAGGGAGACACACGGACCACAGCCCAGCCACAGGGAAACCACGGTGGCAGGGCTGGAAGCCTCCCTGGGCCCCTGCCGACGTGGCCCCATCCCTGCCCTGCACCGCAGGGGGATGAGTGGGGAGATGTGGGGGGAGCGGGCACAGGGCACGTACCTCTCTGGGCCCCGGGGCTGACATGCAGCACCGTGTGGTTCTTGAAGATGCTGCTGTGCTGCAGCAGCCGCACCTCGCACACGTATGTGCCGCTGTCGTTCACCTGGACGTCCTGCAGCAAGATGGAGCCATCCCAGCGGGAAATGTCCCCCTGCCACTGCACCCGGTTCCGGAAAAGGCCCACAGGGATGCTATGGTTGCTGTAGTAGTAAAACACCATCTCCTCCTGTGAGGAGGCAGACCCCATCAGACGAAAAGAGCCACGGAGACAGGGCTGCCTTGTGCAAAAGCTCTCCAACCTGTTTACATTCCCTCCGTGCATAGCAAGGGCTCCCTGGCTGCGAGAGAGCCTGCTTCACTCCCCCAAGGTCTGGGAGAGCCCCAACACACCATGGAAAGTGCTGTGTGCTCACGGATAGCGTGTGGAAGTACCCACAGCCACCAGAGAGGGGTCTTCCCTGTCTCGTGGCCCGGGCCAGACGGGCTTCCCTGCGCCTCCCAAGAGCAGTGATGCTGCTTGCTCACTCGCTCTGCCTTGCTGCTGCCCCTGCATCTGCCCAACGCTGCTCCTGACTCACCTTCTGCTCGCCAGCGCCTGGCACGCGCAGCCAGTCCACTTTCACCACGGTCCAGCCCATGGCCAAGGAGTCCTGGAAACGGCACTGCAGCAGCACCGAGTCCCCTGCGTAGGCTTGGAGCTGAGGCTGCGTGAGCACCCAGCCAGCCGCCCCACTGCATCGCTCTGCCAAGGACAAGCAGAGCAGGGTGAGGCCAGGGAGGACGAGCAGATGCAGCCTGCCCATCCCCATAGGTCTGTCTTCTCCAGTGCAGCCTGGGGGCAAGGGCACTGTCCAGCCACGAGCACGACGCGGAGCCCCGCTCTCTCCCCAAGCCCTGCTCCTGGCGCGCCTGGGATGCGGGGCAGCTCATCCTGAGCGAGCGCAGCGACTGGGGTGCTGCGCTCGCTGAGCGAGCTACGCGCAAGAGAAGCAGCGAGGCCAGCTCGGGACTCGCGGCACAGCCCCAGCCCTCTGCGTCTCGGAGGCAAAGGCTGCGGCTCCCGCAGGGTTGCTCTTGTGAGTCACTGGCTGGGAGGACCAGCGCTGTTGTCATCTCACAAGCCCAGGGGCAATTCGACGCAAATGTCAGGTCCTCCTTTCATAACCCGGCCATTTGCCTTCTTTACCTCTTGCTCACAGGCTCCTGACCCAGGCCTGAGACTCGTCTGGCCACATATCTAGTGCCCAGGGTTTCTGGTGAACGCAGGCAGAGGAAACAAACAGAGGAACATCAAAGGGCAGGGAGCTGACGCAGCCCGGCCCGGCGGCTGCCCAGAGCGGGGCCAGACAGCACGCGGCGTGAAGGGGAAGCAGCAGGGCCAAAAGGCCCGTGTGGTTCACCAGCACAAACCCTCTGCGCTCCCATCCGCGCAGGCAAAACGGCAACTGTGAGATGCAGCCCTCTGCCTAGAAAAGCAGGGCAGAGCGGGGCCCTTGAGAAGAGGGAAACGCAACAGATGGAGAGAAAGCACCGGCAGAACCCAGCAGGACGAGGGGTGGCATCTCTGGTGCTGGTGTCAAGACTGGGTGAGCTGATTCAGAGGAGCTGCCCAGGCAGGCAGGTGTTTCCTGCCGCCTTTGCCAGTCTCTTCAGCTCTTCTACCAAGCAACTAAGGGCCAGGCCCTGGCAAAGCACCTGGTACTTGTCTGGTGCTCTGTAAATAATGAATGCAAAGTGCTGCAGCTTCCCAAACTGGTTTCTCAAGGCTTGACCAGCTGGGGAGCCAAACGGAGGAAGGGGACAGCCTATGGGAGCCTTGAGCAGCACAAAAATCAATACCCTGGAAGCCTTTCCCTGCACTTAGACTCAGCAAAGCAGTTCAAGTCCTTCCCGAGCCTTGGAGCCTGGCAGATCAAACACAGGTCTCGGTGTGGGGACACTCTAGCTGTTCAAGGCCTCCTGCGTGAGCCGGGCAGGATGGGAACACACAGCACACACGGATCAGAGGAGCTGCTTGTCCCCACGAGCAGCCTTGATGCTCTCAGGCCTGCAAATCCCCGAGAGCAACCTTGCCACCAGAGAGACTGTCACAGCACAGACAGAGGGACTGCGTAGGTCTTTCAGCAAAAGCTTGGGAGAAAGCAGGCGAGGCGGATAAAAGCACGAGGATGACTTACAGCTTACCCAGCAATGTCAGCACCAGAAGCAGGGCCAGTGACACCTTCATCTTGCTCTAAAAAGAACACCGGAGAGGACGTGCGCATCAGCTTTCGCCAGGGAAGGACACTGGCTGCTCACAACTGAATTGAACCCCAAAGTCAATAGAAGACTTTGTTCAGGTCTTTGCAGAGGGATGAACCAGCGCTTCTCTAGATTATGGGCTCTTGCAGCCAGCCCCACAAAACACTGTTGATAGCTGGGAGCCTGAAACCCACTGAAGCACAAATGTCAGATATTTCTTTGGTTTCAGATGCTTTGAGCCCTAGAAAGGAAGAGAGAGGGGGAGGGCTCTGTCTGAAACACCTTTGTGTTTCCCCCAAGTTATTAAACTTTCCGGTGGTTTGAGGGTCGAGGCTCTGCCTGCTCAACCGAGGCACGTAGAGATGGTAATCCTGCTCAAAGAGCACTGTTTGCTTCTATTACACCCCCAGAGCAGTTTGGATACAGACTCCTCAGCCTGGGCATAAGTGCCCTGCTTCATGGTGCAGCACCTGATGGACACTTCTGCTTGAAGCCTCCAGGATCTATTCAGACAGGGCCATCTTTGGTCACTGTATGCACTTTGACCTGCTGCACATTTCTGTAAAAGTAAAAGCTAAAAGCTGGTGTCATCTTTCTACATTTGGTAGAAATGGCCTGAAGGCCAAGGAAGAACTGTCATTACTGGGAACAGGCTCGCCAGTTCTCCTCCTCTTTCCATAAACGAAATCCTGAAAAGCGGCACCAAGCCTGCTGCGAGTGTCTGTCTTCAGAAGCAAGGATCGTTTGAGGATTGGGTTTTTTGGTGGCGGGGGGGATGGAAGCATGTGATTTGAATATGCTGTCTGCATCTCTGCCATGACACAGTTTACCGTGCAAACCATGCCTGCTCTGAATATAGCACGCACATGACCTACAAACACGGCAGGATTCATGCTCAGCTCCAAAGCTCTCGGCTGCTGCAGTGCATCACTGAGCTATATCTCTGTTCCAGGTTCAAAGTCGGGGCTGACTTTAAATTGAAAAAAAAAAAAAAAAAAAGCCTAGAAGCCTTCAGTGCACAGAAGCCCCCTGGAAAATTCACAGTCAGAACTTCCACAATTTCCCAAACACTCTGCACTCAAGTTACTGAGCTATGCAGAAGCTCTGACCCTCCTCAGCAAATCCTTTCCAGACTTATTGCCCTGTCTCAGAATAAATGCTTGCCCTGCCTTGGAAGGTGGGTTTGCAGGGCCTCCTTTTGTGGCGTGTGCCAGTAAATAACTGCACTTCACACATCAGGGGTGTGCTGAAGGCAGCACCCCCTTACTAAGGCTGTTGCAGTTAAGGGAATACTGAGACATTCAGATACCTCCACAGGATAACTACCTTTACCAAATGGATTAAAAAAATACACTGACATTCTGCCTTTGCTTTTTCCTACTTTCATGCATGGGATCTGAGCTCAAGACCCTCTCTCTTTCAGCAAAAAGAAAGCAAGCAAACATTATAGCAAACAATACTCACCCGGTGAGGCTTGGGGAAGGCCATCTGAATCTTTCATGAAGGACTCCTCAGTGACTAATTCAGAGACTCTGAATGAAGCTGATACTAAATCTTCCTGAAGTTGTGCGTGCGAGTCATTTAAAAGTTAGCAGCCTTTGGTTTCAGAGCCCTTATTTCATGCTCAGCTTGGTGGTCAGTTCTAACAGGGAAGAGGAAGTTGCAAGCTAGACTGGGGTACGAACGAAACAGGAGGCAGACAGGACTAGCACAGAGAGGTGAGGAGAATTACAGATGGGTGTGCGTGCTGCTAATAGGTATGCAGCTCCATAACGAGGGCATTCTTCACAGAGAGAAGCTGCCGCTCTCTCGCAGTCCACTGAACGCAGCAGACTGCTCGCACCCGTCATTACGTAACAAGTCACAAACCGAGCGCTTCTGGGCAAGCCTGCGCTCCCTCGCTTGGTAGCGGGGAACAAAGCAGGTTAAACAACAAGCTGTGCAGGGTCTCGACGGTCCTGTCGACTGCATCCTCTCCTGACAAGGTACGACCAGCGAGCAATACTGAACAACTTCTCTGAGCGCTACTGTTAGCGCAACCGGGCACCACAGTTCGGCAGACACAGCCAAGAAGAGCCTGTCAAGGATGCTCCCATAGCATAGACTGCTGCTATATTTTCAAAAACAGAGATTTATTTTCTACTGCCCCCCCCCCACCCAGCCATTTTGGGTGCTTATTTTCATCTTCTCTCTTCCTATCAGGTACCACAGGAATCACTGGGCTCTGTCCCAGTAAAATGGTTTTAATGGTACACAGAGCAACTTCGACACAGCCAGCAGAGGAGGAAAAAGCTTTGCTCGTGCTCAAAACGATCCATAATCCCAAACACTATCAGCCGCCAGCTGGGAGCTTAGCATTGCACCGTGAAAAGATGCACTCAGGATTTAGCCTACTGCTTGTAAAGTGGTCCCAGTTAGAGGGAAACATGGTGTAGACAAGAGCAGTTCCTCAGTTCCACAAAGAACCATTGTGAGATGAGGTATCACTTCTGAAAGTGGAACAACAAACCACTTCTCTCTGGCCTGCGTATCAGTCCCATCGACATACTTTCTCTGCCCAGTTTTGCTTGGGAGAAGTAGTTCTCAATGGGGAGCACCAACTTTTAGAATTTAGTTTATTGCAGGCAGGAGAAAATTTTGTTTATCTGGAGGCACAGAACCACAGTTTTCCTGCTGTGCAGTCAGGCATGCCAAGGCCACGGCAGGCAACACAGACCTGCTGTGACGGGGCAGAACACGTTCCCTTTGGAGGCAAGTCTGTTTTGTAAGCACCAACCCCCTCACCACAGAGCAGATTCTACAGCTGAGCAATTGGTCAGAAGGTTTATGAGTTCCTGCAGCTGAATAGTGGTTACCTACCTTAACTCAAGTAAAGACATTTGCAGCTTTGACGGAAACAAAATCATTTATTGGCAATGGCATGTGAAAGTTGGCAGTAAACTTGTGACACGTGTAAAAAGAGACAATCTGATCAACGTCCCATACAGTAAACAAGCAGAGGACAGGAGCTCTTAAAGTACCTACAGAGAGAGGATTTTGACCGCTCTCATCTATGACATCCATTACTGAATAAGGTTAATGAAAGAGAGACTACTCTTTCTTACAGGGCAGTACTGATACGTCTAGCTGTTTCTTTAAAACAGTATCTAGAAGAGACGAACAACACAATCGTTCTCCCAAATACAAAACCTTAAGTTAACAGCTGAGGTAGATGGGGTTTTATGTTATCCCAGGTCCACAGTCCCCACTTCTGATAAAAAAAGTACATGAATTGGGTTTCACCTCTAGGCACAATAGGAGGTACAACTACAGATGCAGTCTTAGCACAAAAAAAAAAAACAAAAAAAAACACCACTAGATGCAACAATGTAAAACACAGAATTGTGGCAGAGAGCAAGTTCAAAAAGAAAAGGAAAACATTAGGAACAAAGTGGTGATCCTGTAATTAAATAGCAGATAAACCCCAAAAAGCAATTAAAAAGTAGTTTGTTCCCCTTGCTCCAAGGGCAAGCATACCTAATACCAACCTGTCAGGCTCGTTTAAGTCTTTGGCAAATATGTCCCAAAAGAATTGGGAAGAAAATGTTACCAGTGCACCATGATCATCACCCTAGAAAGCTGCCACATTCTCCGAATTAGTTCGTGCTTCAGAGCAATTTGAATTCAGGGGCACAGGACTTGACAATAAAGAAAACAGGTCAGCATGTAAACAAAGAAACGTGCATTGTCAGATTGCTGGCAAGTAACAAACTGTACAGCTGTAGGCACTGAGGATGCTGTAGGCACTGGAGAAGCGAGGTTTTAAGTGTTGAGGCTTTTTTCTTCCAATAAGTTAGAAAGATCAAGAATCATTTCTGTGCTTAAATTAATCATCCCATTATTTTTCCAATCCATCAAGTTTAGAGCAAGTTCCTCCAATCTGTTCTGGTTATCTGGCAACCTTCATACCTATCTAGCAAGGAGCTTCAATGCCGTGATTTTGGTCTTTCTCCATAGCCTTGGTCACTCATCAGTAGGGGTCTTCATCATCTGTATCCTAAACGAGAAGTAAGGAGGGAAAAATTGAGCCCATGTATGAAAACATGAAGTGATTCACAACTTAGAATTCTGAGTCTGCTAAGCTTCTGACAAAAGCTTAAACTTTTAACTTTAAACTTTAAGTCTTCTAAAATGTTGGTGTATTTGAAAAAACCCTATGTCCTATAGTTATGTAACTACTTGCAGCTAAATCCATTTCACTCATCACAGACAAACACAGCTAAATCGCCACTGCATAAGTGATACATGAGGTGTGTTTTTAGAGAAAAACAGACAAACCATATCAAGGGAAGATGACTTGCATTAGAACAGCGAATCAAGCAACACGTCTTTCACTCCTCCCCAACGTATTCCCTGGCTCTGTATTAGAGAAGTGTGCCTTTGGTAAGCTTGCTCTGTATGACATGAGCAAAGATGGAAACACTCTCAAGGTAGGCATATTAAGGAGCTTACTTCTGCAGTATGACATGCTTAAGCATGCAGAACTTAAAAAAGTAGGACGAGTGGGGAAAAACACTCGGCAATTCCAGTATAACACATAACCTGTTAAAGAATTTAGTTGCTACAGTAGTAGGTGAACAGAATTAGAGGACAACCCCTATCCCACAAAACTAAACCAACAAGCAAAGAAACATACATTAACCAAACAAAAATAAACCTTAAGAGTTCAACAGCACTGTTGTGACCAAAACGGTGCAAGTGGGGAGACCTCCAAGAAAGACGCAAGACTGCACAAGCTCGCAGCTTCTTTTGCAAAAACTATATTTAAACATGCCTGCCTCCATTCCCCACCACAGCAGTGTCAAACTCAGAACATAGAGCCCAAATGTGGTTTTGCACAGCCTTTATAGAAACTGCACAGCACAGGACCTATCACTTAAAACTCTGAATTTTCATCTTCAGATGTGAGCTTTGATTGCAATACAGTCAAACAGAAAAGTCCGTTTGGTAGATCTCAAGGTGAGTTCCCTCCCCAGGGAGGCAATACAACAGGCAGTCCTCACTTCCAACAAACCAGCTGTAGGAGATACCGACGAGCATGAGCCTCGCCACCTGGGATGCCTCTCTGCAGTTCAGAGGCATTACGAGCTCTACCTGCTGTTTCCCTAACACCTCCGAGTACTGAAGTCGACAAAACCACTGACAAAAACATCGACTTTCACTTACCACACACTTCCAACACCAGACTCTGAGTCTCCCCAAGCAGTTGTCTGTCTCTGTATATTCAGGCCTGCAGAAAGAGCACAGAATTAGGTTGGACTCTTCTAGCATGTGCACTACTATCTCATACAGACAGAGCTCTAGATCTGCCACACTGAACTCGAGGCTCTTCAGCATCCCTCAGATTCTGCATACTGAATCCAAAAGGAATAAAAAGGGTAAGGTACCTCATCCTCAAGGGAGGCCTTTCGCTTAACTAGTGCTGTGAGAGAATACAACAGGTAACATTGTTAGGCTGGAAAGTTTCACAATACTAATCACAACACTGTAGTAAGCCCCCACTCTATACTACATTTTAGTACTTAATTTATTGCAAAAGTGAGTACAACTCCAGCAGCATTCATCTCTCCGTTCTCAATGCATCCACCATTCTGAACTCTGCCAGTAGAGAATAACAGCCCGTTCAGAAGGGAAATCAGTCTGCCAGGTCCATCCTATCCTTGGCATTTCTGCTCAAGCCATTTTCAAAGGAACTCGGCCTGCTTTGCTGTTTTGGATACTTTGTATCAAAACCCAATACATAAGCCTGCATAAGCAAAATATCGTGCTGATATAAGCTGAAATAAATCTGAACACAGAAGTGAAAAATTCTCCAACTATGACCCACTTCAGTTCCACTGCTTCACGCCATTAACAGAAAAAGAGGATGTATAGAACATAAGTTAATGCTCCAGCACAGGGATTTTCCAAAGGCTTGCTTACCACTAGCTAAATTAGGCTCATGGAGAACTAGATCTGAATGGCTGAACTCCAAGTGCTGGGGGTTACGAAATGAAGGTCCCACGCCTACAGGTCGAAATATAGCATTTAAGTTCCAACCAAAACTTACTCATCAGACACTTCGATGGAAGATTTCTTACAGCCAGATGTTTTTTTCTCCTTCAGCACTCCAAATTTCCTTCCCATCCTCACCAACAGCAGAATGACCACAAGAATGGAGGGGAGAAACACTAATATGGACAGCAGCACTGCTGAAGTTAGCTGGAAGGAAAGACCTGCAAGGCAGAAAAAGCCCAGCTGTCTCTACGATATATTCACCCAGGACACGGGCTGCTAGCCTTTTCACACCAAACACAGAGCTGGCAGAGTTGAAACAGCTTGTGACCAAGTCTGCAAGGCTCCTATCCCACATCTTGTCCAGCAGAGTGCTTTATATACAAAAATCTACAATGGAAGGCAGTCAGAGCATGTCCAAACTGTAAATCTGAGGCAGCTCTTACATGCAGAATGGACAAGGAAATTAAACGCTACTAAGATAAGAATTTGTGATGTGAGAGTATTTTTAGACTCTCACACAGCACAACATATTCTACTATTGCTAGACCGGGAGACTCCCATTTCTGAACTATGTACTGAGCATCCGCGAAAGCAACCACTTGCTCTTGCTCACCTCTACACAAGTGCTAAGCCCTGGTCAGGTTCAGGGTGATCCATGCTTCCAACACACTTAAAGGAAAAGTATCCTGTTCGTGCTCAGACTAAACAAACGCACACTTTTGTTTTCTGTGTCTTGACCACAGTTTCCTCTATCACTTCCTGTTCCTAGTAAATCAAATTGTTCTCAGTGTATTTAGCTAAAAAAGGACGTCTGAAGTAACCCTTGCTGCAATTCTTATGCGGAACTCCGGGGAACCAATTCCACAGGCAGTGCTCAAACTTTTAAAGGTCTGACAAAGCTGAGAGGCAGCCGTCTCGCACAGATGAAGGCGCACTAAAAGCAGAGCCTTACCCCTCTCTGTCACTGTCAGGACCGTCTGGGGAATGTTGTGGAACACGTCCGGAGGATTCTTGACACTGCAGATGAAGGTGCCATTATCACTCATCTCTAGGCTGTGGATAGCAATAGAAGCATCACCCTTGGCAATATCCCCAATCCATGATATTCTGTCTCTGAACTTTCCCACTGTTGTTGGGTATGCAACAGACTGATAGTGAAAAATCTAGAAGGAAGAAAAGATAATAATCGCTCCAATAAAACACTCTCCTAAGAAATCAAACTAAATTCCCCTTTGATTTAAAATATCAAGAAGTACATGCTAAAAAGGATTCTTAACACTGCAAGATGACATAGCTGCGCAGAAAACTGCATGCAGCACTGCAAGAGCATAGCTTCCTTCAGGAAGTCTCCCCAGCAGCTGCTCTAAAGTCATTCTGTGTCTCTTTGCAGGATACAATAAAGCACTTGTATCAAAAGCCAGAGATCTAGTTTATCATCATCATGCCTTATCATAAAGTACTTTTTTTTTTGTCTGAGGTACACCAGAGCAATTCAGAATAGGAGAAAAGGTGCCATTGAGAATCCCTAGTCAACGGGGAAACACACCAAGGCACACAAGAGGAAAAAAAAAAAAAAAGAAAAAGAAAGAAGAGAGATATTCCCCATGCACAGAAACCCACCAGGCTCAAGCAGCCACGGCTCCCCACTCTACTTACTGTCTCCATAGCACCCCCGGTGAGGGGCCGGTACGTCCAGTCGAGCGTCAGACTCTCGCTGATGGGCGCAGTGGACGTGAAAGAGCATTTCAGCGATACCTGCTCGCCAATGAAAGCTCGCACTTTAGAGCTGACTTTAATCTCCAGGGAAAACGCACTGCAGACACCTGAAGGAGCGACGAGCACAGAAGGCAAGGATTAGAACTTCTGTTTTGCAACGTACTGGAAGTACCAATGCACACACGGCACGGCCCCAGCTCGTAGGCAGAGGCACGGCAGCAGCTACCTCATAACACTTACCCAAAGAGACAACTCCCACAGCCTGTCTGCTACTGCACTGACATTCCCGCATAAAGAGCACAGACGCGGGGAACAGCTCCAGGCGCCCGCAGAGCCCAGAGCACCGCTGCTCCTAGGACCCGCCGCAGGACGAGGCCGAGGCCGGAGCCGGAGCCGGAGCCGCCGCACCACATCCCCACCGGCCGGGCTCCCCTCAGCGCCGCAATATGGCGGCGCACCTGCGGGTGCGCAGGTGAGGGAGGAGCAGGCCCAACATGGCCGCCTCGGTCGCCATGGTGACGGGGTCTCCTGCTCGCAGCTGGGCCCGCGGGGACTGGCGCGGGGCTGCGGCGGGGACAGGGGACACGGGACACTGGACACCGGCCGCCCGCGGACAGGGGACACAGGCACACACGAGGACACGGGACGCCGGTGCGCCCAGTGTAGCCCTGAGCACCATTAGCACTGCAGCTGTGCATGATGTTGTCTTCTATCCACAATCCAAGTTTATTTACGACATGTGTGAAAGAAAAAAACCATGCACAAACAGATAATGTGTCTTGCACATCACAGTCCTGGACAGGGGACACAGGCACACACGGGGACACGGGACGCCGGTGCGCCCAGTGTAGCCCTGAGCACCATTAGCACTGCAGCTGTGCATGATGTTGTCTTCTATCCACAATTCAAGTTTATTTATGACATGTGTGAAAGAAAAAGACCATGCACAAACAGATAATGCGTCTTGCACATCACAGTCCAGTCATAAAACCATAGAGACACTCTTTACATAAACAGGCCGATAATATTTTGATTTAGCGCTGGTCAAATACAGTAAAAGCGCAGTAGACTTTATCGACGCAGGGCTTCATCACCCTCCGATGCATCTGCTGCCACCGAGAGAGGATGTGGCAAATGGGCCCTGGGAGGCAGCAAGATACGCTTCTGTGTTATTAAAAATAAATAGAAAGCGAGGTGCAAGGGTCACCTTGGGTGGCTGGGAGCAGCACTGCCATTCAGTCCCCCATAAACACATCGTGAGAAACATATCCAGGGCTGGACCCTGTTAAGACGCATGTGCTCCCAAACTGTAGCACTTTCCACTGAAAGCAGCAAAGGAATTTCTATTACTTTATAGCAACTAGCTGCGCCTGTGATCCCTCACTTGCACTGTCTTCTTTTCTGGTCACATTAAAGAAGCTTTTGATGAAGGAACAAGAGGGCAACCTAGGTGCACCTTCTAATTATTAAGGTGCATGAGTATGTGTTTGCTCAGGTACTTTGCAAATCTCCACCTGGCTATCTTGGCCTTTTTTTCAAATCTTTGGGGACATTTCTTCTTCTTTAGAGCAGATTTCTTTAAATTCGGCATTTGTGAAGATTAAAAGGGCCTTGTTCATGGGGCCATTTCCTCCTGTTTTGCTTCGCCGAAGAAAATAACTCTTTGCAACTTATGCTCATGTCACGCTCTTTTCTTGCAGGAATTTTAGTTTGAGCAGGGATACCACATTTGCAGCATCAGTCATTTGTAGCTCAGGTTTGTCTTAACATTTGAAATTACAAGCATTCATGATCTGCTTTAGAAGTACCTAGGAAAGATTGTAAGAAAAACAAAACAGCAGAACGTTATTATGGCTTGTTGCTGGGGAAAAAAAAAAAAAAAAGTAGTAGATGCAACTGGTGAGCTCAGAAATTGGATGGTAAAAGATATGGTGAAATGTTTCAGTAAATTCAGCAAATCTGCAAACAGATTCCAGTCTTCCTGTAGTGATTTAAAACAGCGAAGATTAAATGAATCAAAAAGCTGATTCAGAACTGATGAAGGGAAATTAGTTTGTTCCTCTTCATCCACCTAACAGGATAGCAATGGAAGGCAGCAATGAAGGCTTTCCTAGCAATGATCCTCAACAGTAAGGTGGAGAAATTAATTAGGCAACATTTGAATAGATACCTGCCTTGTATATACTGTTAAAGATCTCTACTCTTCTAATGGAGTGGCTTCCTTTTCTTCTGTAATCTTCAGCTTCTCCTTTTCAGTACTGTTAAAAAAATAAAAAGCCCAAACTAGCATCGGGTATTCTGAGCAGCAGCATCAGGTTCTGAGTTACACATAGCATAGATAATACATAACAAGAAGTTATATGATAAGGTAATAAGCATTTTACAGGGATGGTGCCCACAGTTTGAGGTTTATGGAGGAAAGAAGAGGGTGATCTTCTGCCAACTGCCACTGCCACTTACGGTTACTGCTCTGAGTGGGAAGCCAGTCAGAAAGGTAAGAGCAAAACCAGGGCTCCAGAGTCCATTCATCCTGGAACTCTGTTCTGACTGCAAGTAAGCAGCCAATTACTGCTACTTGTGTTGGCAGTTTTGCACCATAAATGCTTAGGGTAGGATCTAAGCCAATGATTCCAAATGGTCATGAAGATATATTTCATCGGCCTCTTTCCTATGTCCTTACAGTTCTGTGTCTTCTACCTCAGTCTTCTCTTGCCGTTTCTTCCGAAAATGTCGACAGAAAATCACAGTTATCACCACAATGATCATCAGAACACAAGCAGACCCAATGGCCATTGCCAGGAAGTGGATTTCGGAGAATTGCACTGCATGGAGAGAAATAGGTAAATGTTCAAGAGAGAAAAAAGTCAATGAGCAAGAGAGAGACACTGAGGGACCCAGGTATGAGGCCCTTCTGCAACCTCTGAATAACCTTTTCTCGGGCTCCTTTCTCCTTGTATCCATCACCTATACTGCCACATTCTCATTTTAATCCCTTTCTTCCATGCATTTTCCCAGATGAGGAGAAAGACCCGACAGTGTTTTGCAGACCTCTGGGTGCAGTTCTTGGCCACTCACCTTTCTGCACAACCTTGAGTCGCACTTCACCAACTGTGCCATCAACATCTGGTGGGTTTTTCACCTGGCATGTGAATGTACCATTGTCAGAGGGCTGCAAATTCCAGATTACGATGGAAACATCGTTACGCTGAATATTCCCATCCCAGGTGACTCGCTCTTTGAACCGCCCAGTTGTCATCTTGTAGGGCTCCTTGAGGTAATAGAATACCTACATGAAAAGAGGGAAAATGTCAGTCCTATGCAGTGTGCAGCACATGTGACAGAAGCAGTGCCTGAAAGCTGAGTGGCACCGGCAGAGGCAAATGGCCTGAGCAAAGGTGATCTGCGACAACTTGGTCCTCCCAGTGAACTCTGCGGCCACTTCACCCTGAGGAGTGATAGCACCTTTGCTCTGGCAGCCGTGCTCTGTCTGTCCTGCTCAGGCCAAAGGCTGTGTTAGGCTGTGTTCAGCTGTCTTTTACTTATCTTACGGCACTCATTAACCTAACTACTCTGCCACATTAGCCAACACAAGCCATTCTCTAGGTCAAGGCACTGCAGGCTCTTAGCTTGGACATAAGGTTCAACTGTGGTATAAGCAGGTATGGTTTCATCAGGCCCAGGATATTTTAATCCCGACTACCCCAAACTAGACAGAAATACTGTTTCTTTAAACAGGGTGTACAAACAAACTTTTTGCTTATCTTAATTATTTTGAATAGCAGAGGGATGGTCCAAGATACATGTGCACACATACATGTGCACAGCTGCTGTGTTTGCCCATACCTACGCGGAGACCTGTTACAGTCACTGGGCTTACCCAGTGCTGTGCCTTGGGAGAGATTTGTCTGAACAAGTCTGTATCAGTGAAATGGAGCATAAAGGTCTCACTCACTGGCTCATGAGAGCTCTGGTCCTCAGGCTGGAAGTTCCAGGTCACTGACAGTCGCTGGCTAATCGGGCTGCTGCTGGAAAAAGTGCATTTTAAGCGTAGGTTAGTTCCATTCACAGCATCCACCTCCCTGGAAGTGTGAACTTCCACAGCTGCCACGGGCCACAGTGCTGCAGGGAAAACAGCAAGGTATTAGAGTTAAAGAAAACTACTGTCTGGGAGTAAATGCTTTATCTACTCTCAAGCTATGATGCAGCCTGCTTTATCTCTCCCTGTGAATGTTTAACCTGATGATCAAAAGGATACAGATTTAATTACTGAGGGCACAATCGTACTTATGCAAATACCAAGAGATCCCATGTACTTCCTGCAAGCCACACAAGCCATAGAGCGCCGGTTTCAGGGGAAGTTTGAGTTCATCTGAGTTGATACAGAACTTACTCGTCAATGTTGTGTCTGTACAATTAAACATTCACAGATCTGATAACTGTTTGAGTGGAGACCATTGAAAAAGCCTTGCCTGAAAGGGCAATAAATATCGCATTGTTTTTTGGGGAGAGGGAATACTTCTACCTTTTTCAGGGATAAACAAGCTTGCAATAAATGCATAGGAGATGCAATAAATGCTTGTAGTATACACTTGCTGCTGATGCCTGCTAACTATTCAGGCACTTGTCCTGGTCACCTTCTTGCATGTGGTTACATTCTACTGTGCTCTATTCCCCAGGGAAGCTCCCTTTAGAAAAGCAGTCCTGTCCTTTCAATTAGCACTGCTGAGCACCTATAAACAATTGCCATTTCCCATCCCAGGCAGACTACACAGATTTTCATTTATACACTTCATATAATCAGGGTGAGTGTCCTGCCCATCATGGTGAAAGCTACTCTTACTAATGCAAGAAGTGCTTGTTGAGGAGGTTAACAGCACTGCTGCACAATTAAAGTCAAAGCAGGTTGGGGAACTCAGTGCAGGACATCCTTATGGTAAATCTGTAAGTATTTGTTTGTCAAAGAGGCATCCTTTGTTAACCACACTGCCACAGCTGCTGCTTTAAAAATAAGTTAGTATCAAGTTAGGCTATCCAGAAAGATAGACAAGCAGTAAAAGAGCATAAAGACAGAAAAACGGAAAATAAAAAAGCAAAAGGATTGTCTATGTAGATGCTGTTCAGCTTCAAACTCCATTTGTCCTCTGGCCCACCCTGCTGTTGCACACACAGTGTAACCTGTCTAGCAGACTGCTGCTACAAAAGTGGTGCTGCATTTTCCCCACGATCGCTGTGTTGCTTGCCTGACCGCCTCAGCTCTCAGAACTGACTAAACCTAGTCCCTCTGGGTTTGCACAGAACAGCGGAGCTGATCATGCTGCTGCCACCAGTAGCAGCCCCCCTTCTTCCTGATCAGGCACTCCCATAACTTTCCTTTAACTCCTTCTTAGGAATAACACTCCCTCCCCCCCAAAAATAAAAAGAAATGAGCAATAATTTCTAGTCACCCTAGGAAGAGAAATTACTCACCAAACTGTTGATTCAAGCAAAAAGTAGCTTCTCTGGGCTGGTATATTTTCCTATTTGTATTACCTTTTTGTTTTTCTGTGATAATTGTCTGTAGCTGGATAGGCAGTCTAAATTTTAAATCTGTGGCCTAGTCAGTGTACTTCATAATCTGAAAATGCAATGGATTTATCTTTTTGAAAGTAATTTCTTATCAAAACTTTCTTGCCAAATATTTTCTTTTCTCAAAGGAGATTTTTTTTGAAATGCCAAAACATTGAAGGTGTTCAGGTCTGAAAACTTCTCTGGGATAGATCATTGTAAAATCTTCTCTTCATTTTAAACTTCTTAAGAATAGCAGATGTAGGAATTGACTATGGAAGAATTTTTTCAGGAGAGGTTACGAAAAGGTATCTGTGTGCCAATGTGTTTGGAAAAGGAGGACATGGTATTCTTATAGCAAATTCGGTTTCCAGTTACATTACTATAAACGATTGAAAATTCAAGTAAGTTTATTGCTGTTCTGGATTCACTGCAGCATAACGGACTTAAAGCTAGCCCTTTTTAAAAAGCTCCACTTGTCTAATAACAAAGATAGTGAAACAAACATCCAGGAGTAAAGTCCAGAGTCCTGGCCGGAGCAGGGAGCGAGGCTGGGGCCCGAAAAGGTGTGTAACTGGAGCTCAGAATGAGCTCGGTGTTCTTCTTCCACTGGAACACGCCTAAACCTGTTTGTCTGAGAAACTCAATCACTTCATGTCACTCACGGCGCACCCGTGAGCTGAAGAATCACAGCGATCGTGCACGGCACGCCTGAGACTTCTATAAAGTCACTCCTATAATAAGCTCGGCAATTTACTGATCAGGAGAGGAAAGTCGAGATGCAGCTGAGGCTGCATAAAACCAGGTTTCCTTACCTCGGAGCTGTACCCCAAGGAAGAGCACAGCACCCAGCCAGGTGGGGCCATGCATCAGGAAGACAAGCTCGTTCTCCAGACGCTGAGCAGTGCAGGTAAAAACGACGTTGTCTGGGACTCCCGATGACCGGATAGAAAATGAGTTCCTGAAAGCTTTCCCGCGACACTAGAGCGAATTCCTTCCTTTCAGCGTGGTCCACAAGGCCATGAGAGCTTCCTCCTGCTTGAGTCAGCACGCGCTCCCCGCCCTGGCACGGAAAGGCGAGGCACGGCCCACACAGGTCCCTTCTGTGGGTAAAACAGGCAGATTTTCAAGGTAAGATTAATTCCGTCTGCTCCCATATTCCTTTGCTCTTTTGTGTTGCAATCATCCCTCCTCCCAGTTTCCATCTGAAACCACTCCCCTCATGGGAGGTAGTGTGCTCCTAAAAGTAAATTTGCCTTAAGGTGTTTATAGCCTAGAGGGATGAGGGCTATGTGTTCAACAGATACCTGCAAACAATAGGAAAAAAGGCAAGCCAAAACAGGTTTGTTTTGCAGCAACGTGCATGCACATCCCGAGGATGGAAATGTCTTACTGAACTGCAGATATCTACAGTAGAATAACTAATCATTCTGTGAGGTTACCTAGTTGCAGGCATCGCATGGCAGAATTGTAAGACTGAATTAACTGGTGCTTGAAAGCTGCTCGGAAAAGTCGAAAGACATTATACTGAACGGGAGTCCAGCCCTTTGACACTCAGGCACAGCTGGGAAATCCCGCTGCTTAACAGGCAACTCAAGGAACTAGAGAAACTCAGTGGGACACAGGATATTTCGATGGCAGAGTGTGGCAGTTGTCAGAGTGTGGAACTGAGTCGTGCATGTGTGTTAGCAAGATAAGGATGTTTGCAGGAGAGGACCATAAATCACTTCCCAGCCTGATTTGCTACTGGCTGTGGCTCTGTATGGGTCTGGTCCTTGGACTGTTTCCAAACAGTCCTGCCAGCTTAGGAGCTTCGATTGTCACTGGTGCTGCCGTCCTTGCATGGGGCCAGGGCAGGGACGGGGAGGACATCGCTAACTTCTGGGCACTTTGACAGGCTCCCTTTAGCTGAGCACCAAGCGGGGCAGTGTCAGTGTTGAGCCGTGTGTGCGCCAGCCGGGATGCCTTGGCTTAGCTGGGGCGCACTGCGAGCGTGTCGCAGCTGACCAGAACAAGGTGTTCATGGAAAAGAGGAGAGCAGCAGGACTCTCAGACTTCCTGGGAAAGAGCAGCCATGTGCTCATCTCTCTCCCTTCTCGCTGTCGGAACATCCTTGCGGTTGCGTGCTGGGAAGTACTGAGTGTGTAGCCACTACGTGCAGCGCGCCCAAGGGAGACTTGGAAGGGGTAAGTCCTCCCTGTGCCAATTCTGCAGATCCCACGGCTTGCAGATCCCTAACAGCGCTAGGAGCTGTGCTGTTTTTGCTACTCAGCAACCACTGTTCAGGTCAGAACATGCAGCACCTCAGCACAGGCTCTCATTTTTAACCAGTGTATCCTTTTCCAGGTCAAGGAGACTGGCTCAGTCTTCCCAAGCGCCACTTTCTTGTCTTGGGAGAGACCGATCTCTTGTGATTGCAGTGGCGTTAAAATGAACATTTGGTCTTGACTGGCTCACCTCAGAGGAGAGAGAGCTTATGCAGTGTGTTGTGCACTGCAGCAGAACAAGGAAACGTGATCCCAAACAGGGCTCCTAGAGGCTGTCCTTCGGGGCATGGAAGCAGTTTGGTCTTGCAGCCAGAAAAGGCATTTTTATAATGGCCCAGGAAAAGAAAGCATTCTAGTGCCATAGCATTTCCTGGGGATGCTGAAGCAGGACTGTCCCGCTGCTGCTGCCCGCTGCACAGGGCTTTGCCCGCTTAGGGGGAGGCCTGGGCAGAGGAGGTTCCCTTCTGCTCTGCTGTGCCAAGGCGGCAGCAGTGACCGAGTGAGAGCAGAGCGCTTGGAAGGGCTGGGAGCCCCCTCTAGTGGAGTCAGGCCTCTTTCAACCCGGCTTGTTAGACCCGACAAAACTCTCAGCGCACAGAAAGCTTCAAAAAAAGATGCTGCAAATGCTCCACATAGGCACAGTCGCAGTGGTGCCCAAGCACAGGGCCTGGACCCCTCCTAGGTTTAAATGGGAGGATGTCTCAGCCTTTCAGGCAGGAATTTCCCTACTGCTTTTGGCAGCTGATATAGCAAAGGCTTTTTCCAAACAGGCACAGCCTTTCCTCCTTGCATTTCCCTCTTAGGGGACCTATGAGTTGACACAAATAAATATGAATTAGTGAAATAAAGCAGATTTTATTATAGGCGTGATTCACAACACCCATACCTGAAATTGTATAATTGTTTTTGCAGTCTCATACTGAAGTTGAAGAGACACAGAGAACAGAAGAGCTAAACACATACCCTCACAAAAGGAAAAAATGTCATGTACGATCTGTCTGGAGCAGAACATCAGCTGCAGCTCAGAGGTTTGCAGCACGTGGTGCTGTGCTTAGCCACGCTTCCTTTCACTGTGCTCCTCCGTGCCACATGCCACTCCTGAAGAGGCCCCAGGATCAGATGGGCTGGGCTACAGAGAAAGAACAAAGTTAAAATCCAGGTCGTGTCATCAGTGACTAAAAGTCCCCAGTGGAGTCTTGTGTGAACTGAGGAAAACACAGCAGAAATTGCAAGACAGCTTTTGAGAGAGTGCTGAACCAGTCACACAAGGCTCATCCCAGCTGGCACGGGGCTTAGCAGCATAAAAACCCAGCTATTTACCTGGCTTGTAAGTATGACCTACATCTCTTTGTTACTGGTCTTTCTCCTTCCACCTGGGTCTTTTTACCTTGTTTTTGTCTGCGTCATTACTGCTGTTGATGTCCTGTGTTCCTCTAGCATCCAGAGAAGGAGTGGCATGGTAGGAATCCAGCAAACACAATCACTGGAGCTGGTGCTACTTCAGGAAACTCAAAGGCTCATTTCTGCTGGCCGTAGAGTGTTTCTCACTGTTGAGATTCTCATAGCTTTGGGGGTTCCTTTGTTTATTCCCTTGCTATGCTAAGTTGCTTTCCACTATTTCATCTTTAGAAATGCTCACTTTAAACAAGTTGTTAGGGTGGTCCTGAAAGCAAATCTAACATGGGCTTGTTCATCTCTCCTACTGCTCCTGGGAAAGTTACAGCAGCTCTCCTGAGTCTTGAACGGGGCTGGCGCACGGCAGCCAACCCTTGCTGTCGATGACGTTCAGAAGTGAAGACATTTTGAGTCTCCGCACTTCCTGGCGCACATTTTTTTATCATTCGTGTTCTGTGTCTTTCTTGACTGCCTGCAGGTTTCGCTGGAAACAGTGAGTCTCCTCGGCGCTGCTCAGTTCGTCGCTGTACCCAATTCTGGGAAAAAAACCTTGGGCCTCTTTCTTGTAAGCCAGAACTTGGAAAGCCAACGTGCGCTTTCTTTATTCACAGCCGGACTCAGTGATGCCAATTTGATCAGGGATGGCAGAGAAGAGCAAGAGAAGGAGGAACACGAGGATGAGGTTTGAGCTTTTCTTGCTTCTTCTGGGCCTCCTGCTGTGTGTGGGTGAGTACAGCGGCCAGAAGCCCATGGTGGTCAGAAGGGCATCTGCCCGGGTCAGCAGAGCAGCAAGCAGGGGAGTGTGCAGCTAGTTTTGCAAAGTACCCGCAGCTTCTGTCAGACACAGTGCCTGGGGAGCCACAGCTGTCTAGACTGAGTATTCCCTTCAAAGTGCAGGTGCAGAGACCAGGATCGGGAATCCAACCCTCTCGGCTAGAGGAAAGGATCTAAGGTCCCAAAGTACTAGCTAGTTCACTAAAACACCCGCTCTTCAAAGTTAATGCAGTGCTGGGGGTGAAATGTAAGTGCCGGAGCTTGAAGGCAGTAATTTTTGCAGCAGTGTCTTCTATAAGAACCTGAGACTTTATGTTCATTCTATTTCCAGTATTTATTTATGCCGTTTTCTTAAACTATTTTGTGGTCTTGGGTAGATTACTTCCATTTTGTGTTCCAATTCACCATGATAAAATGGGAGAGGCGGCATTCTTCCGTGTTGCCAAAGTGAACTGACCAGTATTTGGAAAGCTTTTTTAAGATGAAGGGCAGAGTATCTGCAAAGGCTATAAAGATATTGTTAACTCTCAGAGATAAGTCGGAAAGATGATTAAAAGATACTTAAATAAGACAACTTCACCTAATGTGTGCCAAATACCAACTGCTTTTCTTTGAGAAGATAGAAAACATTTGACTTGGCAATGCTGTGTTCTTTTTAATATTTAAATTCATCTAAGATAAAGATTAAAGCATCAGATTGCCTTCTATCCAGCCAACTCTTACACCTGCGGAATTTCAAATCCAAAATTTTGTTACACGTTGCTCTGTAAAACAAGTGTTCCCTGGGATGAGACAACAGAACCAAGCAGATGAACGCAGCCCATTTTCTATTTATTGTGTTAGTTCCTAACAACAAATAGGAAATCTTTAAAGCAAATCATGGGCCTGATTCAGACCTCCCCCCAAACTAGTTTTGTAATGCTCCAGCTTAGAAACTTTGCTGGTTCGAAAACCAGTCAAATTTCCATTCTGCTTTGATCTGTTTTAAACATGGCTTCCATAGGAAAAGATTTCATCTCAGAATCACATCTTATATTAGCCCACTCCCTGCTTGTAATGCACGTGACACAAATGCAGGTAACACAAGCAGCTGAATTCGGGAAAGACTCCCTTGAATTAGGAAAGATATAAGATATCAGTAATTTAATGTGTTAACACTCATTATTCTTTCTTTTGTAGTTGGCACAGCTGCACAGGAGGGTAAGTCTATTTTACCAGAGTTCTTAACTATTTAATATGATAAAAAGACCACAGATGCCTCACAAGCGAGGAGTCAAAGTCAAACAGAAATATTTGAATTTTGCAAATATCGTAGATTAGGAAAAATTCCCTGTTCATTACTTGTTGCTTTTCTTACTGATTTGAAAAACTAGCTCTCATGAATTGCCCTGAATTATTGCTAGTAATTTCCAAGCGTGGCTGGATATTTGCAGAGACCAGCAAGCAATAGAAAAAACAGCAGGCAGGTTTGTTAATACTTGTTTTTCTTTCCTTTGCAGAGGGTGCTGAAGCACAGGAAGGTAAGTGTGCTTAACCAGCATTCTTAACTATTTAGGGTAATATAAACACTGCAGAAACATCACAAGGGAGGACTAAGAGGTAGGCAGAAATACTTGTATTCAAGCTGTATTTTAAGAGGGGAAGATTCCTTGTTCATTAGTTGCTACTGTTACCCCTGATTAAAAAAACAAATATCATCTACTATGAGTTGCCCCAAGTTATTGTTAATGATCTCCAAAGAGGGTATGGATGGCATGTGCGGGAGCCCGCCAGCATACGATTAGTGGCATGTGGCCAAACTCTCTGACATGAAATTAAACATTCTGTGATGGTGTTTTGAGACTGCTTAGTGTTGCAAAAAGATTAATGTGAAAACTAAAGGAAGAGATCTGTGCAAAAGACACATGCACGGGGAATTTACATTTTTACCAAAAATTCAAAGATTGGGCAAACCCAGCTACCATGGTGGAAGCAGGTACTTCAGAAACTTCCAAGAAGCTGCTTGGCAAAGAGGGCTGAGATGGCTCTTCTCCAGCTGGATTTCTGGGATTGAGGGGGGCCTGCGCAAAAGCCCATTGCAATGTTGGTTCCTTATCTGTAGACCCACCTCCCAGTGAAGAATTCCTGGTAGAGATTTCTGGAACTACAGTGACTATCACATGTCCTGTGACTGAAGGCACCATAACCTGGGATCCAGCTGTAATAAAACCATCTGATGATGAGACAAAATACATCATAGAGGATTATGACAGCTCCCCTCTCAATTTGAGTTGCTCATCAGGTGGCAAGAAGTACGCTATGTACCTGAATGCCAGAGGTGAGTGAAAGCACGCTCTGTCCATGAGAAACTCTGCAAGGGCTAATGGTGGATGGGTAATGTCCATCGCAAAGACTGGAGGCGCTTCTTGTCTCACAGAGTACGGGCCTCACATCCAGAGCACACAGCCTGGTTTCTGCAAATCAACATGGAACCAGGGAGAGTGTTCCTCCCTCCTGATGCTGATTTTAACCTCTGATATACTGGGAATTTGCTCTGCAAATTTGCTCTGCACCCAGGCCTTGGAAGCCAGCAGAGGTAGATTGGGATCAGAGGTAGGTAGGTGTGAACAGAGCAGTAATATTCTGGAAGACATTTTGCATCATCCTGCTAAGGCCATGCGGAAGAGAAGAGGGTAGTGAGTTTATTGCACACATCAGACCCTGGAATCGTTGGCAGATGGAAGCAAATGTTGTGAAAGAATATCCTGTCCATTCTCTCTCCATTTCTGTTTGCTTTCTCCTCCTTTCCACCCAGAGCTGCATCCTTTCTGCTAATGTTAAGCAGAAGAGGGGGGCCTGAACACTGTGAGCAGAAAGCTGGCCCTGATTGTGAGGTCTCAGACCTGGAGCTCCCCCCTTTTCGCTGTGCTCAAGAGTCAGGGTGTCAGTCTCTGAACACCTTCACCTCTCCTTCTACAGTGTGCGCAAACTGTGAGGAGTTGGATGCTTTAGCTGTCACAGGGATCGTCGTTGCAGACCTTCTCATCACCCTTGGGGTGCTGATTCTGGTCTATTACTTCAGCAAGGACAGGAAGGGGAAAACAAGCACTGGTGCAGGCAGCCGACCGCGAGGTAAGAGCCGTGTCAGGTGCGTCTGCCGTCTGGGGCCTCCCTGGGGTGCAGAGAACTTGCCCTGGCAGCGCCGGAGCAGCCTGTGTCTCCTCTGGGCCTCCACGGCCTTGTCAGACTCCTCCGCTCCTGCCCACCACGTCTGCCGCTGTGAGCTGTCTCCTGTGGCAGATGGGCGCGCCTGCCATTTTGTGTCAAAGCTGTCCTGCCCACAGGAAACCATTTCGCAGGCTGCTGTGAAGTGGTGGTGAGTCTGCGCTGAAGCAAGAACTGTCTAACGGCTGCTCAGCAAGAGCAGCCTGGCCTCGGCCTGCTCGGCTGCCGTCTCAGGCCCTCAAGGAGCAAGCATCAGGCTTGCACACAGAAGATGGAGTTAGAAATCACAACGTTTTTTAAACTATAAGTTAGCCTTTATAGCTTCTGAAGTCATAGTTGGTGGCACAATGTGTTCAGCAGTGGGGGACGACACAAATTACAAACTACCCTGGGGTCATCTGCATGAAAGTCCCTGGCATTGGGGCATAAGAGGCATTACCAAGGATGGCCACTGTCTTCCTCTGTTGCAGGTCAGAAGATGCAGCATCCTCCTCCTGTTCCCAACCCAGACTATGAGGTATGGAGAATCTGCAGTTTTGCCATGTTTTTGCTGCTTGGGGAGGGATAGCCGGAGCGGGGAATCCATAGCATTTGTCCTTTGCGCTTTTTTGATAAAGCACTTGGTGAACCTCCAAGCTTTTCCAGGGGCAGGGGAGCCCTTCCCTTAGCAGTGACTCTAGAAGTCAGGAGCACAAGTGCAGCTTCCAGTGCGCTGTACATATTAGCAGAGCAGCGCTGCCGCTCTCTCTTGTGCTTTGCTCTGAGTGTTGTGTGCACCAAGACCTAGGAATGTCAGAGTGTGCGTTAACCAGGGTTAACTAATCTGAATGCTGTTCCCACAGCCTATCCGGAAGGGCCAGCGGGAAGTGTATGCAGGCCTGGAACCCAGGGGCTTCTGAAACTCCCATGGACGACAAGCTGGAAAAGAGCGGCGGAGAGGCCAAGAGCTTCTGGCCCGCTTGATAGCAGATTTCTGCTGCCTGTTTTAGCATTTCTGCTGTCCTCCCACGGCACAGACATTTGGGGAAGAGCTAGATGGCTACACAGGACAGGCAGCCTGCTGCCTTCAACTGCCCCTCCTTGACATGTCCCTTCAGTCTGACAGAAGGGAAAAGGAAGAGATGAACACATTGGCAAGAGAAGTTTTCCTTCTCATTAAAGGACTGACTGAAGCTTTACTTGTGGTTCATGGCCTCCTTTTCCCTCACACTTCTTTCTCGCTGCTGCAGAATTTTCTCCTGTGTTCTGCCGTGGGTGCCTGCACTTGCCCCTCATGCCTCCCTAGGCTGCTGACAGAGCAGTGTGATGGATCACAGAGTAGCTGAGCTGGCCCATGGTCCTTTATGTTTCAGAGCCTGACAGGTTCACACAGGGACTTGGCACCCTCCAGAGCCATCTGAAAGCTTCCTACTAGGAAGCTTAAATATTTGTCGGAGCATTAGATTTTAGATACTATTAAATTACAGAGTTCTTAGATATTTCAGCTGAGACTGGGCCCTGCATAGCAATGTGTATCAGCTTTGCAGTCTCTGTGGGACAGCAAAGGGGGATTTTTGCTTTACCCAAATGGGAACTGAGCCCCTTTGGCTCAGCCTCAGGACCACCCCTCTGCCCTAAAAACAGCCTGGTTAGTGGAATGAAAAAGAAACCATTGGGGCCACACAGGTCATGCTACAGGATGCAAGAGAGCATCAAACCGTCTTGCTAGATTATCCCTCTCATCCCAGAGACTTCTCCATTTCTACTGCTAGTCTATAGCACAGCACAGGATAAAAATGTTTGTGGAGCATGCAAAGCCTGGGGACTGTACAAGAATGTGTGCTGGAGGAGTTTAATTTTCCTGAGTAGAAAATTATTTATTTCTCCATTTATAGCTATCTTTTATCTGTTCTTTATTGCCACTCTTCCTGTCTCCTGTTTCATCTCTGCTGGATTCTCTCTGTTACTAGGATGGCAGGTATCTTTGCCATTGGTAAAGACCTGTTTTAGCTTTTATCATGTACATTAAGAGGAATTGTGGTAGATTAATAAATTGAGAGACAGCTCTTCAAGATACGCATTTGAAAGGTTTCCTGATTTTTCCTGATTGTTTTTCTTCTTCTAAAGGAAGGCAGTTTCTGCTAAAAATGGGGTTCCCAGCGGAGGGGTCGTCTCCCAGACTGAGAGCTGCTGTGGGGCCACCCTGCTGGCTCACCCTGCAGTAGCACACGAAGGGCTCGGGAGCAGACTGTGCCAGGATGGGGCAGACGATCGGGCCTCCAAAACTGCACTGCCAAACGCAGCCTGGGCAAGCGGGTTTGCGAGCAGGACGGGGCTGGAGAGGAGCCGCTGCTAAAGCAGCAGCCCAGCGCATGGGCTGAGCGAGCCGGACTGCTGCTGCTCTGCTGAGACGGCTGGGAAGAGAGGAAACGGCAGCAGCAAGGGGGTTGCGGGAGGCTAGTTTAACCCTGCAGTTTCAGCGCGGCGGGGCCAAGCGCACAGCAAGGTTCCTGCCTCAATTGCTGTGCTTACCTCTCAGGATGTGGTTTTAGAGGGAGGCAGCACAGCTGGGCTCACCGTGCAAAGCGCTCTGTAGCTAGGCAGGAGATTGTTAAGATATGAAGAGCAGCATCTCTATAAACACCCTGGGCCAGGTTGTCAGCTTCTACAGATCATCAGTGCTCCTCTGAGACCGCTGCTCTGAGGAAGTTTGCTGAGCCCAGGCGTACAGCCCATTGCCCCAAATAGGATATGAGGAGCTTGGACTGCTCTGGGTCTTCAAGGGATAGATTTTGCCCCGTTTTATCCTGTGCTTCTCACAGCATTTATAGGACTGCATTTTTGCTGGTGTTTGCCACGAACTGTGTCATCCCACGCTCTCCTTATCGCGGTGGGATCAATGTAATGCCGTGACAACATCTCGCTGCCTCTGTGTTTAGCTGCACTACAGACATAGCTCCGTGTGCCCCGCAGGGGTGAGGTGCTGAGCCGAACTTTTCAAAAATAGACTAGCTATAAACGTTCCCCCCTGCTCTCCGACCGGAGCACTGCATACTCGCTCTGCCATGGCTTTCCCCTACCGAAATGAGTCTGAACGCGGTTAGCCGCATTGCTAATTATTTTGAGATCTGCTGGTGAGAAGAGCAAGGCAGTCCTCTGGTCGCTTGTTTGCTGAAGCCCTGCTCCGAGGCGCATGCAGATGGAAGGAACAGATTGGTGTGGTTTAGCTGCAATGACCGTTGCAGGCTCCCCTGTCACTGGAGCAGGTTACATGGGCGAAAGAGCCACTGCAGCATTATTCTGCCCCACAAAGAGCAAACTGTTGTTGCCTGAAGAGCTGACACCACTGGAAAACAGCTCCTTGCCTTGGTCACTGTGCATAAGACTGATCTCACAGCGATTCCCGTAAGGGCCCATACGTGTTTTCTGCTTGAGACCTTGCATCACACATTTGTGGCTGCTTTTCCTTGAGTGTTAACTTACATTTCACGAATAAATCCCAGGTCAGTGCACAGCCTGTTGCTCTCTAGAGCCAATCACGGAGAGGTAGACACGGGTGAGGACCCTCCAGAGACCTGTGTGGGCTGACCCTGGCCGTCGCTGCCTGCCAGCTCTGCTGCCGAGTGTTTGCTCCATCTCCGCCCCGGGTTTTGCTCCTTCTGCGTTTCCATTTCCGCTTCGAGCTTGGCCCACACAGGCTGATCTGAGGAGCTGGCACGGCTACTTCTTTGCTCATGTTTCCCGCCCGAAAGCACTGGGGCAGTGCCCCCACTCTGTGCAGGCACACACACCCCCTGTCCTCGTGTCCCCACTCCCCATTCTGGAAGAGGAGCTTAGTGAGACAAGGACACTCCCAGTGGCAGGAGCAGCAGCCCTCTCCCATGCCCAGGTCTCCTATGCTTTGCCCATCAGCTTCATCAACAGCCCAGATGTTATTTGGATCCAGGCACAGAGTGGTGTGGCCACGTGCCCCTGTGTGTGCAGGCAGAGCAGTGTCCTCCCAGGACAGGACAGGACAGGACAGGACAGGCAGGAGCGTTACGGCTCTGCAGGGCTCTGGATGGAGCACATTGCCACGTCCCCCCACAGCACTGCATGGCTTCCCTGGCCTCAACACAAGTGATGCAGGCAGAAAGCTATGAAAAAAGCTCATCTTTAATGACAAAGAAATAAAAAAATGTATCAGGTCAGGGAA
>NW_010582629.1:31335-43988 GCF_000705375.1 Tinamus guttatus | reverse complement strand
TGATCACCAACAAGTACAGCGAGTTCCTGCCCAGCATGCAGAGCGCCGAGGAGCTGGTGGCGCAGGTGGAGCGGCTGGCCGGCAGCATCGACGGGCTCAGGGCCCGCATCGAGAGCGAGGTGAGCGAGGGCTGCCATCCCGCGCGCCCGCACGGCCTGCGGCCCGGGAGCCGCGTTGCGCTGCGCTGCCCAGTCCTGTGGGTAAAGTGCAAAAGTGCAGGTGACGAGGCTGTCACCCCTCGGGAATGCTGTGCACCCGCACATTGTGGCATCAGGCCTCAAGTGTGTCCCCAGAGCCGTCATCAAGGCATGGCTCAGCGCTTGCTGTGCTTAATCCGTGGAAAGGCAGCCCGGCGCTCTGCCACGGGCTGCTGCTGTCGTCCTGCACAGCAGCAGATCTCGGGCACACAGCCGTGCCAGGGCCGGCTCTGCTCCTCCACAGGGATTCTTGTGCAGAGTGGGAACCCAGCGGGTGCCGCCTGCGTCTCAGCTGTGTGCGCCGCTGGGCAGACTGGGCAGGTCCCGCGGGCCGGATTACAGAGCCATTCTCACCATCTTCTCCTTTAACTGGCTTTAAGATGAGTGTAAGGAGCAGCATGTGTGTTCTTCTTCCCAGGAGGTTGCTTTGACTGCCTTTGGAAAGTATTTTTTTTTCTTACAGTGACTTTAAAAACCCTGTAATGTAATAAAAGAGAAAACAGTTCATAGGAGTTTCTCATGCTAATAAGGATCGTTTTATCGAGAAGTAAAATAGGGGACTGCATAAGTTGAAGATACAGTTGTTGTGAAATGATAAAGCAGATAAACTGTTTTATTGGAGTCTTTTTTACCTCCTCCTCGAATTAGTGTAAGAATAGAAATACTTTTAAATCTTACGTGTTTATTCCTTTTAAGAGGAACTGTGTCAGAAAACATCTGGATGCCATAAATGAACTGATATGTCTGCTACCTTAGGTTCAGCGAGATCTGAACGTTGCCGTTGCCGAATTTACTGAACTGAAGCAGCAGCTGGAGAGAGACACGCTGGTTCTGAGTATTCTGAAAAAGCTACAAGAGGTGAGGTGGGGGAAAGTTACTGCATGGTGGTTCTCCTCCTGCAGCATTATTCAGGGCTTCTCTTCGGAGTAAACAACTCCTGTCTCTAGCCATGGCATTTAAAAATTCATCTTATAGCAGATGTACAGTTACCTCTGATTCTGTTTGTTGCAGTTTGATACAGCTATTAAAGAGTATAACACTGCATTGCTGGAAAAGAAGTATGTTGTAGCAGCTCAACAGCTGGAAAAGGTAATAATGGCTTCTCAAGCACAACCATGTGGTTCATAAAAACTTCCAATAAATTCCCTGAGATTCTTTTGTTCATAGGCCACTGGGGCAGCAGTTACCTGTATTTTGTGTTTGACTCTTTCCACCTTTATAACTAGGCACGAAGCAGCTTGAAAACCCTGGAATCTCGTAAGGGCTTTGAGCTAAAGATCCTGAAAGCGCTTGGCACGGAGCTCACGGTGCAGACACAGAACATGCTCTATCATCTAGGGGAGGAGTGGCAGAAGTTGGTTGTGTGGAAGCTTCCTCCTTCAAAAGGTACGCACAACTGTAGCCGAGCGTTGATCAGAACAGTTGCCAGGAATTCTAGGAACCCTATTCAGTGGAAGCAGAGAGTCTCCAAGCGACGCAGTCGCTTCTGTGATCTGCTGTAGCTCAGACCTCGCTCTGACACAGAGATCTTTCTTCCCTTTCTTTAGCAAGCAGCAGCCTGGAGTCAGTGCTGGCCTCAGAATTGTGCTTGTGCACAGTGCCATCAGAAGAGGAGTTTGCTGGCCCACCTGTTGCCTCTGTGCTGCAGGCATTTGCTATCCTAGGAGAACTGCACACCAAGCTGAAAACTTTTGGTAAGGCAGACCTTGGTTCTGGGTATACATAGCTGTAGTAGGCAGGGTGGATGCGAGCCCGGATTTGCTGCAAGATGGTTATGGAGGTCCAGGGCCATGTGAGCATTACACTGGAAGACACCTTCTTACTCTTTTGGCACGTGTTTTCCAGCAAGCATAACGTAAAACCTCTGGTTCTTACTATTCTAATAGACTGTATTTGTGACTGTGGTTTCATGGTCTCATGTTCAGTTTTTCCAGTTACATCCTCTTTCTCTGTAAAGAACATGACTGCTGGTTTCAAGCAGACGTTGAGCTTCTGCATTAGCAGGGGCTTATAAATCAGGAAGCATAGCAGATGCTAAGATAGGATTTAATGCTGCTGTCTGTCAGATTGTTTCTCTCTTTGATTAAATACGCTACTCTTTGTTAGGCCTCCCCCTATGCTTCAGTTGACTAAAATGGGCTTGAATTAAACCAAACTCAGCATTTTACCACGTGCACGTTCCCTGATAGAGGTATTTCCTCTGCCTTATCGGGAATGTCCTTAAATCCAAAATAGCCTCTAGTGGGACCCACAGGAGCCCCCCCCGTCGAAAAAGTTTTTTTTTTTTTTTTTTTTTTTTTTCTCAGGCCAGCTCTTGCTGAAACACATCCTCAAGCCACTGATTTCTTACTCATCTCTTTGGCCATTGGTAGAGGAACAATCAGATGTGGTCATCCTGCGTTTTAAGTCTGAGGAACTTAACTTGGATAATACTTCTCCTGTGGAGGTTTTTGAGAAGATTAAGCAAGTTCTGGAATTTCTTCACAAATATCTGCTGAGTAGGTAGTTTTCCCCTATTGCAATTGGACAGAGTTGCTGCTAGGCACTCAGCTCATGTAATTGTAGCAGAAGCTTTTTGGAACATCTGTTTATTAAGCAGCATTGATTTAGCCGTGTGGTCTAAGAAGCTTTTAATTTGCCATGCCATGCTCTTGGGCAGCTTGGCAACTTGCAAACTGAACTTGTTTGTGGTAAGTACATTCATACTGTGAAAATGAAAGAGAAACTTGCTTTGGCTCAAAAGAATCAAGGGATTCCTTTTTTTGGTGAATGATCTTTCTCTTGCGACGAGTCAGTGCAGTGATAATCATTGCACGCCACAGGTCCAAAAGCTGGGAGTCGTGTCGCAGTCTACAGAGCTCCTCAGTCAGGCTGGTTCCACTCAGGATCTTCTAATGGCTAGGAGCTGGTCTGGGCTTTGCTAGCATTTCACAAAAATAAACATACAAGAAAATGGTTTGGTTTACACATGACTTTTGCTGTTTTTTGGTGGGAGAGATGGTGCCACATGCCCAGGAAGGCCTGGACATGAAGAATACTTCCATAGTAATGATTGTGGAATGGCTGAGAGATGCTGTTCTGACAGGAGGGACTGAATGAATTGGTGGAGGGTCTGGTCAAGAAGGAAGGTGTGTTAAAATCTATTTGTGTTCTCTTGAGTCCAGATGTTCCTCTTGAGTGCGTGGACGACAAAAAGGAATGCAAGGTTGTACTATCAGAACTGCTGGGTGATATGATATGGGAAGAGTTATCTGACTGCCTCATTCAGAACTGTCTGGTGAATTCAATTCCAACTAACAGCAGCAAGCTAGAGCAATATGTAGAGGTAGGACTCAAAATCTTTCAAAAACACATGATGGAAATCTCTGATATGTAGCTTCAACAGCAAGTGTCTCTCCTCTCTCTTTTGCTGAGGTAGAATAACATGGAACACTTCTCTCGTTTAAGCTGTGGCGGAGAATTTACTGCAACATTTACCTTTGTTTTTATGATCACGGCAGTTTCTTGTGTTGGCAACATAGATATTTTTTTAAAATTTAACTAAGTAAAATAGAAATTAATGGTAGCAAGGTGTGCCAAAACAGATTTGCCTGGAGACGGAGTTGTTTCAAACACAAGCAATGTTAGGACAAACACTCCAATCACTTTGCCCTAGGTAGGCTTGTACAAGGAAAATTGGCTGGATTAGGATTACTCTTTTGATTTTTGAGTTAGGTTGCCTGTTGAGTTGGGGAACAAAGTTAATAGAGCCATGTCTTTCCAAAACACCCTGGAGGAGCTGTTAGATTGTTAGAGCCTTTCAAACTTCCTTTCCTGCTTTGCTTTCAGCTGAGTGGAAGAGTTTATACCTTATGTTATTTCCCTCCTTTGATTTTAGAAAATTCACAGGTGCTAATGTAGCACTGTCTGCTTTTTCTCAGGTGATTAAGTCCACAGAGGAATTTGAAAAAGCCTTGAAGAACATGCAGTTTTTGAAAGGAGACACAACTAACTTACTGAAATATGCCCGTAATGTCAATTCCCACTTTGCTAACAAGAAGTGCCAGGATGTTATTGTGGCAGCCAGAAAGCTGATGACCTCAGAAATACACAATACTGTAAAGGTGCTTGTCATTGCAATATATCTTTTTAAATTTTTTTTTTTTTAATGTAGAAAAATAGTAGAGCTAATGAAGACTTGTCGAGAACACTCAAGTCCTTTTTCATGGAGGGCTGATTTCTTCTGGTTATCTGAGGATCTCAACAAACAACAATTTCAGATTGTTTTCTGTTTGTTTGTTTCATGGGTTGGTTGTTTTTAATGATGCTATAGTGAGTTATTCCACTAACGTGATCTTTCTTAAAATACTTGCAAGTTCAGTTTTGTAAGTGTTTTCTGACTATTGTCATAAGCACAAGAAAAAATAGAATATCACTTACAGAGCTTGTTTCTATGCATGAAACAGTGTATAATCTGTTTCATAGACTGCTGTATCACTGAAAATACAGGTGGCCTCTGGCAGAGACTTCTGAAGCCTTGCAGCCTATCTGGAGTCTCAAATCTGTCGTTCAGTGTTTCACTGTCTTGTGCAGTCTCCTTTCTGGGGACTCTAAATTATGTTTGACCTCTCTTACATTCCCCCACAGATCTCACCTGATTCCTCCGTATCCCTACCAAGACTTCCTGATCCAGGGGCAGGAGATCATTTGGAAATGGAGAAAACTTCAAAACTTCTGCATAACGAGATGGTGATTTTGGAGAATGAATCTAAACTGAGCCAGCACACATTTTCCCTGCCCACATGCCGCATCAGTTCTTCAGTGGAGGAACTAATGGATCTGGCTTACCAGACGCTTTTGGAGGCTACAGCCAGCACTGATCAGTGGTAGGATTTCTGTAACAGCAGGTAGCTCTCAGATGTGAGATACTTGTGCTTTTGGCAGCACTAAGCATCTGTTAGTAGATTAAAATCAATTTGGAAGAGCAGCAAATTGTCACAGTTTTTGTGAGCAGTCCTTGTGAGTTTTCCAGAATGCTGCCTTTGTTGACATTGCTGTAATTGATCCTGACAATTCATTCTTTGTGTCCATAAGGAAAATGTGCTTCACCACTCGTAAAACCTGGTTGCTTTAGAAGGAAAACTGAAAACAAACAATGCAGACACTTTCATTAGTTTCTCTGCTCAGGGCATCGGTGCTTTGTGATGTGTTGGTGAGAAAGGGACATTTATTTGTGATTTATCCTTGCCAATTATTCCTTAAGTGTAAAGGACAGTGAGAAAAGGAAAGTTTGGGAAGGTTTTTTGGAAGCTGTTGAAGCTCGTAGTCAAGGTAGGTTTCTGAATAATAATTAGAGCCAGCAAGAGTTGTCATCTTTGTTTCTCCCTTTTTTATCCTGGTTTTTGTTTTTAAATAGTCTTTCAAAAATCTCTTAAAAGGACCATCTGAAAATCCTGTCTTTGATCTCCAGTTTGTTTTCTATTGCCTTCTTCCCTTTCAGCATTCAAGAACACATATATTAATTCTACTAACAAACTAACACAAACCTTATTTTTGTTTTAGCTGTATACAGCTCTTCTACTCTGTGCGGAATATATTCCAGCTGTTCTGTGATGTAGTGCCAACATACCACAAGTGAGTGTGCCTTTGTGTGTTATCTGGGCCTGCTTTGCAAAAAGAACTATGCTGTAGTATCAGCCCCACTTACTCCCCGTTTGTCCACAACAGCCACAGATTAATAAGAATCTTCTTCCAGTGGAAAAAAGCTAGTACTCTTAATCTATTATTAAATGACACTGGCAGAGTATTTGTGTGAGAGGGTCAGCAGTTTCTGAGCTTGCAGTTTTATGACCCAGGAGGATGTTTTTTAATATGTCTTTGACATGAATCACATTGGTTCTATGTTTTATGATCCTTGTGCACATGAAGCTCAAGCAACATGTGCTAAAGTTTTGTCTCCAGAACTTAACAAATCTTGCAGATCGACTTTATCATTCCCCTCCATTGGGTTACTCAAATAGAGTCATGCTTTGTCATAGACATGGGTTAACCTTTAAGATATTCCAAAGTGTAATGTGGCTGAAAATAGTTTGTAAGTAGTTCTTCCCAAAGTGGTCTTTGAATCCAGATACAAAATTCTGACCTTGGGTCTGATCTGGAGATTTTCGTGTTTTCCCTGGGTTGGGGGGGTGAGGGAGGAACTGAAAAAAAAACATTGAAAGATTACAAACACAGGATTGGGTCCAAGTACACTGATGCATTATTGGAAAGGACTTCTCTTTCCTCATCATCGTGCTATAACAAAGTGCCCATCTGCTTGGAATTCCATTGCTAAAAAATGGTGTGGGTACAACGCACCCTTGGAAAGCTGAGGAGTCTCTTCTCTAGCCATAATACACCCTTTCTGCATCAAAGTCCTTTTGCACATCTAGCAGGAGGCTGAATGCTTTTATTCTGACTGATGCCTTTATCAAGCATTGCTTGCAGTCAGATGCTTGCAGCATTTGTCTGAGATGCATTTCTCAGGGCTAGGTATAATGATTTTTTAACAGAGCCAGGTCTAAATGAGTACATTCTTTTCTCCTCCTTCCTGGGACAGAGAGAACCTTCAGAAACTGCCCCAGCTGGCAGCCATTCACCACAACAACTGCATGTACATTGCGCACCACTTGCTCACCCTGGGACACCAGTTCCGGTACCGCCTGACCAGCATCTTGTGCGATGGAACAGCTACTTTTGTAGATATGGTACCTGCTTTTAGGAGACTTGGTAATTTCACCGTACGGTATTTAAATATTTTGCTAAGTGCAATGGTAGTTCATGCTGGCGTTCATTTTGTAAACGATTTAAAATGTAAATGGAGCTTCTGGCTAGAACAGGGAGTTGTTATTTAAGAATTTTCATACCTTCTGTGTAATAATGGGGTCTAACAGAGCTTTGTGATTCTAGGCAAGAAGGTCTTTAGAGCCTGACTCTTAGGTCTGGCTCTGCTTGCCCAGTGCACAGTTGCAAAAACAGTTTCTTACCCTGAACACAGAGATGTTGTGACATTCATAGATATTGCTTCAAGATCAGCTGGTCTCTCTTGATGCCTTCTTTAGGTCACTCCATAGAAACAAAAACTGAGATATACCTGCGTCAGCCTCACAGGAGCCTGTCGTCCGTAGTTACTCTCACCTCTTTCGCATAAGCTTTGCGGCCATGAAAGCTCTACAGCAAATTACTGAATCTCTAACTGACAGTGCAGGCCTCATTAATTTGCTCCATGAGACTGATTAGAGGCTGGAAAGGGTTTTAAAAACAAGTTTATGATTCAGCAGTTACAGTCTGCAAATAGGCAAAACAAATAATGTTTTGCATAAGACCCTCCCTCTGCCCTTGTTTCCTCCTGAAGGGATGGAGTGTTTTCTGGCCCAGATGCGAGTGCAGAAAGGAGAAATACTGGAGAGGCTGTCAAGTGCCAGGAATTTTTCCAATATGGATGATGAGGAAAATTACTGTGCAGCAAACAAAGCAATAAGGCAGGTAAGTAATACAAATCGAGACCAAACACACAGTTGTCTATAGATGTGGTCCATGAGTAGGTACAGTCTCAGTCCTGAGAACTGCAGGGTGCTTCAGCGGAGTTTGCAAACAGCTGTACATACTAGTTTGGGTTGCATTTCCCTTGGCTATGTCTCCTTTTATAAAGCTGAAACATTCTTCTTGCTCTAAGATGAAATGAAAAGTTTCTAAACCTTGGGAATGTTTGTTCCCAAGCGAGTATATTGTTAAGGTATTTCATTTTTCAAGTTCTGTTGCACTTGTGATGAACCTTAAGGCAACCTGAATATGCTGCTTTTTTTCTCCCCCCTTCCGCAAGGAAGGCCTGTTGCGTGCAATAACTTGATGCTTTGTTGGACATTCTGTCCAGCTGTACTTTTCTGTCCAGCTGCAGTCGCCTTACCGTATGGTTCCTCTCTTGTATGTTCTGTTTGATAACACATCAGTTAGCACATAGTTACTGTCTTCCAGGTATTGCATCAGTTGAAAAGACTGGGAAAAGTCTGGCAAGATGTTCTTCCTGTGAATGTGTACTGCAAGGCTATGGGGACGTTGCTGAACACAGCCCTCACAGGGATTCTCACTAGAATCACTGCCCTAGAGGTAACGGCATGGAGTGGGCATTTAACACAGCAGATACCGATAAACCTGTCATGCTTCTAAAAGAATGTCTCATTGCTTAAATCACAGTGGTAGTTTCCCATTTCATTTCCATTTGATTCCCAGAACTGTGTTTAAGCTTTTGTCAGGTTATGTGGAGACAAACACAGTGATCCTAATAAGTTTCTTAATGAGTATTTCTTCTCATACCTTTTCATGTCAAATAATAAAAATGTGTTTGCGCATTTGTTGTAGCTGTAATCTACACCAAAGAGCATCCCCACTGAATTAAGCCAATTATGCTTTTCTACTTTACAGGACACTTGCTCAGGCTGTGCCTGCAATAAACTTTGCTTTCATTGTTGGCCTGGCATAACCTGAACAATATCCTTACAAATTGTTCAGAACTTCATCAGAACTCTGCCCCATCATGAAATGCTTGCCGTTGCATTAAGATAACTGTATTCAAAAGCACATCCATTGATCTGAGGGGACTGTAGAGCACTTGCTGATACTAGCCATTCATGAAAGAGGTCATATCAGTTTGAGAATATTAAGCATGGTCCAGACCACTGCTTTTCATCTTCACATAGCCACTATTTTACCTTTCACTTCCTGCTCCGTACCCCCAAAACATATCTAACTGTTCTTGTGCTCACGTTTGTTAATTTCTAGGATATCTCTGCTGAGGATGCAGATAGGTTGTACTCCCTCTGCAGGACCATGGTAGAAGAAGGACCCCAGGTTTTCACCCCACTACCTGAAGAGGATAAAAATAAGAAATATCAAGAGGAGGTTCCAGTCTATGTGCAGAAGTGGATGACATTCAAAGAGCTGATGATCATCCTACAAGCCAACCTCCAGGAAATAGTAGATCAGTAAGTATCTTACCTTTCACTAGGCCTGGCAGTTCTTCACCTTAGTAATGGGCTGCTGGGAAGTGCTCTGACACCAGCAGGGCATTGCATCCCGGGGACCCTGTTCTCACAGAGGCAATTACCTTTAATAAAGGGGTTTCAAACAGGTTTGAGAATCAGGTACTGCGTCCTAGGGCTGTTGCTTGGGTGCATGTTTGTAGTGCCTTTCATGCTTGCCATCTGAACAGCAATGAAACGTGTCCTCAGCAGCCTAAAACAAAAGGCATATGCCACGGAGAAGGCACATGTTGAATGCAGCTAACTGGATTTGTCTTGTCTCTAGCCATACTGCTTTGACAGGTCTAGAACTTCTTACACTTGTAAGTAACCTTTAACCAATCAGCATCTTGGGCTTTAAGAGTGGGAGAACTACAGTGGTTTAAAGTGAGTTCTCAGCTTGTTTTATCAAGAAGTTGCCGTGCAATTTTGTGAAGTAATGATGTCATTTCTTTTCTGTCACTTAGGTGGGCGGATGGGAAAGGACCTCTTGCAGCTGAATTCTCCCCCATTGAAGTGAAGAGTCTTATCCGAGCCTTATTCCAGAACACAGAAAGGAGAGCAGCAGCACTGGCCAAAATTAAGTAACTGTGTGTTTACTCCTATGTGTTCCACCTTCTGATGGAACAAGACAAGAGTGAACGAAGTCTTACAGCTATTTTTTGATTCAACCCTTTTGTACTGCTATTTAATATGCTTTCCATTAGGCAAAGTGCCTCCTGGAGGCTGGACTGGAGAAAAAAAAAAACATTTCCTAGCTCAATATCGATAGGGGAAATAAGGGAGTGGTTTGGGGTCTGGGGACTGGAAAGTCAAAGGTGGCTACACGTAGACACTAATTGCCTTGCTCCATCTGCCATGTCAGCAGAGTTAGGTCTTAAAAACTCAACCTCCTGCTATCCTCTCCAGATATACCCTTTAGATATTAGAGCTGGTGGGCATACAACCCTGGTCAAGAGATGCTTTTGGTGATGCTTGCTAAATTCCAATCTTCCTCTAAGCCCAGCCTTGGGCAATTTAGTAAATCTTTTATCCAACATCTCATTGCAAGATTAGGCACTGGTATCAGGTAGGCCTCCCATGCAAGAGAATGTGGTGCTGTACTGTGTCATCTCAAGATTGCTTAAGGGTCCTCTGGAGGGGATTTTATTTCCCTAGTGAATCTTTTACCTCTGCAGTTTTACATCAGGGCACATATACCCACTATATCTTACCTCATCCATCCTTGCAAATTGCATATTAAACCCACAGACTTTGATAGCTTTTGATGTTCTAAGACTGCTGAAGTGCCAAATTTTCCTCTTTCCTCCTCCTTTGCTGAGGTTTCCCTGAAAAGCAGATCTCAAGAGTGAAAATTTAAGGCAGAGGAGGAAACAGGTTCTATGTGTAGAAGTAAATTGTTTACTGCTTCACCGTGGTTTGTACAAGTGATAAAATTGCTCTTGACTTTATTTCTCATGGAAAATAGTTTAAAGGAGACTCAAAGTTTTCATCTTTGCCAGCTGTGGAAGTGAGTTCAGCCACTTCTTTTACTTTTTCATTGTGTAAGATGGAGGTAGCTTTGGCACCTACTGTCTTTCTGCCGTTATCTCTTTCCATACTTTTAGAAGAGAAAAGTAAATAAATTTAACAAGGAAAGGAAGTGTGCAGTTATAGCATTGTCTTTCAAGTTACTAATCTAATACAGTAAGTGTTAGATTGATTTGCTTTTTGATTCAGTATCTATCAGTCCTTTTTACAACACTACATTTGTCATAAATAGATTTCCAAACAAAGCAAAACCCTTTCTCCCCAGCACACCTATCACTATTACTTCACCTGATCTCTATCAACTTCATAAAGCCTCATAAAAGAATATTTTGAAAAGGTACATTTTTAATAGGAGAAATGGCCAAAGAATATTAGGAAAAGGGTTGATAATTTTTGGAGCTGCACAAAAGGGAAATAAGACATTGAGACAAATTAAGTCAGACAAACAATTTACCCATACTGAGGCTGCAAATAATGAGTAACTGAGTGCAGGGAAGTACAAGGGGATGTTTACCTGTAGTCTTGGCTGTTAAGACCATATAAAGCAGAGGAAACCACTCTGTTCTTGCTATAAAAAGGCCCTTTTTGTCTGATGAGAAATCTTTAGTTTCACTGGCTTTTGGGCACATTTGTTAAAGACCTAAAAGAAGTGCTGCAGAAGAGATTTTTTTGAGGGAACTATTTTAAAAGCAAAACATTAGGAGCTACCTCAAAAAAAAAAAAAAAAAAAAAGAGAAAATCAGCTACTGAAAGTACTTCAGTGCTATTAGAAAAAATTAAGTTTATTTTTAGTACTGTTTTTTTTTCTTATTCTTAGCACACTCACGTAAGCTATTTCTTCTACTATTCCACTGGTCTGCCAACAAAAATAGACAGCTGGCTGTCCCAGAGTCTCTTGCATTAGCAAACTGTTTTGATTTTGAGAAATGTCTATGTTTTATTTTAGTTGAAAATTTCACCAATAGCATTTGTTACAATAAATCCAAGATGTGGTGGGTGCTACCTGCATGGAACAAAATGTTTCCTACTGCATAGCGCTTACAATCTGCTTATGAAAATTCTGCTCCCCAGGAGCTTAGTGTTTTCATCTTTGTTATCTATCCTGGTAGCCTTCTCATTTGCCCTTTGGTCCAACCCTGTTTGTATTCCCGAGCTTTTCTCCAGTACCTGGATCACAGCTGGCTCTTGCATCGCACCCGAGTCGTTGCAGATCTGAACAGCCTCTGCCTGCAGGGCCAGCTGAGTACACCCAAGGATCCCTTTCACACATAGCTATACAAGAAACCCATATTTCAAAAACACTCGTCCTATGCAGATTGCTCACAGAAGTGTAAGATGCTATTTTCTTTAATAAACTATTTGTACTAGCCAAGTTTCCTGCTGTCATCCGAAGGCTCTGCTGTGGGTATAGTTACAGACAGTATGAATTACTGCTGGACTGTTCTTCACTTGCTATGCAGACTGGGCTTTGCTCTTTGAAGCCCCTCCGTGCTTTGCTTCTAGTAGATCTGGTAAAGAGAGGAGGGAAAAAAAAAAAGAGAGAGAGAGAGAAAAAGAATTAGTGCTGTGGGTTGGAAGGTTTTTCTGGATGTTCATGTGTCAAGGGTGACTATAGGGCAGAGACGACAGAAGAAATAGGGTGGGATTTGTGTGAGTAACATGCCTGGCAGTAGAGCAGGCACAGAGGCCAGAACTCCATGTTTGTGAGGCTTGGTCTGATCTTCAGCGCTACAAGAGCCTCCACTGAAATAAAAAGTCTGCTGCTTCCTCAGTAACTGCAATTGCAAAGAAAGTGCAGCAGGGATGGAGGGGTGGAGAGCAGTTTGTACATAGGTGCCCGATGGCTATAGCTAGAAATTGACTATATTAAAATAACAAACAGCTACATTTC
>NW_010582629.1:11470-30187 GCF_000705375.1 Tinamus guttatus | reverse complement strand
CCCCGCCGAGCACGCGGGCGGCCCCAGGGCGCAGCCCGCACTCTGCGGGCCACCCCGCGGGCACGTGAGCCAGGAGCGCTGGGCAGCGCAGGGCCCCCGGCCCCAGCGTCAGGGGAGCGGGCACTTACCTGAGCATTTCAGAGCCACAACCCAACCTGACTCGCAGGCACTCCTGCATGGGTAAAACCCCCGCTCTGAAGCGGCACAGATGCCTCAGCCAACCCCAAGGGACTGCTCATGGGCAGCGCCAGCACCGCATCCTCCTCATCTGCCTTCCTTGGAGCTGCCCTTACCTGACCTGCCACATGTCTTGCAGACGGCTGCCCTGCTCAGGTCTTATCTGGGCGAACTGCTGCGCGCCATCCAGCCGGACGTCTGTCACGTTCACCGCCTTCTGGTGGCTCATCCTGCAGCGTGACAGCACAGCTGCCAGGCTCCCATCGCCTGGGCCCTCAGCCCCTGGCAGCACCACGCACCTGAGGTAGCCGAGCTGCCGGCAGAGCCGCGTCCCCAGGGAGAACTCCCACCGCTCATGGCATGCCAGGAGCCAGGTGGGCCTGCTTTCCATCTGCACTTCCAGCAAGGAGGTCTCTGGGTTTATTCTGAAAGACACTGAAGGCATTTTATTAAGGAGAGCCTGCAAGTTCTCCTCCTTGAAGCCTGGCAGCTTCGTTGCACCATGACATCCAGAGTGCCTGGCTAAGGTCCCCTGCATGCTGCTCTCCACACACCCCTCCATGGCTGATATGCAAGGAGGGAAGGGAGAAACCTGTGCCAGGAGCTCGGGGCACCACAGGCTCCTCCTTGTCACTGTCATTGCACACTGCGATGGCTCCCGGTTCCTGCGGTAGGGTGAAGCCCGGGTCTGTCGGAGGCTGCTGCAGGTGTTTTACTTGGGGGAGAAGAGGGTACAGGTGGCATTGCATGGCCAGGACAGTCCAGCAAGGTGCACAGGTTTGGCATTGGCCTGCACCACCACCGAGAAGGCTGGACATGCCCCTCGCTGGGGTGACAATGAGCAGCAGAGCCAATGTAATTTCTGTGCACCTGCACGCACTGCAGCTCCAGGCCCATTGCAAGCAGCCCTGTCACCAGCACCTGTGCATGCTCAGGCTCTCAGCTCCAGCCCTGCCACATTAGGGGGGCCGTCACGGGGAAGGCACTGACCTAGGAGCCAAGCCCCAGCTGCCGTCCCTGCCAGCAGGCCGACCATCACGAGCGTTGGGAGCAGCCTCCGGGCAGCGCAGAGGTTTCTGAGCACTGTGCTGGAAGAACCTTTACAGGACAGAGAGGGGAAAGGATAAGCCTGGTCTTGCATCTCGCCCAGGGAATCCCTCCCCACCAGGTGGCTGCAGCCTGGCACAAGGGTTTGCTGCCTCTGTGAGGACATGAGCTACATCCACAGGTCCTGCAGGAGGCTAAAACAAGGGATCCTTCCCCTCCCAAGCCCATAAATGGCTCACCACATCCTGCAGGGACCCGGGTCGTCCTTATTCCTCTCTCCAGCTCTGCTGGCTGGCTCTTGCAGCTCTGCACAGCATCCCTGCCCTGCGCCGGGCTGTGGGGAAGCTCTCCAGCAGGGCTCTGGGCCAGACTCTGGAGAAGAAGGAAGGAAGGAGAGAAAAGGAAAAACAAACCTACTGCAAGGTAACCCAGGATGCAGCCTGGGAGCCCCACAGCAGTAAAGGATGAAGGTGCCACTCACCATGCTGGCCCAGGCGAGTTGGTGGCGCGGGCGCTGCCGTGCAGGGCTGCGGCAGGACCCAGGGCGCAGGCCTCCTGCGAGCGGCTCGAGTTTCACCGTGCACACCGGCAGCGCGGCGCCACGTGCTGAAGGGCGCCTTTGTCTGGGGCTGGCCTGCTTGCCTCCCTGCCCCGGGCCCCGCGCCAGGAGCTCACCACACCACCAGGAGACCCTCAGGAACGGCCCCCAGTCCCTGGAGCAGCAGCTGGCGTGCTGCCCGCGCTCACAAAGCCACCTTCCACCTGTCAGCCCCTCTGTGTCTTGCGCCTCCCTGACACACACCAAGCAGCTGAAGAGCAGCAGCAACCCCAGGCTCAACCCCCCGTGCAGTGGCACGAGCTCCAGGGCAAACTGTGCTGCACTGGGAGAGGGGAGCATGAGCGTGCTTGTACCAGCGGAGTACGGATCAGATGAGAACCGTGGGGCAGTTCTGCATCCCCCCCCACCTCCAAGCTGCATTTCCTTTGGGCTGCTGGCTGCAAAGAGCAATGAAGGTCAAGCAGCAGATCACTGGTTTCTGGTTTCTCTTGTAATTTCTTGCTGCTGAAAGACGCTTGGCCAATAGGAAATAAGGCCTTGGCAGCGCTTCTTGTGTTAGAGCAGCAGCCACAACTTCTGCCAAAAGCCCCACGATGCACATGCAGCCAAGCCTGTCTGTCTAAGCAGCTCACCAGCTGTACCACTCTCCCCACCAGGCTGCACCCATCTGCACCAAAGCAGTAAGAACCCCAGGACTGCAAGCATTTATGGCCCTGGCTCAGGGACTTCCTTGCACCTACAGGCTGGTATCATCAGAGCATCTTCTCCCATTTGCTGGTGACTGTAGGTGGTGCTGGAAGACTAGGAAGCACCAGCACAGAGCACAGGCGACTGCCCAGGAGTGTTCAAACAGGGACCAATATTTCTATCAGTTATGCTTGCTTGCAAAAGCAAAAGAAGTATCTTAAAAAGAAAGAGCTTTCAAAATTAGTTGCTCAATCTCATTTTCAACCATTCTCCCATAGTTCTTTAGAAAAGTAAAGTGAACAGCAGCATGGAAATGCCTCTGCAAGTTACATGGCCATCACAGCATGGATGAACTCCCTGAGAACAGCATGTCCCCTCCATCACTAAGGCTGACTTGTCTGCCAGCTGAGCGAAGCACCACTGCAGACCAGCAAGCCAGATGTTAGCTCCTGTTGCTTAACACAGCTGCAGCTACATACATTGACATAAAGAGCTAGCCTGCAGTTTGGTAAATGACACACTATGAATTTTTGCAATAATAATCAAAAATCCTCTCCCTTGGTTAGCCAAGATTAGCAAGAAAGGGTTGCTTCTTGGCAAGTAAAAGTGCTTTCTGCATGTCTTACCTGATGCATTTCTCCCCAAACTTAATTTGGGCAGGCTGCCTTATTGCACCAAGCAGCTTTATTTCAGCTCTGGGGTGGACACAGCCAGAGTCATGTGGCTGTAGCCAGTACCTAGACTCATAAACCAAGCTGCAAGGCAGACAGGAGACCTTTGCTCTTCCAACACACTGCTTCGAGTGTCACAGCTACCACCTCATCCAAATCTGCCTCCCAGCAGACCTCAGCTTTGCACCAGGAAGCAAAGGGAATTGGTTACTCCTTTTAGGCTGTGCTCGGGTTTCCCCCATCCTTTCCAAAACAGGAGCTAAGTTCTTTCTGTAGGACTAAGCTGGAGACTACCAAGACTACCAAAGAGTCAGTGGTTAAAAAAGGCTTTAAGTCCTCCTCAGGATTTAAAGCAACTGTCCCTTGTTGAAACAGGTTCTGCCACTCAGGGAGACTTTTTAAAGCCTTCCTCTAGTCCCTGCATTCGCCCATCCAGACTATCACAGCTGGACAGTCCCGGCAGAAGCAAAACTGGATTTCACCTTTGATTAGCCCTGGGAGCTCCCAGCATCCCAGCAGCATCTGCTACATTCAAAGGCTCAGAGCACATCCAAGCTGAGGTGTCTGATGCTCGCCAGTAGCCAAATGAGCTCACCACTGGAAAGCAATATGCGAGCTGCTGCTCCATGCTCTGGGGCAGACCCAGCGGTTAAGTCTTAGATATGAAGCACTGAAGTGTGAACTTGCAGACAACTGAGGTAAACCCCCAGATGCCCAGAAATCCCTGACAGCAACACATACTCACCCAGAGAAGACCTAGTAAAAAGCATCCAAATCAACATCAAGGCAGGCAGGACTCTTAATTTGGGATGAATGAGTACCCAGTCTCCAATGCCCCAACTCCTGAGCCCTTCAGCAGCAGGTAAGGAGTCATCGGCTGCAGCATCACCTTATTCCCCCAGTGCCACACACCACAGGGAGTGTTTTTGCTTCTTTTACCTATCACCCACTTCTGCTGTTTTTTTCCTTTCTGATTTGATATGGAGGAGAGGAAGACAACAAGTCTCCTCTTGCTTGAATGTGAACAGCGGCTATGGTGGCTACAGGCCAGGGAGCCAAGCAGCCTCTCCATGCACACATTACTGCCTCCCTGCTTCCCCCTTGCCTGGAAGGGTCAGGCTCTGCCTGCACAGCTGGACCTGCCAGTGAGCAGCAAGTGATGCCGACAATCACTTGAGAGAAAACTGGAAGCCTGCAACAAGCTCAGCTGAAGGTGGAAGCATTAACTCTCCCTGTCTAGCAACTTAAGCGTTTGTGCTAGTTGGAGGTAATAGATTAATGGTCCCTGGGAGAGGCAGGGAAAAGCCTGGAAGGATGTCTGGAAGCACTGTTAGACATGATGGGGAGGAAGACAGCTCCCCCAGCCCTGAGTGTCCTCCATTACTCTCATGTTCTTGGTTTTCCTTTGCAAGAAAGCTGACAAAAATCCCCAAATTGTTACCACTATTGCCTCTAAAACTATCAACACAACACTGGCCTGAACAGGGCTGCGCTTGCTCTCCCCAAGCCTCTCTGAACCCAGGGAACAAGGTGATGGATCCACTGACTTGGAGAAGCCCTTGCCACCACCTCGGGTGGTGTCCCTGCCTCTTGCTCCCTCTGTTGTACCACTTCCTCCCTCGCTGCATTTCCTTTCCTTCTGCCTCTGGGCTCTCCCCTAATAAAAGGGCTTAGGGAGATAAAGCAGTTTGTTAGCCTGTAATCAGAGAAATGGCCAAAAGCAACAGCCTAAAGCCTGTCTAATCCTGGTAATCACCTGCCAAATCTCATAAGGCCTAATGAGTTCTGGATATTCTCACTGTGGTTTCCCAGCATTGATGCTGGGGTCAAGAAAATAACAATGTCCCCCAAATGTATGGAGACTTCACCACCAACACCAGACACTTGGAGGTATGATTGAACCCCATAAATATACAGGCCAGGATCTGAGACCTAGCACACTCTTCTGCCTTTAACTTGCTGAAGAAAAAAAGAAAAGGTGGGAAAGCTTGTCCTACACTTACATTGCACACAGGGCAATTTAATCTCTAACTTGCAGAACATGGCACTCATGTCACCATAAGAAATAAGACCTGCCTGACTGGATCTGACTAATCATCCATCTCACACCCAGCATCTTGTCTCCAAGAAAGGCCCCTATTCCAAGCCTCATAATGGGAAATTACTCAGTAAGACTTTTTTTTTTTTTTTTTTTTTTAAACCTCAGGCAGTGGGATGCACTGACAGAAAGGAAGATAGTTTATATGCATTTACTCTGTCTAATGGAACCACACATCTCTCCATATTTCATATAAATGTCCAGTCCTATTTAGATATTTCCAAGAAGCAGAAAGCTGCTAGTCTAAACTTGACATGTTGTCACTATATCATTCATTCCAGTGATTTATTTCATATTCTTCATTGCTCAAGTCATCATCTCAAAGACGGTGAGTGGAGTCCTGCGTACAATAAATTGCTAAGGAGGTGTTATAGTTTGCATGCTCACTGATGCTCAGAAAGCAAGAGCACCTGCAGCTGGAAGCAGTGCCTACTTCCACCCTGCCCTTATCTTAAAAAGAGTGCTTTTAGCTCTCTTCCCCTTGGACCTCTCACTTTTGTCATCAGGGCAAGGGACTTTCTTGATGCTTTTCTACCTGCTTCATCATAGAGGCTCATGCAAAGTAGAAAATGGCCTCTGCCTCATTCCCATCTCCTTCCTGGGGGATTTTGCTGCATAATGAATATAGAACAAAGCAAAGGCAATTTCAAGAAAATGAGTTTCTCAGTAGAAAGAATCAAGGAGAGGTCTTACCATAAGAACCTGATACAATCATTTATTTGAAGAACAACTGGCCCCATATGAAACAAAGTGTGAAATATATTATTCCCCCAGTATCACAGTATTTTCAGCTTTAGAGATAACATGACACTGGTGGCAAAAAATCATTCCCAGGCACAGACCTTTTAGCCTTTAGAGCACTTGGCAAGGCTCCACTTGGAATTCAAAGGACTGAAGTGGAGAGGGAAATGAAGTCACCCCACACTCTCGTGCCTTCTGTGGGCTTGCACAACAGCTCTTGCACGATGCCTGTGTCAAGCCCCACTGCACCAAGGATCCTGGAGCTGCAACAACCGACTCCAGCTGATGCCAGGCAGTGCACTGCAGTGCTGAGAGACCAAGGACAGGCAGAGGGTACCCTTTTCTCTTGCAGGAGCCCGGTAAAAAGGCAAGGTAAACAAGTACAAGATAAACAGCACCTGTAGAAAGGTCTGTGATTTGTGCCCTCTCGCATTTTATTCTGCGGTTCGTGTCCACGTAACTTGGATCCTTTTACAGATTTGTTTCCCTCACTTGAGTTTACTCTCCCTCCATTCCTCACAGATGCATTTGTTCTGCAGTCATTTCTCTTTGGCCTTTTTTACTCCACTAAACAAAGTGCACTCAGTCTGTGGGAGTGCTTCTCCCCCTTCCTCTTGTCCCAGGTTGAAGTCATTGTCTGGGATATGAATGAGCCATTATTCCAAGGAGGTTTCAGGTCTAAAAACTTTTCTCTCTCCTGGGAACATCTTACTTCATCTGACTTTCCACAGACTGTTGCACTTCTCTTACCTGCCAAGTCCCTCATTTATTGCAAGCATTACAGTTAATCACTAAACACATCATCTTTTCTCCAACCAAAATTTTCTACTCAATTTGATCAGAAATTTTAAATAGCTTTATTTCCTCCAGAAGCTCAAGTGTTTAGGGAAGTGAGGAAACATTTACTATTAATTTAGCCTGACTCTATTTTACTTTACTCTGCTTTACCTTAGTAGTGGAGGAAATGCCCTTCACTTATAGAAGGGCAGTAATCTGATAAATTATATCCCTGGATTCCAACACCATATGTTAAATGTGTTACAAAAATCTTTCCTTTGGGCCAGCTTTAGTTAGTGCACTTACACAAGAGCAAACTGCATCCTTCAAAGTCCAGCCTTCCCTAGTACATGGGTTTTTCCACATCAACTCTCCAGAGGGAGAGTTTCAGCTCTCCTCTTTCCGCATTAACTTCATCCTGGACAAAAAGGTCATGATTTAAAGCAGCTTTAAAGAAACAAATGTTACAGCAGCAGGAACTGCAAGCTTCCTCTTCTACTTTGTTCAGTGTCATTACACAAGTCTCTACTCTTTTGGGACACCCTAAATTCCACCCTTGTGTTTAAGGCACAGTTTAAAGACAGACACTAGCACTTAAGTGCACAGAAAGAAAACCCACAGATGTCTGAAAGTAACCAATTAGAAAATAGCCCCTATACACATGCACCAGTGTACTCAGCTGCACTGTGGCATTTTAAGGTTGCACCTTGCTCAAGCAATGGACAAGCTGAGAAAGTTAAGTAAAATCCCGCTGAAATCAAAGCACTGGATTTTCAAGGATGCTTAGCATGCAGTAACCCTTCACAAGAAAGATACTTAAATGCTCAAAAAAAGCTGAATCAAAATACTTGTGAATAATGATCCTAGAAGTGGACAGGCTTCCTCTACACTTGTGGACTGAGGGAAGCTGCAGGTGTGCAGAGGAAGGCAGCGCCCAGCAGTATTAAATTGTTCTTTGTGGAATGCTGGTTTTGCACAGTGCCAAGGTGCAGATAAGGAGCACCGAGGTTCTGAACCCTTGCTCATTGCCGCATTTCTCAGGCTGAGGCCAACCACTACTATAACTCTGCCCTCCTGGATTTTTCTAGGCTGCAACTGGCTAAACATCTTCCTCAGTGTGAAGTTCACTGTCATTAAGTTACAGATCCCTTTGCCAGTTAAAGGGATTTTAATTAACACAGCCCATTGCTCCTCCAGTCAGCAGTGGTCAGAGGTGGACAATTTAGTTCCAACAAGCAAGCATGTTTTAGTCTTTCCAAGTTTGGCAGGTTTACTGCATATATCATATGGTGCTAGCCACTAGCTCACCTAGCTGTGGGGGTCCCAAGCATTATGAGGTCTTAAGTATTACAGGGTCCTGCTGCAAAGCACACATTGGAGAGGCTGGCAGAGCAGGAACTAGGACTTAAGTGCACAAGTAAAACCTACTTAGGGTGAAGGGAATGTTTGCAAAAACAAAGCAATTTGTGGCACACACACACACCTACTAATTCCCACAGGTGACCCCAAAACAGGGTGCCAGGGAGTCATAGCTCGGCTGTCTCAGGACAGGGAGAGCACCTCTGCTCCTCAGGGCAGGCAGATCTTCATCTCCGCAGTCCATGCCCTTTCCCTGGTGACGAACGCTCCTGCGAGCCTGCCCCACACCAGCAGCAGGGCATCCAGTCAAGCCTGCAGCCTCCTGGCACCGTATCCTGCGAGCCCATCAGCTTCTCTTCTCCCCTAGGAGCATGGGAGAGGGAATGGTCAGCCAGACCTTCCTTAGCTCCCAGATCCTGCAGCTGCAGCAGGTGCTTTCCCCCAGCCTCTGTCCCTATTCTTTCCTGGTTTCATTTTGTTCTGCAGAGGAAGCTTCTCCCAGTATTTCCTCCCAGCTGCTTAACAGTCCACAGTGTGTAAATGGGTGCTGATTCTCATTTCCTCTAGAAACATGGGCTTGCTTGCAATACAAGCATTTCCAAGGAAGACCCTTAGGACTGTCTGCCTGCTTGACTCACCTCCATCCACAACTAGCACTTCTCTTGAGGGAAGATTTAACAGTCATATCACTGTGCTCTTCAGTGAAAGAGCTCAAGTGGTTCAAGCAGATTATAAAACCAACTCCAGATACTTTTCCCCTTTACTTCCCTTCCCTCTTTGCACACCCTGTTCCAATTCAGGACCTGAGTCTACAACACAAATGCCCCAATGACTTCCACTTTTATCACTTTCAAAAAAGTCAGGGAAGATATCAGCCAAGGCAGAGAAGAAATGTTTTCTCTATGAAGTCAGTCAGCCCCCAGGATGTCATTGAAGATAGAAATTAAGGCTCATTAATACATATTGTATTATCCACAAAAAACTGCATACTTAAATACTTTAATCCTTCACAAACAGCCTGAGCTCAGTTCTTCAAAGCCATCTTAGAGCCTACAAGTGTAAAATGAAAGATATCCTTAACCTAGCAAAGCATGCAAGATGCTGCAAGCATCAAACTGGTGAAACAGTAGGTTAGCAGGTTTGATTGAAGACACTGCAGAAGCTGGTCTTGCATATGTGTTTTTTGGTTCTTCACACTTTTCCTCAAGTTTCCCTTGTACCACCCCTCCACAATCCCCCTTCCTCCCAGTCTCCAAGAAGGGAAGAATAGGAGAATATAACTGACCTGGAAGAATTAGACATCTGTATCCAGAACAATGAGGACAACTGTAACCACAAGTGCTTCAGCCCACATGACTCCAGTGTCTATCTGTCAAGATGATGATAGAGATTAAAAACAAGATCTGATCATGTGTTCAAATGAAGTATAATTTTGTTTTGTTTTTAAGAAGTCCTGCAAAGTATCTGGAAGTCCCTTGGTTAGGGAAGCATCCACCTGCCCTTGAAATGCAGCCATGAGGCAAGCACAGCAACTTTAATACTAGGGGGTGGTATGCTACTTCAGCCAGCACATGGTTTGTACCCACCAAATGTTTAAAAGCAGCTCAAGTCTAATTTTCCCTGCTCCTGGGATAACACAGCAGGACTTGCTAGATCATCAAAATCAAGGTAGCATCCCATTGCCTGCAAGGAGGGGAAGGGAGTTTTTGGTACTGCTACTGGTCAACCACAAACCAATACAGATGCACTCACTATGCACCATGAGGCAGCTTCAAAATCCACCTAATTCCAACACTGACTTAAATAGGATTTAAACATAAACTAACAGCCTGGCACACTCATTAAGCTAAAAATACCTGACTTAGACTTGTTAGCTCCAGTATTACAAGCAGCTTCTGATTTGTCACAAGGAAAGAAGCTGTTATGGTGTCACCTGGAAGGTGGATGCACATGGAACTGCAACAATGCTGGGATTTCTTGTTGCTTGATCACTGCCCTTGGACACAGCATGAACTGGGGCTGCATCTTTTAGGATGCTAACCAGCCATTCTGCCCTTAAAGTTTTTGCATACTGGGGACAGAAAGCAGGGCCAGGGGGGAGGGGGGGAGTTTACTTTCTAAACAGCCTCTAGAAACTATTGTTTATGAACCATTTCAACTGCTGTTTACCAGCCAAGCAAAATTCATTTCTCTTGCTCAAAGATAGACATAATCAGGACAGCACACACATCACAACTGGCATTCATCCATCTGAACAGAGGAGCATGTGTGCAATCTCCCTGCTATTTCCATCTTTTTCCAAGCACTTGGAGTCCCAGCACAAGCATTTCTGAGCAACCTCAGGACTCTGCAGCAAGCTTCAGTACCTACTTTCCCCTTGTACAAAGGGCACCTTTGAATGTTTTTGTGGTTATTCCATGCTCTCGCCTGTACATGCTGGAAGCAGTATTTCACCCACAATTTAGCATCAGGCCATCTGCATGGAGATAAGAACCACATTTGGTGGTCTTTTCCCCCCCGCCCCTCGTAGGAGAGGGTAGAAATAGACATTGCCTGAGGTTACTCAGAAATATTTTGTGTTTGGAGCTTTCCTGTTTTCTGGCTTTGCTACAACTTCACTCCCACACACCTGAACTAGGCCCATGCAATGCTCCAGAGTTTATTTTCATCTGTTCATTTTGATAAAAGTGTTTATTTACTTTTCTCTATATATACTTTTCCAGCAAGGCACCTTCTTAAAGTGTTTCCACAGAGCTGTACCATTTTCCATCCAACTCTTCCTCCCCCTCCATTACTACTCAAGTCAGTAGAAAAGGGAAGAGAGAAAAATAAGTGGTGTTTTATAGTTGATCCAGAGGCCCTTTTTTGTATTTGACTTTCACAAATACAGGAGGACAGATGCAGAGAGCAGGTCTTATCACACTACCCATCACTCCAGGAGCACCTGCTGCACAAGTCTGCATGCAGCTTCTCTGGGAGCAGCAGAAAACCCTGCATAATAACCATGTGACAACATGAGTATGATCAATCTGCCTGTCAGACCAGCCTGCAGTGGAGGTGATGATGGGAAACACCTCTGGAACAAGTCAAGTACATGCTCGCTTGACCCCAAGAACACACATTTTAAATGCATGGCTCTGGTGCTGCAGATACAGGAGAGCCACCAAGGCTCTGCAGCGGCAAATCAAGCCTGAGTCTCCCTCGAGCTAGGGGAACCAACTCTGCAGTAAGGGCTGCACACTGCAGGTCACCCAAAGGCACTAGCAGAGACCTTCTGCCATCCAGGCCACTTTTCTAGTTTCTTCCCACCCTTCCCATCAGGTTACTGACCTCTTAGCTCTAAAGCAAAGGTCTCAGTTCCTGCCTGGGGGAGCAACAGTGAAGAGGCTGAAGATTAATCTGTGTCTTGCCGTTTCCTTTGTGCGTGCAGGAGCATGTCCCTCTGGGCAAGCAGGCTTTCCACAGTATGGGATGTACTGAACAGCAGGTGCCAACTGAGAGAGGAAAGAAAAAGGATTTTGCGGCATCGGTTAGGAACTGTTACTGCAGCTATTAAATAAGATGCTAGCCCATTTACCCTCCTGAAACAATAGTCGCAGCTGCTTTCCAGAAGTACTCTTCCAAAGACAGCATTCTCATCAAGTGAAAGACTCAAAGGAAACAGACATTTGTTTCCACACAGAAACACCCCAGGCACAGACTATTTCCCTTTGCCTTAGCAGTTGTTATTGCTACTTTTTTCTTGTTAGACAAGGGTTTCCCATGGGGGTGGCTTCTGAACCCAGGGACCTGCTCCGAGCCACCCATGTCACCATGCAAGATGGTTGGGCTGACAGATCATGTGCACAGCAGCAGCAGCTGCCACTTAAGCCCACGCTTGACATGCTGCAAGGGCAAAGCATCCGACATAGGACATCTAGTTGCAGAGTTTCAAAGCTAGAAGCAATTGTTCAGCTGTTGGGTCTAGCTTCCCACACAACATGGGGAGTTTAGTATAGCTATTCCCATACAGAGACAAACAACCCACACTCAGCTCCAGCATCTCATCCAGAACCAAGTGCAGCCTGCATCTGAGTGTTTCAAAGGCAGTATTAATTCTCTGGGCAGTTTGTTCCAGCACTTGAGCACCCCTTTAATTAAGCATTTGCACTTCATTTCTAATTTGAATTTGTCCAACATCCTCATCTAGCCATTTCTGCTCACTCTGCCTTTCCCTGCTGGATTAAAACCTGTGAACAGGTAGGATACTCACCCCCACCCCACAAACTTGTGCATAGGCAGTCAGCTCATTTCTTGGCCTTCCTTTCTATAAGCAAAAGAGATTGAGCTGCTTAAGTCTCCTGCTTCACAGCATTTTTGCAGAGCTGACTGCATTTATTCTTTTGACTATCTCATCCAAAGAGGCATAAATGACTTTCATAACACAGGATTTCCCTTGTTGGAAGGGCCACAGGGAAAAAGACTCCCACCCTTTCAGTTAGCATCTCACCCACATCACTATAAGCGGCTGTTCATCATCATAAACATCTCTTCCCATCAGCACAGCACTAAGTCTCACTCCACACAATAGCATGCCCTCAGCATTTTTCCCAGCAAGGGGTTATTATTGTTGTGGCATAACTAGCACAATTTTAGGCTCTCTGATAACAGGCTATTATTGCCTTCCTATTTCTAGTGTAGCTAATTACCCTGGGTTTGTTTCATGGAGCTTAATTTGATACCAAAGCTTTGCAAATGGACCAAAGTTAGAGCCATATTTGTAATGAGATGTTAAGTGCTGAATAGCTTGTCAGCAAAAACCTCTTCTGCAATGAAGTTCTCTTGCTGCTCAGTCCGGGGCTGGAAACAGCAGTGTACGTACGTGGAGGAGAGGAGGGGAAGGGGGAGGACACGGGGATTCTCAGAAGCGTGTTACCCTAGGTGACTTCAGCAGACTTGTTGGGGAAGTTTTCAGTTAAGAATCGCAGTCCCAGGGGACAGGAAAAGAGACATTATTCAGCACTTCCCCCTGCAGGTATGGGCTTGGGGGCAGGATAGTCAGAAGAAAGCTGTTGCTTTTCCAGAGAGCCCAGGGACACAGTTCAAGACAGCAGCCAACCCACAAGCACGGCTGCAAGCTGCTGGGGAGCACAGGCCCTCCTCTGCCTACCCACTTTCTCCCGTGGGCTGAGCACCTCTCACTCAGTCCCCATGCAGTGCATGCGCACAGTTCCTGCTCCCTGCCGTTGCATGACTCAAATGAGGGTTGTGCAGAGCAGCACACGCACTTGACTCCTGTGTACCCCCTCTCTCAGCTCATCTGAGACTTATTGGCACTTTCCCGTTAGAGGGCAGGACAGGATAAATAACCTAAGACCTGTTAGGACAGCAAAGCTGCACACGGCAATGCTGCTTCATGTTTTCCAGGTGAAGATGCTATTTCTATAGCAAATCAAGAGATTCAGATAAAAAGCCATGAAAAATCGTTTCCTGGATACCCCTCTGCTACACACTCTCTCTGAAGAGCTGGTCAAGAAGTGTTCTCCTAGCCCAAGCTATTGGTCAACACCAGTGCAGGTTTTAACCTCTTCCAAGATGGAAGCAATCATCTTTTGCGACATAAGAAATCATCCAGGTGTCTTGCCTCACCTCACTACAGACCACCAGATCAGCATGCTCCACCTTGCCCCAGCAAACAGAGATCCATGCCATCCCCACTCTGCAGCAATACCCAATCTGGGAGCACTTGTGTTCACAGCACATTTGCGCAAAATGGAGGCTGCCTTTACTTGTGAACAGGTTTCTCTCTTTTTCACTCTAGCAGGATTTGTCACTTTGTGAAGGGAAACAATGACAAGAGAATTTTGACATTCGTCATGTTTCTCACAGACCAGATCCAGTTATTGTCCCAAGCACCGTAGGGAAAAGAGGACGCCGATGGTGTTATAGGAGCACTATTGTTTTTAACCCTTTGAAAGGAAGATTTCTATAAGACCAAAAACCAAAGCATATGATTATTTCTGCAAAGCCAGTTTGCCTTCAGACATGAAAGTACTTGCCTGGCAGTAAGAGGTCCAAGACTCTCTTTCAGCACCAATTAAAGCTTTTGGGCACTTTTTCCCCAAGTCAGGAGACTCTTCACCAGCCTGCCTGAAGCACAGCTAAAGAGCATGCTTCACCCACAGGTTCTGGGCAGCACAGGGCCCTACTAGGCCATGTCCAGCCTGCTCAGAGGGATCACACCTCCGGCCCCAGGATGGGAAGGACTTCAAGAGTATCAACAACAGGAAGGGATTGAGGAAAGGAAAATAAATAAAAGAACCTGTGCTTTCTTCCCAGGACATCATAGTGCTCTTTCTAGTTGCAGAGCAGCAAAGCCCAGTATCACAGAAAATCTCATGCAAGTTTCTAGAAGCCTTCTGAATTGCCTTCAGCAGGCAGCAAGCCTCAGTAAGACAACTTTACTTGAGTTACTCTGCTCTGCATCCCATATGGGCTCCCTTCCTAGCCCCATTCATCTGTTTCTACAGTACTTGTTTGCCCTGCTACTTCTTCCAAAGAAACAAACCCCGCCCTGTTCTCAGAAGGGTCCACTTGGAAGAAACCACCCCCACACAAGAAGGAGCCATTGCAGAAAGAACACTCCAACCTGAGCAAAAATCTGTGCAACGCAGTTGCAGAAACCATGCCTGAAATAGAAGCAGTAGAGGTGGCATCTACCTGTAAAGATAGATCAGCTCTCAGGGTTGCTTCAAGCTCTAAAGCAAGCACCCAACTTACCCAGGTGAGCCTCCAGCTCCCTCTCTTCCAGGCTCAACCTGCTCCCTATGAAAGCTATCTCTTCCCCCAGACCTTTATGGGTGCTGCTGCTGCTACCCCACCCCACACTCTGCTCCCAGCTGAAGGCTCTCAGCATCCTCAGCTGACCCTGCTAGGGGCCTTTTCTGGTGAGAGCTCGCGGCTTCTTGAGGGCCATGTCACAGCTGCTGATCCAGGCAGCCACTAGAGATAAACAAGAAAAGGGAGAAAGAAACCATCTTGGCACTTTTTGCCTTAAAACATGGCAATGGGAGAATTCGGATTTAAGTAGAGTAAATCAGAGCAACTTCAATAATATTATAGTTAAATAAACAAAAATGAAAACAAAAAAGCAACAAATGTTTATAAACAATAAAAGCTCTGTGAAAATAATATTACTAGGCTTGCGCTTATACACTCAAAATTTAAAGAGTGCGGGGAATGACTCTTTTTCTTCGTAGGTTAAGAAATAACCTAACATATAATCACTTAACAAAGATTATATAATAATTCATGCAAAGAGAACTGATGCTTGCAATGTTTGTGCTGACTTTCCTTAACTCCTTGGTGCCTGGCTCAGCAGCACCAGAGACTTGCTTGTTTGCAACTTTGGTGTGGTTCTGCACGTTTCTGCACATACCTCATCTTGTTGGCAGCACAACTGGCAACTGGGGGTGCAATAGCCGCATGCTTCTCTTAGCTGCAGGACACAGGAAGCATCTCCTGAATATCGCAACAAAGTCCAAAATGTTGTGAGCCAAGCTCTGTGTGTCTTGGATGCTGCTTCTCAGACTCAGATAGAAATCACAGGTCTTACACTGTTTAAAAAAAAAAAAAGTGAAAATTCCTACATTCATTTCTTGCATTAATTTTCATTGTTATAGCAATAAATAGCAGCAACTGTGAATGGCTGTCACATAGTAATCAAACATTTCAGTGGCTTCCTGGAGCACCAGAGAGATGCTACAGCGGAGTCATTGGCAGTAGGTCAGGTACAGCCCAGCAGCTCCCAAAACAGCCCTGGTAATGAGGCTATGCCAGTCCTCATCGCACAGCATTAACACTTCCCTTGTGGGAACAGATGCTCATAACTCATCTGCAAGAGGCTGGTGGAGCAAGGAGAGGGAAGGGTTTCTGTGACAGACAGCGGTGCCTTAGCAGTGGGTACTAAATCTTGAAGCAAGGTAGTTGTGAAGAGGAGTCTTCCCCCCACCATGCTTGGTGATTACATTTTAGAGGCCACAATGCCTCATCTCCCACTGACTGTGCAAAAGGGAAGACTCTACTGATGCTACCGTTAAAAAGCAGTACCAGGTCAATACACATATAGAAACAGAGAATATTTCAGGCTGTAGAACCGGAGTACTTGGTTTGCATAATAGCTCCTTCTCTTTTTTCCATGCTGAATTCTGAACAGCAACAGGAAATACTTTCGGTCAAAACTGTCCATCACAACAGTCTTTGCCCTTCTGAAAGGTGGACAGCACATCAGACCACATTTTCAGAGCATCATCTCATTAAAAAGATGTTTTTCCCCCTCTCATTTTAGGGCAAATCACAGCATTTCACACATACAAATGCGGCCTGCACTGGGTACTTGATACCAGTTGGCTCACATGTTATTATGGGGTTCTTAAGCATCATTCGAAAACCAGTTCTATTGATCCCAGTGGACAATTGCTTGTTAGTAATGGCATTCCCAATAAATTGTGCCTACCATGAAATTTTCTACAGCGGCTTTGTCACTCTCCCATTAGGGAGGTTTGCAGAGTCTAATAAATTGCTGCTTTATGTTTAAAAACTTAAAGAGTTGTACTAGTATTGAGCTTTTGCAGAAAAGACATATATAGAGAAGACGACAACCATGGTGCATTTGCAGAAGGATTTCCATGCAGTCCACAACTGCAGATATTAAATCAATGTTCAGCACTGAGTGTTTGGATGATGCTTTAGCAAACGCCAGCTACAAGCTTCTTTGCTGTGGCCACCCAGCTGGCCCTGGCTCCTGGCCCATTTTCTCCCATGCTCCGTGACTCCCTCATTCCAGCACTGTCATGGCACATGGTGGCAAAAGAGGGATGGAGAGGCAGGAAAGGATAAATAAATCAGGCTGTGTTTACTAACGTGTTATTTTTGCAGTCTCATATAAATAACAGCTAATATAAACAGTGATAATAGCACAATATTGCCAGGTACCAGGGGGATTGAATATCTAATTAATAATTAACAATATTTGGATTAAGCAGAAACAACAGCTTTATAATTAGAATCTGAAATTGCTGCTGATAATGACTGATTGATGCTGCTGCAAACGCAGAATTTTAAGTGACTAAGGACAAGTAACCTTCCCAAGGTTCTCACCAGAGTAAAGCAGAAAAGTGGAGAGATGGCCAATAACTGGTTTCTAAAATGGGGCGGATGAAGGAACAAGCTGAGAGGGGACGCGGTGGCAACTCTGACAGACTCAGAACCAGCTGCAGAGGGAGAGGGAGCCTTTGCTCTTCCACCGCTGCGAAGACAGGTGAGGGCCAGGGTTTGCAGGGCAAAACTCTGGTTAAAGGCAAGAGGCATGATCCTCTGAAACCCTGGAGCTATCTTGCATGGTCTAGACCATGGTCACTGACTGAACTGTTTAGCCCCTTGCTCCAGTTCATCCCCATGACCACAGTCACTGAAGCTTCAGGGAGAAGCTGAACTCCTGAGCAAAAGAGGGAAGCCCCCAAGGCCCCTGCTGCATATTGAAATGGTTCAGGCTCCTCACTCGATGTGCGACTTCCATTCCTGGCATGCAGAGCCAGTGTTTATTTAAAATGATTTTGCTGTAACATGGTGATGTCTTGCCTCTGCCAGTTTCCAGCTCATTAGGTTTGTCTTTACAAAGATTACTACCTCCTCTGGGCTCCTCTCACCAGTCTCTTTTTTTTTTTTTTATGTGTGTTTATTTTCCTACAACTGCTATCACTTGGCAACGTGCAGCAAGGCAGAGGCAGCGAATTTGTTCTGCCATGCAAAGCTGGAAGCGGAAGAGAGAAAATCCTGGAGGGAATCCCCCTCAGCTGCTTGCCGCAAGATTAGAGGCACGGAGCAAGCGCTGGCTGCCATAAAACACTGGCAGCCTCTATAAGGCTCTCTGGCAGAGCATCAGAGGGGGCATGGCCAGGCCGTGCAACAGTCAACATCAGCAAGCTCCCCACAGCCACTCTGTTTAAACAGACTGAGTTACAACTCAAAATCCTACTAGCTTTTGCTGAAAAGACACCGCCTAATGTTGCAGTGTATACTCAGCATTGAAATGCCTAATCCATTGCTGGGGGATGAAAGCAAACCTTCAGTGTGTTTAACCAGAAACGGCAAGCAAGTGATAAATAACCTCGGCATGGCTTTCATGTCGCCTTCAAAATCAGACGTGACATTGTTCTGTTCTCCAGAGACTGCTCGGAGCTCTGCTGCTGCAAAGCCCGTAGCCAGTCGTGGGAGGCCTGTGTGGGGCAGGCAGCCCAGCATGTGCACCACCGTGCCCCCGGGCACAGCTTTCCTCCTCCTTATTGCTGCATCTTCTTTCATTTCCTCTCAGCTGGGGAGGATTTCAGATAAACACTGCTTGACATTTTAAAGTATGAAGCTTTTTGTTCCCTGTAATTACTCCAAATCTCCAAGAAAGCCTTCAGAAGCTTTCAGCGTGGATGCGTCCTGCCAGATGCCATCCCTGCCTTTCCCACAGGAACAGAGGCTGAATATGCTTCTTAGAATCATAGAATCACAGAATCGTTAAGGTTGGAAGGGATCTCTGGAGGTCATCTAGTCCAACCCCCCTGCACATGCAG
>NW_010582628.1:66664-98513 GCF_000705375.1 Tinamus guttatus | reverse complement strand
ACTGGCAGTTCTCCCCACAAGGCAGAGCGCAGCAACTATTAATGCTCCACCAAACATGCATAAACTCTTTGTTTTTCTTCTCTCCCTCAAAAAAAGGTGTAAAAACAAACATGTATTACCAAAAAAAAAGCAGCAAATAATGGTTTTTCTACTTCATATTTTGAGAAAAAATATAAACTAGAATCAAGTCTACAAGATATGATAAAGCTAATAGATACAAATAAATAATTCCCAGCAGATAGGAGACCTCTTAAAGAGGGACAAAGTGAAGGGAGAAACATTTTGTATTCGAGTTCAGAAATGTATTCCCCTTGTGAAGCTTTTGGAAGAGTTCTGCCACTGAGGCTCTGCTCAGTCGTTCCTCTCCATTATGCTGCTAGAAGAGGTGTAGAAATAAATAACCAGTGTGAATCTTGTGACCTATATGCCCTTGCAGTGATTAAATTTCAGAACATAAAAATAAATAAAGGCAGCCTGGTTATCGAAGAAGCTTGAGAAAAAAAACACTAACTTTAAATCTTCCTTTACAAAATTTTAGTTCACAGCCATAAACAAGACGTTTTTTTCTCCAATTAAACTGGGTGTACATAAAAGATACAAATAATTGTTAGCTCCAGTGAAATTACTTCAGTGCTCTGTGCAAGTAACCCATTGTACACATCCTTAAAAGAATGCTGTAGAGCTGAAATAACACAACAAATACTTTGCTTGCTTCAACTACTTATTAGAAAAAGAACAAGCGGATGTATAGCAGCCTAAAATAATAATAAATAGTACTTTTAAAACATTGCCTGCAAGAGAGTTATTTAAAGAAAAAGAGACTTTGGTCAACAGATGATACATAAGCTTATTACCGAGTTAGACTCCATGGTACTTTGGCATTTAAATCAGTAGCATTATTTCAAATGTTTTTATGTGTTTTGTTGCTGGGTTTTTTTTTAACTGGGGATATTCTTTTATTTTAAAATGATGCTTCTGCATGGCAATAAATCTTACAACATTTTGTTTCATCGGAGTTACATATTAGGATTAAAACCGAACTACTCACGAATAGTATATGAAAGTCCAATTAAAAGACCATTAAATTATTCATGTTCAACGAAATAGCCAGGAATTCTGCAGAAAAGTTCAACAACATTTATCATATTATTACAGTAATGAACTTGTTCTTTCTAGTTAATGAATAAAAGTTAATAAGAATTCATGAAAATTTCCTAAAGGTCTATGTACCTTCAGATATATACATAAAAAGCACATTTAATATGTTCCCAGGTCTTAAAAATAATTTATGAACTTTAAAAATATTAATGAGCAGGGCATAATGGACAAGTTTTGCACATTTGTTGGAAAACCAGGCAGATGTGAAACAGTAATTAAGGCTATTTTCACAAGATATAGAGAAAATACAGTGTAAAAAGATATTAAAATCAGGGAGAACAAATGGTTGAGAAGCCGTTCAAAAGGAAGATAATTAATTGTGGAAACTTCTAAATTATTCCACAGTGGCTAGAATAGTCAGAAATTATGTATTTTGTAATGAGCAGAATAAGACATATACCATCTTGGGCCTCCTTATAAATAGCTCAAACAAAATGTAAAAGTGGATGCACTTTGTCTTTCAAAATGATTCCTATCAGGTATAACGATGGGTTTTCTAAAGCTGTTGAAAATACTCAGAAGACAAAGATAGTAGCAGTCCAAATAAGATCAGTGTTTCTGTGGTAGACATCAGCAGCATTCCTACCTCAGTATCAGTTAGGCACAAAACAAAAATTCAGAGGTATCTTCACTTCCATAAAGTGTATGTGGCTTTTTGCATTCCACCTTTTACAGAAACACAGGATTGTGATGAGCTTATGGTGAAGCCCCCGTCACCAATGCTAATAGATGGCTACTTTTCCAGTTGAGTCTTTAGGTTCCTACCTTGCCTTAGGGTAAAGGTTTTATGAAGACCTTACCTCGTCCATGGGTTGTCCATCAGGGCAAGGTGCAGAAGGATGAAGAGCACTTGACTGAGAGCATCACTTCATGTCACAGTTATTCTACCTGTCTATGCATCCTCAGACATGAGCTGCTGGTCCTGATAAAGACAGGTCCTCGTCAGACCTTGTACAAGACTTCAAAATACACTTCCTATGCAAACAAACACGAAACATGGAGGTCTATGCCTGAAACTCTTTTAGTTCTGGCACATCCATTAGCCTGACATTGCTTTGGATAAACAAATTATCTATTAACTATAACCAGAAACAATCTCTCCATCTATTTTCCTTATCTTAATTTCCCCCCTCCCCTCCAAATGAGCAAACAAAAACACACCTGCTCTTTGAGCTTTCCCGCATTTACTAGCAAAGTCAAGATTACTTCTTTAAATGTGGTATTTGTTGTCAAAACAATCTACAACAATCTAAAAAAAAAAAAAAAAAGCAGAAATCAGTTCATTCTACTAAAAGAGAAGGACAAAATAAAGCCTCGGGGCACAGAATACTAATACACCTTTGGATTTGTTTTAGCAAGTCTCTCAACTGCTTGAGATTAACTCACTCAAGCCAACCCTTGTGGTCCATTAAGGCAGGGTCAAGTCACCTTCATTACTTTTTTCCCCAACCTCCCCATACCTCTCACAAGGCAAGGCAAGTAACATAAATATCATTTACAAGAGCAGAGGAAAGAAAAAATACTCAAGGCCCTTTTCCCTAACCTTCTTTGACTAGGCAGATTAATACTTTATTTAACCTGTCCATCCCTAGTCCCAAAAGTTCTCTTCTGACAAATAGTGGAAGCATAACTTCTGAACCGAGTATTTTACCTTAAAATATCAATAAAAGGTACCAGAGGGTGTTGTATTTTATCACCACAGTTACAAATACTTATGCTGGCTGTTTATGTCTTTGCAAGCAGGGATAGTCATCTCTGTCTCTGCAACTCATTCCAAGCTGTTTTATGGTGCAATACAAATAAATAAAAGTAATAGTTTTTACACAAGAGATTAACCTGAATCTGAGCTGCTACAAAAACCCATTTGATATTTCTCAATTCAGAGGGAGTGATAGGATGGCATGAGAATGAAAGTCTCTTAAATCTATCCCATGTTCATGATGTCGACAAAGTTAAATCCTTTCTCTCCAGCTCTCATGACCTAAACTGATTGGGTTTAAAGTATCACCACAGTTCAGGTTTGTCAATACTCACTTATTTTATCACTGCAGACATGCAGGTGTGGGGAAAAAACAACAACAAACTATAGTGCATGGTTGCATAAATCAACCTTAAATGAAAACCAAACAAAGAAAACAGGCAGGTGTTGTCACTATTTCCTCTATGCACTCTAAAATCCAGGAACTTGTACTATATTGTTTCAATTTCATTTGCTAATCTGATAAGCATTTGGAATTCAGAAGTATAAAGGTGAAGATTTTTTTTTTAATATGCGTCTATTATTCCTCCAAACCATTTTGATAATTGTCAATTGATTTTTTGCCCTCAAACTCTAAATAGCAGAAACAAAAGGAAAATAAAAAAAAATCTTCCATTCTATTAAGTATTTTTCTAGCAATTTTTCTCCCTAAACTTCCATTTATAATTAATTTTGGTAAATGTTACAGTATTTTAATTGACAGGATATGCTCTTTCCTTAATCAAAATGTCCTATTTAAGATTAAAAAATACTGAACTGACTACTACAATTTAAACCAAAAATTGATTATACGAAGAAGACAGTTCGCTAAGTTATCATACAAACATTATGAGAAGTAGAAAGAATTTTAAAAGCCTAAATGAAATTTTTTTAAAAATTAAAAATTAAAAAAAAAGAATTTAAAAAGCTAGATGACCTCTAGAGGTCCCTTCCAACCTTAACCATTCTGTGATTCTGTGAATTGTGAAGACATAAAGTTTCCTTATTTATTCATGATAAATAGAAGAGTGCGACTCGCAAACCTCTAAACAATTGTGAATGGTTAACAATGTCCATAATACTAAGAAGCCAGAAATATTTGATCACAAATCAGCCAAGAACTGCAAAAATTTATTTTGCTGGCAACAATAGCTTTAAACTTTTCTTTTACGTTCTTCTTCCCACCCAGTTTGCATGCTTAATATTTCGTGCGTGTGGCCCTTATTTACCATTTTCTTGCCTTTTTCATCAAGTTACAGAAAGCAGACAGGTATTTCAATGGTTGTTTTAATCTTTTGGACAATGTGGTTGATATACTGAGAGCATATTGGGAGCAGGGACAGGTTGATGGACAATATAGCATATAACATTTAAATTGGGGCAGTGTTAACATTTCACAAGGTACCTAACTGCAAATGTACAAGCGTGGGATGAAGTCCCAAGGGAATCATCACAGATGAATTCTTCTTTAAGGAAAGCTGTTTTCAGAATGCTTGTATTTTCTTTGGGATGTGATTCTCCTATAGAGCATCTCATGTTGAACAGCTGGAAACCACCTAATTAGAAGAGTTACAGAAAAAAAAAATGTTTGAGATGAATAATAATCGCATCCATCATGTTCAGATTTTTTCCTTATTTATGTACCACACACCTGTGTCTCCTTGGCAATGAATATGATTGTAGGATGAGATGCTCAAAGTTGGCCTTATATCGCATTTCTCCTGCTGTGATATTTAAATAGATTTTGCATGTTCCTTTAATTATACAGGTAGATTTGTTTGCTGAAGCATTCATGTTAAGACTCATTTTATGCAAAGGGGCAAATTACATTTTTAATTATGTTTCCTTGGGAAGGCTACATAGTTAAGATGATTTGTGATCTTCAGTTCTCTGCAGGCCTTCCGTAGATGATAATCATGGCAAGTCAATGCAAACACTGACACTGGAAAAAAGTTTTCATGCAATATGCACACATTTTTAAAGCTGTGTCAGGGGTATTAGGATTTTTTAAAAAGCCTGGATTAATGGCTCATCTGCATTTCTAGGTAACAAAATGCCTCCCCTCTTATTTTTTATTTATTTATTTTTTACTTACACAAATAAGGCCCTTGGAGCCTAAAGCAAAGCACGGTAAAACTTCTATTAAAAAACCTACAGTTGAAGGGCTTGCATTACCTTCTGAGAAAAGTGAACTCAAGCAAAACATCTCACAGGAACAATAACAAACAAATAGGAGAATTTAAATTTCACGTATGGTAGTTTGCATTTTTCTTAACAAACCAATTTTTTTATATATATATATCTATATCTATATATATATAAATGTAAACTCTTCTCTCTCGATTACAGAATAAAGTTTGGAATTGTCATCTGAGCACATGTTAATGGCTCAATTCCAAACTACAAGAACAAAATATTCAGAATGGATTAAAAATATTTTTTATCTTCTAATTTTGAAAAGCCTTTTTTTAAGCAAATCTCATTGTATTCTCACCATAGAAGAACAAAGACCAGATTTTTCAGTTTTATTCCTCCAGTAAAAGTGACTAGGAGGCAGTTACCATCCTGAAATTCTCATCTGATGCTCTATCATTTCAAATTCAGATGATAACTTTCCAACTAAATATGAGATTGTCTCAAAATTAAAATGTATACTCATATATTCATTATTAATGTTTCACATAAGCTGCAAGCTAACAATTCTCTTAATAAATCTGAAAGCACAGACCACTGAAAACAGACCTGAAGCAAGAAAACACAGAAAGGAAAGGAGATAGAGGGTGGTGACAAAACACGGGCTTATCCTGCTGGATTAACTCCTAGTTTGGACTGTCAGATAACATCAGCAATTTTAATTTATCTGTTGAGATTGCAGTTATCTTGGGACAAGGAGGGTGCTGTTCACTTTGCCTATAAAGCATGATATACTGTTGTGTAGAAAAAGCGAGGTTCAACCAAAGCAAGTTCACTGCCTGACCCCTTCTCAAAAATATAGTGCATGGAACAAATATTCATGTGTGCACATGTATGTCCCTCAATGTTAATTAAAACTGTCTGCTGTGTTCATAGTCTAGGCTCTGATGATTACTAAATTACCTGATACTAACAAAAATCTGAGCCCTTTTCCCTCCCCCTATATATTTGGAGTGAATTCAAAAACTGTTTTAGTAAGATATTCTGCTTTTAGCATAAACATGTATTTAATAACCATAATTATTCTGGTTGATACTCGGTTTCAAATGCATTTCCCCTCTCCAACTAAACCCCCAATCATGTAATCAGGGAAGCACCAACTGCTTTGCTGTGCACTCTCTGTTTCATAGGGCAACTACCATTCAGATCCCCTTTTCACTTTTATTAAGCCAATTATCTCTCCTCATCAAAGTACATATTTTCTGGTAGCATTAGAGCTTCCCTCTGCAGCAGTTACTAAGCACAGTCAAGTAAAAAATTTTAGTTGTTCAGATGGTAAAGCGTAAATGTTGTCATGTGTGTGTTCCTAATGAATATATTTCTCAAATAAATCATATTTTGTTGTCCATTTCTCTTTCAAACAAGAATAAATTAGAATTTAAATAGAAATGAGTGAAGGAACAGGGATGATGCATTAGTTCAATTGTCTCTGTTTTACTTGCTTGAGAAAGGCGCAGAACACAAACGTTGGCAACTGTCAATATGTTGATTATTGCCAAGCACTAATTTCAATTAGGCAAAACAGTAAGTAGGTCAAACCTGCCTAACAAGTGCTTATGTTGCATGTGACTTTGTGGGGCTCTTAACTCTCTGGAGAGGGAGCCAAGCACACCACGAATGCAATCTAACATTACGGCCCTGTTTTTGAATGCGGTGCTCCTTAATCACAGAAGAAAATAATGTGAATGCTCACGGTAATACTAACAGGAGGCTTCACTTCCAGTTTAATCATACCCTGCAAAATAAAGCTCTGCTTCCTGCTGGAAGAACTGCAGCTGCCACAGTTTTAATTTAACACAGTCGGCAGGTACATTTTTCCCCTCTTACAAAAGTCTCTGCTTTCAGATTCCTGCTATTTCTATCTATTTATTTATTTTTTAGACCAACACGCTGCTTGGCAACTTTCATAAGCTCTAAGCTTGTTGAAAGGCTCCGTTCAATGGCTGCATCTCTAGTAGTTTCATATTAAGTTACATAAAGTTCAATAAAATTATTTGCCTTTGAATCTTGGTGACAGTAACAGGGCCCAAAGGCTGGCACCAGACATCACTGCCAACGTGCCAATATTCTGAAACCAAGATAGAACTATAGAACATGGACTCCGAATATAAACTTTTGATAGATGAACTTAAAACTAAAGACACAAAATCCTGCTCAGCAATTAACCATCAATCTGGAGGTACTTTAGTTTGCATGATGATTCCTTATTTAGCTTAAAATTGTTCTGGGGATGTAATTTTTGGACAGGGCAAGTGTCCAGCTTTCCCTAGAAGAGATATTTTCCTGGAACCAGGGGAACTCGGAGAGCAAAAAAAAGTGGAGACCTTCAAGTCCACTCACCTCAAACTGGTGTCTTCAGATCAATTTTTGATTTCTATTGATTTCATTTGGAGTTTGAGACAAACATCTGAACAGAGGTTTCATTTATCCAGTGCCAAACTAATGGTACTGGATAGTACAAGTGAACTTGGTATAAGTGAACTTCTTTACAGATTTTAATCAAAAGCTGACAGATATGATATTATGCTCATCTGATCATAAGAAACCTTTTTTTAAAAAAAAAAAGGGAAAGAAAAGCAAGAATGCGTTTTAAAATATTGATATTTAATCAATAAAAGGTTATCATCAAAGTGGAAAAGCCCAATTTGAAACTTAAACCCACTTCCCACAGAACCCACAAAGAACCAAAGGCAGAAGAACAGCCTCTATCTAAATGGATTTGCACTCTCTATCCACATCCCTAGGTTTCATGCTTCAAAATTAAGCAGGTTGGGATCTGGTTTTTAAGAGCAACAGCCCTGTCCTTACCTCCCTTCAAAAAACCAGGAGGATTAAGAGGGAAGGGGAAGAAACCTCAGGTTTCAGATGGCTAATTAGAGCACATCTTTAGGCTTGCATCTTTATAACAACTAATTACACTAATAAGCCACACAGTGACTGACTCCTTTAGTAAGGCAAAGCAGCCAGGACTCGCTCTGCAGCCACCATTTAAGCCGCCAGCTGCAGGGGGATGTGTTTGCAAAGCTGTGCATGGGAGTTGCAACTCGTTAACTGTTCTATTTGCCTTAGCTAAACATAAAAAAAAGTTATAGGGACACAGGCTTGTCTAAACACAATCAAAGGTCTTACACTTCAAGTTTCTGTTCTGCAATTTTTAATGTTTTGCTGAAATTGTCTTTATGGAAGCAAAATATCGGCAACAGGGAACCAAAACCTGCTCATTTCTGCTTTCATTTGTTGCTGTATAAGAAAAGCAAGGATATTCTGGAAGTGCTGAGGAAACAGAATAGTGGAGGGAAATAAGAAGCAACAATAAATGTAGTGAATAAAAGAAGCATTCATGCTAAAATCAAGCTTATGGAACTCTGAAGAACTTAAATCACCAATCTAATCAAAACTGAAATGTCAAAGTCATCTCTTTTGATTCTATTTTTCACATTCATATCACATATCTATTATATTGTTAAGGAATAATATAGTATAAGGAAGAATGAACAAGAAACTTATGAAACTGAGGAAGAAAAGCAACCGTCTTAAACTGTGCAGAACACATCCGTGTAGTCAGTTAAGGGGAATGAGAAGTAACCACGCAGGAAAACCCAACACCTCCTGTTCTGCTCTCACAAAGATGGTGAGAAAAGGTCACCTGGGAAAAAAATAAGAATCTGTTTAGAAGCATCTTATTTTGTGCCTTTTTGTTGCCAGCATGCCACTTATTCGCCTACTAACTTTGATGCATCAGTGAATGTGCACTATAATTAAGCGATAGAATTTCACACTTATTTCTTCAAAAATTACTTTGAACTACCCTTTATCAGCCTGGTTTGCAAACTGTGATCTTGCAGAGAGGTATGCAATAAATGAGAATTTGATAATTGCAAACCCTTTCAGATGAAGGATATAGAATAAATACATGCCTCGTCAATACAAGGAGCCTTGAAGGGTCTGGTCATTGTGACAAATAGATAGTAAATTGTGACAAATATAGCTGGTAAAGCATCTTTCCTTTTTAGTTACTGCTTTGTAAAAATCTATCATATTTTGAGCAGCTTCAGTTTCAGATATTGTTGCCGTTCATCTGCATGAGTTAATCAGGTATTAATTTTTATTCCCAAGAACCGTAAAAATAAACTGATTTTTATTCAAATTAGAGCTTTGATTGGATAAGATATATTTCAATTTCAGTTATTTACAGATGAGATTTAGGTTGAACAGCTATTTGCTTATTATTTTGCAAACTTATGAATATAAAGAGTTTAGGGCAGCATCTATAACAGCATAGAAATCTCCCTTTCCTTTCAAATTTCCAAGACAGGTAACCAGCTTTAGAAAGCTACATTCCTGATTGCTGTGAAGGTTTGTCATGACCTAAAAATCACCTTCTTAAAGCAGAAAACACAGCAGGTTAACACCTGCTTCATTATGGCTTCATTATGTTAAAATAAAAAGTCTTCTATTTTCTACACCTGACTGAAGTTTTATTACTCATCACTGCCACTAGACAAGACAAATATTTTCCCTCCTCTAACTTGAATTAACTTGCATATTTTTGTCAAAATATTGTCACTGAATATTTGATCAGTTGCTTAGTCTGGGCGGTCTTTTTCTTATCCAAATCCATCTTCATACAAAAAGACTCATTTTTTGGCTAGTTACCAAGTATGCTTAATTTGAAATTCAGTCCCATTTCTTTTCCCATCTCATATCACTAACAAATAATTACAGTTATAAAATAACCTCAGCAAAGAAAGTGTCCCCTGCATAATTTAACCATTTAAAATTTTTACAGGAAACCAGTGGAGCCCTTCGCCTATATATCGTCTCTCTGGATTTTTTTTTTTTTTTTAAGTTTTAGGGTTTTTTTAGTTTTAAAATTGTGGTTATGGTTGAAGAAAAGTTTGAGTGGAGAGCACTAATAACGAGAAGCCTAGATCCCAGACATCAAGCACAGAATAATAACTGCAAATGAAAGCCTTCCTCGTTACCCTGAAGAAGCAGGTCAGTCCTCATCTAGAAACAACTCTCTGATCCTGATGACACTTCAGACCTGCCTCTCTGGGCTGAAATTAATTTTGAATGAAAATAAGATTACTTATTGCACACAAATTACTAAAAGCAAAAGGCACCATAGTAATGATGACTTAGTTCCATCTAAGCAGAATTTCTGGAAGGTAGATGTGGGGTTTCACAGCATCACTTGAGCCCTGAAACAGGTCCATGTTACAGCTAAATAAATGTTGTATGCAAAAAAAAAAACCTTAAATTTTAAGTACCAGTAAGATCTTAACAAAGATTAAAGGGGCCAACAGAGTGCCACATGAATTGCATGAATTATACCATGCAAGCCAGCTTAAACTATTATATCAGAAAACAAAACAAATGAAAAACACAGAGTTCCAACTTTTGTGAACTAAATCTGTGACAGAACACACCACATGCAAAAATAACAGCCTAACATTTGTGAAAATTCTCCTGTATTGCTTCCTATCTGCTGTCATGATATCTTAAATTAACCTGTTCAACATCTGATTGAGACAGAGGGAAAAATGCTCTAGTTCTCAGATGAAAATCAGGAGTTCAGGTGATGGGAGATTGTCTGACTTGAGGATCCTTTCACCTCACTTCCTGGGAAAAACCAGATAACCTTTTTTCTAACTAGTGTCTTCAAGGCATAGTTTCCTAAAATACTTTTGAATTTTTATTTGCCATTTCATCCATTTGATGATGAGAATCAAAAACAGTTGACAGACTTGCTCTAAACGCAAGGCATCCAAAAGCTTCAGATATCCACGTCTCTTAACCACATTTTAGGGTGGACTTGAAGTGAATTACAGTCCTGATTTGGACTCTGGTTTAACTTACAATGTTCCTTTTATCCTGCAAAGTTTGGATAAAGGGACAACACTTGAGGGAAGCTGAGGGATTAACCAAGTTTTAGGGAGAATAAAAATTTATTGAATTCATCTTTGGTAAATTAACCTTTATCCTTCTTTATCTTCAAGAAATACATATGCTTAAAACGTTCTGTCAATAAAGTGTATGATATTAAATTTTAAAGATAATAGGAAAAAAAATACTAAGTAGACCATCTATGAGAGAAGCCTCAAGGCAGTGGCAGAATGATTTTGCAGCTAAGAATGGCACCATCTTCCATAAATCCTATATAGTAGCTATAATTTACATATGGGACAATTAGCACTGAGGTTTAGTGTCTGAACTGTTGGAGGGCAGGATGCAGCTTAACTAGCCATGGAAAATAGGTAGACACTAACTGGCAAGTGTTAGCCACAAATGAGGCTTTCCACAGTGCAAATGATATGGTGCAAAAGCTGGGTAAAGCCAGAGCATTACAATAAATCCCATATGTTGCAAAGAGATGTTGTGGAGCTGAACGGTATATTCCAAGAGTGTATTCATAGCAGTTTGGGAACAAAGAGTGTATTACGAGAAGGGGAAAAATAAATGAATAAGGCTAACTCACTAGTAGATCTGACTGCATTCACAACTACAACACATACACGCTAGAACTTGGGATAAAAAGAGCTCCTTTCGCTTCAGACTTACAGAGGTTTTTGGTACATTTACAGAAATCAAGTTACTTTGCTCAAATATTTATTATTTGCTTTTTGCACCCGGGATTTTATTGCATCACCTTTGTTTTTCAGGCTTTAATGCAGCAACTACTCAGTTTTCCACCTTCCCTTTCCTAAGCACTACTAAGCAGAAGGTGCTGTTCTCATGCATACAATTGCAACTATTTTACTTGGATCAAAAATGAGACTTTAGGAGAATGAACTTCCATTTCCACAGTTCAGAGTGCACTCAATCTAGAAACCTCCCTTTAGAATTAAAGAAACACGCACTCTGACCCACAGCAGATATGAGAAACACAAGAATCTTCATCCCAAGTGTATTCATCCCTGTTCTGCAATAACGCAATTAAAAAGGATTCTGGCTTGCTGGGTTGTTTGGCCAGAGATTAATGCTCTAATGCTCTTCAGCTGGTGCAGCTTTTTGTACAAACAGCACCGTATTTAGAACAAGTCTGAAGTCACGTGCACCTCAGAAACTGCGGATAGAAAATTCCGGAGTCTTAGTCATTTCCTTTGCATCTTCACTCAACAACACATTTAAAGACATTCTGTCAACCTGTCTCACTGAGATTTCTTCTCGGTAGCTAAGCATGGTTATGACAGTAGAAGTAAAGGCTAACAAGCAAAGCAGAAAGCAGCTCCGTGCAAATATTAAGTAGATTTTTTGGGCTCTGTTTGTTACCTGATACAGGCAGACTAATTTCATAACTAGAAATCGTCTTCAGAAAACACATGTCTCTAAAGAGGTGTACAGCAGTCTCAGCTGCATAAAGCCAGAAAGCCAAATTATATTCCCGGTGATATAATTGTAGAAAACTGTTTTTCTCTATCCTGTCATCTATTTGCCATGCAAGGGCCAAAAATACTAAAATATATTTGTGCACAAAAAGATCTGAGCTGTGGAGAGTGAATCCATCTAATTTTCTCCAATTACATAAAGACAATCCAACATCCTTCTTAAATTTCAGCAGGGAAAGAAATGGTAACAACTCAAATCTCTAAAATCTTCAGATTAACCACCAAAATCAAAATCTTTGCCCAGCTGTTATTCTGGAATCTAAGCAAAGGTGGAGGTCGTGTTTTATCTTTTGTATAATCACAACTGAGAGGGAGCTTACTTGCCCTGAACACTTTTAGGGCTTAATCTTTAGGCTTTTTCAGGGTCTCCCACGATCTTCCCAGAGTTTTTTTTCCCATCTACTTTGCTCATGAGTCATAATGTCCCCAAATTCAATAGGCAAAAAATATACATCTATATATATATGTATGACAAAATTACAACTTTTATTTTGAAACAGTTTAAATCCACAGGGGGAAAAATAAGAAAAGTCAGAGATTTATATATTCAAACTAATGTATAAGAATTGTCCCTTTTTTTTTTTTTTTTTTGAGCTGAGAAACGGGGAATTAATCAGCACTTAATATAACTTGGATATAAATTAATGATATCTAGAGAATTAATTTGGATTTTTTGTGCAAAATAAGATTAAAAGGTACAGGTTTAATTCTTTTAATCTTTAAAACAGCAAGTTTAAGTGCTGCTTGAATGATATAGTAATAAACACAACAGAAGTGAGGGTGATGCAGTTCATTTCAGCACATACAAAATCCGTGTGGCCTCCGGGTAGATTTAATATCGTTCTTTGTTCTTGTTATCCCTTCCGTTCTTGTTATCCCTTCCTTTCTTTCCCCTCATAACTGAAGGAATAAAAACAGTGTTTCTCTCCACTTGATCAAAGAATTTGGAATAAATACCGATTATTTAGAAGCATAAAACTGAGGTCAGGTTTTTCTACAGGATTTGGGAAGAGGTTTTGATTTGATTTGGTTCCAGTCATCAGTCACACCTCTGATCTTGAAGCAGCCTAATCCTGGTTGGGATGCTGACGGCTGCCCTATGGTGAATCTGACAAGACAGAGGCAGCCAGCAGCCTCCTAATAACTTTTATTGCCTGTGAAATTCCCCCTCAGTTGGGAACATCTATAAACTGTCACAAAGCTTATGTTGCCTGAAGTGAAAAAAGCACCAAAATAAGACTGATAAGATACTAAGGCTATACGGAGAATGCACTAGAGAGGAATCCTTTTCCATTTCTGAAGAAAAACGTTCTTAACTCGAGAGTGCTTTAGGGCCCCTTGTAGCTTTAAATCTATCCAAAACTAATTTTTCTTTAGCATTTTTTTGTTGTTATCCTCTCTTATTAACAAACTTCCAAAATAAGGAGTGCAGAAGTGAAGTTTAGGAACCTGAAATACATGGTCTGCATAAGCAAGGAGAGAGATAAAGATTGCAAATTGGCATGATTTGCAGAATCCAAAACAACACAAGCCCTAGAAGAAATGCTAGTGCATGAAAGGTTGAGACCAGTTTCCATAAACATGTGTTACACAGCTCAGTAAGTAATTGGAGAAGGACAGATTTGTCTAGCTCAGCTACCTCCTTTAAATGCAACCGAATGTATTTTTGGAGTGGGAAAAATAAGAGATAGAAAAGAGAGATGTCCTTGTGGTATTGAGCTATTCAGCTCTAGAAGAACTAGTCTCACTGAGACTGAAGAATTGCAGATAACGTGGAGATCGTGTTTTGATTATGTTTTGGAAAGAAAAAAGCAGCTGTATTACACACAGAAAACAGTTAAAAATGTACCATACCCTTGAAAGTCTAGAAGTTGATACCCAATTCCTAGGAAAAAAACCCTCTTATTGCCAGTGAACATTTCCATGATGTCATTTGATTCTGTAGCACTGATTATTTGTCTAGTGTACTCTCACAGGTCTTCACTTGCTGTGAACACTGGGAATTTTGGTGATTTGGCTTTTTTGTTTTGTTTTGTTTTAGGTGCTGATGAAAAGTTCCCATGGAAAGAGATGCATTTTCTTAATTGAGGAGTTTTTCAAGTCCAAATGCTGAGAATGGATTTCCAAGGAATAAAGAAAGTGAGGATTTGTCTATCAGGAGGCCAGGGCACATCCAGAATTCCCCATTACCTCTCCACTGCTCAGTATATTCAGCCAGGCAGATATAACTGCAAGGATTTTCTGGATGTGAAGGAAAAAGAGGAAATACATTTTATATATCCTCTTAATGACGATGCACGTATTTTCATTAAAAATAAATAAAATCTGGGCTGGCTTTCAACAAGAAAACAGCTAGAGCTGCCTCCTTTCCCCATGGAGTAGAAATGGAGTGTTATCACAAATGATCCTTGCTAAGGGCCTTTCACACAGAGGTCTGGCTTGGACACTCACAAACATTCATAAGCCATCACAGCCTTTTAATAGTCATCTCAGAACTGCTTAGGGGCTCCAGGCTTTGCCTCCTGATGGATTCATCTTCTCAGGACAAACACCAACTCTGCTTGGACTTTAGCACCGTTTTGACTATGTGCTAAAGGATAGATTCAAATATTTGCACGGTCAGAATCTCCACTCTGTTCTGAATTGCAATATTGATGGTGTTAGCACCCAAAAAATGGTCTGCTTCCTGGGTCTGTCTTGATCTTAGTGTTGCCTCTCACTAAGTGCCATTCTGCACACATTCCTATGTCACTGGATCAACACTAAAAGGTGCCCTTCATACAAGTAAAAGCAACACAAACCCTCCATCACCTGCCCTTTAGCAGGGCAGCCTGTGTTTTGCAGCTGCCAGTGTTTATATTTAGAAACTAATTCTTAGGATAAACAAAAACATTTTTTTCCCATCTTCAGCAACCAAGATTTGAGCAGAGCGGACGGGCAGTGCAAATCTAAAACACAAAAGCTGACATCTCCCCCCAAAATATCTCCGTGCTCCTGACTGACCTGCCAGGCAATTAATGACAGAGTATCAAGTGCAAGAAGTGAACCAAAGAACTGGTCGTGACCAAGTGTTACTCTATTATCATCATCTTATTAATTAATAGATGTCTTGACATACAAAAATGTCTTCAAATTAGCAATGCACTGAGCACACTCTGTTACCACAAATTAATTTCGAACTATTATACAGCTTACCCTTTAGAAAAATCTTTCTTTGTTGCTTTGTCACAGTTAAAGCAAATGAAAGAGGTGTAAACATTCCCTTGTATTGGACAGCAACCGGTATCAAACCATCCATACCACATTTGGAGTTTTTTCCAGTGAGCAAACCACAGTACCGCAAATCTCTATTTAGTACAAATAATATCAAGATTAGAATAAAAATATCATTTTACTTAGGTCCACTTATATCTGATGACATAAAAAAGTTCTGATTAGTCTAAAATGTGAGACCGCAACATTTTTTTGTGTCTTGGATGCTCTAGATTTAAGTAATAGACACATATATAAGAAATTTTCTTATGAGTGTCACAATATAAATGTGGTGGGACGCAATTACCAAGAGCATCATTTAGAATTCTTCCCTGTGTTGCACAGATCTAAGTAACATCTCTGAATTCCCTGGGTATAAACATTTCTAATTACTTAATATCTGGTTGGTCTCAGGAATAAAATTTGTATTTAAATTCAGGGCCTAGTAACATGGCTCTCAAGTGCTTTTTGAAAAGACACATCCATTCAAACAGGATGGGGTCACCATCAAAATATATCTGACACTGGTTGTTTTTGCTGCTAGTGCTAGAGTCCAAGAAAAAATTGGACCATGGATAGACAGGCAGTGGAAAAAGCCCCAGGAAAACTGGGTATCACTTCATCGTTACATTCTTTGAAAGATTCCTGACCACAGAAAGGCCCCTCCTACATAAACTCTATGATAGTTTTCAGTTAAAAATAAATATATATTTATGACTGAATTATCACAGTGCTCTGTGTTACATTCAGGAAGGTAAAATTCTAATTAGAGTTTACTTCATACTGGTATTTAATTAAAGTATTTATGAGCATGGATCATTCCAACCAGAAACACTATTTCTAGTTAAATAGACTGCTAAAAATTACTGTTAGCATAACAAAATAATTCTTCTCTGTTCTCAGTTTCCTGATTAACTTACTGTAATAAGCACCAAGAGAAGCTCCACATCTCGGTGATCCAGGCTGTGCCGCTCCAGCTTAATTTTGAGGAGCAGCTGAGCTTAAATCAAATTTTGCTTCCTCAGTGTGTGTCCCATTACCTCCGTGTCTGAGCTGCTTTGATCTGATCATCTTCTACTTTTTTCTTTTAGGGAAGGAACTACGTATCCCAGGAGTAATCTATGAGAACAGAAAAAATTGCTTCAATGGCTTCAAGAAGAACAAGGGTATTTTTTGTTGTTTTTTGTTTGTTTCTTCTATTTATTTTCCCATAGAGCAAGTGTCAGAAAAGAAATAATTAAAATGTACATTGGCTTCTAACAATCTTTTCTTATAATCAGTGGTAAATTATGTGAAATTATGTTAAAGAAGTATTACACCAGCTCCTAGAAGTATTAGTCAACAGATATATGTTCCAAACCCATCAGGAACAGAGGTCCACTTACCAGAATGCACCAAATTTCCTACAAAGTTGAAATTGGCTTCTCTCACCTCCAGGCTACATTATCATGACACATATAATGCTCCTGCTGAGAAGAGAGAGTCACTCTTATGAAAGGAAAATGAAATTCCAAGTGACCTTCAGTGACCGTAGGCAGCTCTCTTCCTTTTCCCTCATCATCGTTCTCATTTTCATCATCAAGAAAACTAGTGAAAGCTTTTCAGGCAACTCAAAGAAAGCTCAGGAAGATCAACAGCAAGGTAAGCCAAATGATCTGAAACTCCTTAGTAGGTAAAATAGTCTTGGTTCTGGAAGATGCATTGCTTGGAGGAAGTACTTTCTTATTGACCAGAAAAAAAAAGTATAAGCTAGAAGTACTACAAGATTACAGTACAGAAGATTATTTAGCAAACTTTGAAAAGCAGGGGCTTATTAAAGTAAATTTCCTTCTGATTAACTAGAACATTTTGACCCTGGTGTGCCAGTCAAGCATATGGAATAGAGTCACATACAAAGACATAACAGATGCTAAAACGCAGACCGTGGCACTAAGGAGTTGTTTGCTCGGCGTCACAAGAGAGCAGCCCAAACAAGTGTTCAGGATTGCACAGGAGAATGACAAACATCTTCAACTCGAGACGCCTGTGGCACGGAGATAAAAACATGCTCAGCAAGAGCCACATTTGTAACTCGTGTAGATATATGAAATCGATATTATTCAATATCCTTATTCAATAGGACACATATTAAAGCTAGCTTTCTGTTATACTCTCGAAGCAGAAAAAATGAAAAAAAATCAGAAAAGGACTGGTTGTCATATTCTAAATAATCTCCAGCTATTTCGTGTTCCTTCCCTATCCCATCTGCCACAAAAAAAATATTTCTTCATTTTCTCCCCACGTATTTTTGTTTTTTATTTAAGCTATTGAAAGTGGAAGTTAACAGGGAATAAGAAGAAACTTTATTTAAATATTCAACATCATAAATGGAGGTTTTATCACTTCTTATGTAACAAATTCCCTTCTTTAAACCTAATGTATTCATTTAGTCTAATCACATTGGACCTTCACAGATAATAATTTATGATACAAGAAAAGCTCAACATCTTTGGCCCTATATAACCTATTAAAGAGTAGATAGGTCAGGGGTAGATTATTTTTAAGGACGTTTTAAAATTATATCAGAGTGAACACAAGCTTACTTTCCTATCCAAATCTCTCTTTTTCTAATCTGTGTAAGCCAAGTCTTAACAGAAGCTATAAATACAGTTCATGACACTTTTCTGATGCCAGGCTAAGCCAGCTGCTACTATGCAGGCATGTGGCCATATTCATAATTCTCATTTGATGCAGCGATGTCACTGAAAGTTCATTCCTCCATACGTCACCCCAGAGCAGCAAAAAGGTTCAACTCCCAAATGGATATTTAATAATCCAAATGACTCTCCAATGCACTCTGAGAGCATTGCTACATCTCCTCAGTTCTGTGGGCGTTTGGGGCTTTTTTGTTTGTTTTTAAACACATAGAAAGCAGACACATATGAACACTTACACACACAATTCACTCTATTCAAAGCTCCAAGCTTTTCTTTTTTTTTTTTTGATACAAGAAACAAAGAAAAATTAAAATCATGATTAGTCCTACCACAGTAAGCAGAGCTCAACTCCCTCCAAAATATTCCTCTTTAATAAAGAAATGGTATGGTAAAGACAGGTATGAAGATTTTGTTTTGAAGATATAAACTGATATTACAGTAAAAACATTTAATAAAAAGACATTCAATCTTTTTGATACAAAGAACAAGAAAATGAAGATCTGGCAATATGTGTATCATAACGGTTGTGGTCTTATTACAGTTAATGCTCACCTCATGTTTTTCTCTTTTAATCCAGTTTTAGTCACCTAGTAATCTCAGTTACCTAAGCCAAATCTAGGCTGAGGCTGATTAGGCAAGTAGGAATATGATTGTAAATAACAAAGGGAGCTATAATAAATAAAAATGGAGGTTTTCAAGTAACATGTGGAAAGGAATTTTATTGTTCTAATTTGACTATAGTCTAACTTAGGCTCCAGTCAGAGATCAATAATAGTAGTACAGCGAACAACTGATTTTCTACCAAATTCCTTCTATAGGCTTAATAAAACTCAGGCAAACTTCAAATCCCAAAATGACAAAATATCAATTTTCCAATCAGGGAGTAATTCACTGACCTTTGAATAGACGTAAATAACTTGGTAACTTCAATGTAATAGAAAAGCAAAACCATTTTTTTTCTTTGGTTTATTTATGAGAAAATGTAGAAACAAGAGAGTTTAGTAAAAAGACAGAACAAGAGGATAGGAGGTAGAAAAATAAAACATTGAAAAACTGCAAAAAGAGCAGAGAAAAGATGGAAATATTAGGGAATACAACTTAGGCACGATAACTGTCTCAAAGTTCTAATACTGTATCCTATTTATAGATTAAGATCACTAAAAAAAATGGAGACAATAAAGTCAACAGCACAAGAGTAAAGCTGTGGGCTACCTTAATTCTGCCCCCAAAGCAACAGTTGGGTGCTAATGGGTCAGGATCATGTGTCAAGACATTTATGATATATTTATAATCTCAACTTACATTTGATGAATTTAAGTCATTCACATGATTTTTGAGAAAAAAATATAAATATCCAGGCTCCCTTATTTAAAAAATTGAAAATGCCAACCAGAGATGGTTGATTTTGCTTTCGTAATTTCTGAACAACTAGAGCAGAAAATACTTCAGTTCTGTTATATATGTAGATAGCGTTAATTCTCACTCATGCAGCATCTTACTTACCTTATTATAATACCTGCATATGGTAATAGAGTCCACTTTCCCCTCTCTCATTAAGAGAGAGAGGGGAAGTCCCTTTCTCCCTGCAGCCTCATCTGAAAACATCTCTCTCTCCACATTCTCTTAAATAATAAATAGTAAATGTCAAGGAAAAAATAAACTCCTTAAGGCATGATAAATAAAGTGTTTAGTTTTGTTGCCGGGTTTTGTTATTAAGTAAGGAAGACTGATTATTAATGACTTACAGGATCACAAATTTGGTACATTCTTCTCTTATTAAAACAAATAACTTCAGTTTTCAGGCTTTATGGTTTCAGTAAAACATTTTTCTAATGGCAAGAGAAGTGTATGCAGTGCAAAACATCCATCAGCAATGCTATTCGTGCCCATATAATGAGCTTGCCCAGCACTGAATAGAGCATATAGAGTCACCTTGTGATGATCCAAAGTGCTGATGTGTCCAGGAACAGTTGTCAAATTCTCTACTGGAAACAGTCTGTTAGGCAGATCTGTGTTTTAAATAAATGAAGACCAACTTGCAGAGTCTTGTACTGTCTTACCAAGAAAATTCTCAGGTCTGAGCACAGGTAAGAGCTGACAAAGCAAAGAGCAGAAATTAACTCCTGCACATGAAAAATGCTTGTATTTGTATGAACACATGCAATATGACCATGGTGAAACCATACATAAACACACACGCATGCATGATAGAAACCAAGTAGGTGTTCTTAGCTGTTCAGAATTTTCAAATCACAAGAAGTCTTTCAAGCAAGAAGTTACAAGGCAATTAAGATACTGGTATAGCAAGCTAAAAAAAAAAAAAAGTTGCAGAAGTACATTAAAAATCAAAATGGTAACTTGAGAGAGTAGTTTGGTCCATTCCCTATATCTCATTGTGATACTTGGGAACTCCCACCACTGTGCAGAGCAAAGCTTAAAAAAATGCAGTAAAGATATCCCAGCATATTTATTGGCATAAATAATTTTTAGGAACATGAACTATGAACATTGGTCATATCAACTTACCTAAAGATTGAACTGTAGTTTTGCTTCTGTACTGAGTGCTCTTTTCTGGTGGGTCAATGATCCTGACAAACTAGTTATCCAGAGCTGCTTTCTCACAAAGCAATAAACAACAAATTACAGTACTTCCTCAGTGAGCAATAACAAATATCACTTACAAAAAAAAAAAAAAAGGTAATTTTTGGCATGTTTATTGAAACTTGCCCTTTTCCAAGCCGATTTCATTACTTCAAAGCCAGAATAATTACTTTTTATAATACCTAGAGGAAAAATACCGTAAGAAAAGTCAGCTCAGCGGGACATCCAGCTTTTTCTAACAGTATGCATAATTTGAAGAATTGACTGTACAGTTACAGCACCTACGTCCTCCAAAACACCACCTATACATGGGACCAAGAGCCTCTAAAAGATAGAACAGCAGTTCCCAGTGACAGCAGTTTGCAGCATTGCACTGCAATGGTCAAGCACGTGGCTAAACAGGAATAGAGACAGTCTGGAGTATTGTGTTCAGTTCTGGGCTCCACAGGACAAGAGGGATGTGGAGCTGCTGGAGAGAGTCCAGCGCAGGGCTACGAGGATGATCAGGGGCCTGGAACATCTGCCCTGTGAGGAGAGGCTGAGGGAGCTGGGCCTGTTCAGCTGGAGAAGAGAAGGCTGAGAGGGGACCTGAGCAGTGTCTAGAAGTACCTCAAGGGAGGCAGTGAGGAGGATGGGGCCGGCCTCTTTTCACTGGTGGCCACCGACAGAACTAGAGGAAACGGCCGGAAACTGAAACACCAAAAGTTCCATAGGAACTTAAGGAAAAATTTCTTCCCAGTGAGGGTGCCAGAGCCCTGGAACGGGCTGCCCAGAGAGGTTGTGGAGTCTCCTTCTCTGGAGATCTTCAAACCCGCTTGGACGCAGTCCTGTGCCACGTGCTCTAGGTGACCCTGCGTGCGCAGGGGGTTGGACTAGATGATCTCTAGAGGTCCCTGCCAACCTTCAGCATTCTGTGATTCTATGATTCTATGAAGGTAACTGTGCGGGATGAGAGCATCAGGTATATCACAGATAGGGGCATCTATAGGATTGTATGTCATTAACAGAGGGAAAAGCATGAGGCTCTGGTAAATCAAGGTGCAGACTCTACACCTCCCAGTTCAGATTGAACTGTTGTCCTTGGAAGAATATTACACCATGAACAGAACTATATTCACCCTGCTTAGCACGAACAACTCTTAGAAGGCATCAAACAGGCTAGAAGATAGTACAAAACACTCTTTTGCTGCAGGCACCCAAAATATACAAAATTTACTAGAAATTGGTGAGGTTTAGTTGCAGTCTTAGAAATCTGGGTGGTAAGGAGATCAGGAAAAACAGGGAACATTTTGTCTGGGCGTATAGCAGAGTAAAATTTCAGTTTTGAAGCACATCTTATTCTAGACCCGAAGAGTTTTCAACTCCAGGGGTAATATTAATGGAACTTGTTCCGGTTTTGATGGGATCTTTAAAAAATGGCAAAATGCTTGATAGCAAATATCCTTGGAAGTCAAAGCGAATTAGTAGATCTGATTCAGCAAAACGTGGGTGCATGCCCTTAGCTTTCGGGTTGGATGTTTTACAGAAGTGAATTTCCCAGATGTAGCTTATATTAAACAAAAAAGGGCGTTCTGTGAAGTTACCTCCCCTTCTCAATGCCAAGGGGAGGCTCCATTTCTCATCTGCAGCCTTGGATCATTGCACAGTGCTGCTGAGAGGCAGGAAATGTGTAAATACAAGTACTTAAAGAGAACATGGCCATAAATTACTGTTCCAAAAACTGCTTTGCAGCTTTATGAAACCTACCAAAGGCAGCTAGGATCATCCTTTTTAATACTGAGATAGAGTGGTAGCTATGTGATACCCAGCACAACTAGAAGGCTTTTTAAAAACACGAGAGCAAGTGTTAAGATGGGATATGATGATGATGTCCACTCAAAAATAGCTCCAAAATGATTTTGATTTTAAATTTAAAAGCAGTCACACTTTTCCTATGTCCTATTTACAAAGCAGCTGGATCTATGCTATTGCTTCCAGGCTACATAAAGCTGGTTGCAACTCAGCTTTCTATATTGCTTGTCAGTAACAGCTAAGAGTTATGGAGCTCATTAAGTTCAGGTTTTTTTAAAGTTAGTTATCGCCATCTAATGGCAGCTGGCAGGACTTGAGCTGACACATTCCTTTTCCAAACGTTTTATTTAAGAGCGATCTATTCAGGTGTTTTCTGCTCCTTTTTTGTTCAGTTTGCTGTTAGTTAAGCACATCATATTAAAATTAAATTAAAATTAAATATTTGTCTAGAATTTTGATGCATGGATGGTGGTTAGGTTCTACAATGGATGACTTCGTAACATCTGGAGAAAGCTTAAAATTCACCTTTGAGGCTGGCAGTTTTTCATCTTTTTGTCAGAGAATCTTCCTTGCAACTTTGGCAAACTAGGCAGATACATATCTGCATTATGTAACCAATTAATAATTAGTGATACTTCTTTTTCATGCTAATATTACTCGGAATAAATTAGTTCAGCACACAGTTATAATCATACCCTCTTAACCTTTTCTTTTTTCTCCAGTTTATATCAGCTTTACAATCTCACAGCAGTGGTCATGTAACACTGTTCATAGCATAAACTGCTCCCAGGAAGGTGAGATACCTTTATAATTTAGCTGGAGAGGGAACATCTGTACAATATTACCACCTCAGTGTTATGTACACTTCCTCTCTAACCCAGATATTTCTTCTCCCTTCTTACCTTCTCTGTTGAAAATAAATACCATGAGGGAAAAAATAAATTAAAAAATATCTTTCTATTAAATTTCAGTGATTACGAGCTCTAGTATGTAGTCAGGCGCCTCTTCAGTAATTGTCACTTCTCAAAACTAGTGCACAACAGTAAAATCACTGGACTTCACTAAGTATAATAATAATAATAATAAAGTACAATATTGGTGTTTGTTGTTCTGACATACTAATTTAGCTTTTCGATTATAAATAGACTTATTAACTACTCAATGCAAGAAATTAAGTTTTCACCACGGAGTAAGAACACAGGATTTTTCGTGCCAGTCACAGAAGTGAGCCATTAAAAATATATAATGTAAAATTCAAAATTGATCCCATCTAACACATTAATCTGAAAGTCTCTCTTCCCATGTAGTCTGGTATTTTCTTTTCATCAACTCATTCATGACATTTCTTACTACTATGTCTTGGTTTTCCAGACAAAAAGAAAAAAAAATGTGTATGTGTCTGAGATAAGCTGGTTCAATTTCCTTCTTGCCAAAGAGCTTCTACCTAATTTATTTGAGATAATTTTCACATCTCTATAAAGGAATGCCTCATCCCCTTGCATGCTCGACAGGTCTCTGAGGCTCTGCCTTCTCCTTTTCCCCTATTTATTCCCTGCACGCCGGAGATTCAGCCCACACTTTATGACTCCAGCAGGTGCTATGCAATGGAGATTACTGCTGCCCCTGCCAAACTATTAAACTCTTCCTTACCTCAGTGCACAGCATTTTTTATACTTTACAAACCATGACATCTTACCGTTACTAACCTGGAATACACAGAATAGCTACAGACACTGTAAGTTATAAAAACGTGGTCCCAACAGGGCTGCAAGTTTTATTACAAGGCCTCCTCCAGCATCCCAAAGTCACTGTTTATAACAGCAGGCGAGCCTGGGTGGCAAGAGCAAGAAGCATAGGAGACCCAATCTGATCTTATATGTGCAGAATCCCAAGTAGATTAACCTCGTGCAGAAAAAGTACCTATGTCTGAGCTCCTAAATACATGATACCATCCTCAGACCTGCAAGAGTCAGCTGAAAAAGTTCTGCAAATGGAAGGATTTGCCTAGGACAGAAGTTGGAGGAAATTGCTGAGCTCTTTCTCAGTGTTATTGCAAAGTAGTATGTGACATGGGAAGGAAAAAGAAAGGTGAAATCTCCACTGTGTTACAGGTGACAAGTCTTGAGGGTTTTGGCATCTACAGTTCAGTCAACAGTGAACAGGAAGGAGATTATAAATTGCTAGATACAGTAATTATAGCAGCAATTATAATTCCTTGATCCACTTAAAAATGTCAGTTGAATCTATAGGGATTTTTCTGGGTTTCTTGCTTTAATTTTGAAAACAAGCTATCGTGCAAAAGTGCACAGAAACTACATATACTTATTTGCACTTATATTAAAAAAATCTACAAAAATCTGTTGAAGGCTAACAGACATGCTTCAAAAGATGCAATGAAGGACCCCACAGATGAAAACACAATCATGTGCTGCACCAGCACAGACCCTTGTGCATTGACAAAAATATTGAAGTAATGCAACTGCCAGCCAGCAACCAGGCACCAGGAAAAAATACGAGCTTAAGTAGATAGTGCAATTAGCTAGTATTGACCAACTTGAGATGCTGTCTCACTAACATCATGGTCTATCACTGTAATAAACACCCCCTTTGTAAACACTTCTGTTATGATGTTTATGAGACGTGTAAGAATTAAGGTTTATTCTCTGTTTGCGGTCATTTAAGTGACTGAAGACTAACTTTGCTCATCTGGCACGTATTTCTGCAGGCTGCCAGGAAGCAGGAGCACAGATTGATTTCAGGCTCATACACATTCTCCACGAACACTTATTTTAGAGGAGACACATTTGAAGCCGTGTTCCCTCCTCCCGCTCTGTGTATACTGCTGGATAAACACACTTTTGTTTCATTTTAGGTTTTTATTTTGTTTTAAAACACCTCCAGCCAACTCCCAAGAAAAATCACAGTAAATTTTCTCTACTTTCTCGAAGTGGATACAGGTGATGAAAGGTTGATTTAAAATAAATCTTTCACTCAATTAGGCCGTCATGAAGCAATTCAGATTGAAAGATATCAAATACGAATCATTAGGGCTGAAGCTGAGGAGACTCTTTCTTCTTTCTTAATTTATTGTTCACTTTCCATGTCGCCCATAAACTGCACTGGTGTTACTGCTACAGTACATTACTTTTCCACTGTGCCCTCACTTGTTTTTTTGGGGTAAACTTTTGGCACTTTCTTTTCTGCTTAGAGAAGTACAAATTCCCTTCTTAGAGAAGTGAAGATAATGGCCTGGCAATGTTAAATATTTAGGAAACAGCTTTTAAAACGGAAGCATCATGATCATCCAGTCTCACCTCTTGCATGGCACACTAAGCTCCTATGTTTAAGTGTGCTATTTAAACCCCTCCACTCCAGAGTAATTCAGACAGCTCTGAGTTTTCCCAAGTTGCCGTTACTGGACTGATGGATCGGGCAGACCCCAGCACCACACAAATATATAGCTACAAAATATGCGTGTGTGTGCGTGCAAGTTTACATTTAATAGTTTTGTACCATTCTAATAGTGTTGCTCAAATGCCATCTTGCCTGTCAGAAGACTGCAAAATCTGTGGTATCGAATGCTCAAAACCTTCAATAATACTCAAAATGCCTTTACAAACCCAAGAGATAGAAAATTAGAGACGGGGCAGTGTATTTGAACCCCAGCTTTACTAGAGTGCAGAGAGCAAGCACAGAACAGCTCATAAGGCACCAGAGGCAACACAACTTATTTGGAAATTGGCAGTGTAGCTGTTTGTTTAAAAAGCCTACTTTTTCAAAATGCTGGACATGCAGATACTTAGTTACTTTGGCATACTGTCTTAGGAGAGAAAGAAAGAAAACTGAATTATACTTCCTTTCATCTCTGAAGAATTTGAGCCTATGCTACTCATCTTGCATAGGCTGCTTGTTGCAAGTTCAGAATCTGGTGAATCACCTATTCTCAAAGTCTTTGTTAATATTATAGAAATACTTAAGAATAAAAGGTAACTTGCCTTGAGGGGACTTTGGTAAAATACCTGCTGAAAAGCTTCACTTTAGTCATCTTCTTTGCCATTCTCGAAATATTACAGCGTTCTAGGAAAAAGGCAGCATTAATAAGAGGTACTAATAACTTTTGTACAGGACATTATTATATTTTCTCAATTCTAATTTGGAAGAAGTAAGCAAAAATAATAAAATTGACTTGTATCACTTCAAAATCAAGCAAAATAGAAGTAAAAAAAAAGCTCAAAGGAGGAACTTGTTTCAATAATTTCAATATCAGTCATTTGAAATGGCCATATTTTCATTATGCAGCTTCCACAGAGAAAAATACTGTCATTTTCCAAAAATCATCACACAATACTTATATATTTATTCTCACCTTCTTTCCTACTGTGTTTGCACAAATAAATATTTATGGGGAAAAAAAATATCTGTAGATTAAAGGTATAGCCCAAGGACTTTCAGATAACTGATTAGAAAAAAAATACCAGAAACAAACTGTTTGTTAATAGTTTTTGCCCTTGCCAACTGAAAAGTCCGAACGATAGCAACCAGATAATGGATTATATTTTTACAGATTAATTTCCATTATTTCTTAATTATTGGTTATTGAATCAAGGGTTGCCCAACATCCAGTAAGAAACACAATGTAGTGACAAGAGGTGACCTACTTTAAAACAGACACCACTTTCATCTGGCCATTTTGCTTTCCCTAATCCTAATGGTACCGTATTTGTCCATGGTGAATCTTGCAGCGACTTATTAGTTTGGAAGTAAGAAAAAGTAAGGAATGGGAAAGAAAGCTTTTCTGAACTTGAGACAAATGAATACTTTAATATATAAAGCTAACACCCAGAAACTAACACCTAAAAAACTAACGACACCCAACACCTTTAGCTGAGGTGTTTAGCTTTAGCTAACACTTTAGCTAACACCTACAAAATTGTGACCTACCACTGCTATCAATGAACAGTATAATCAGACACCAGCTTAAAATAATAACTTTAGCATCCATCATTGTTGAAGAATGTAGTATTCCATTTATTCGGTACTTTATTAGAACTACATACTTTTTTTGACACATTGCATGCATTAACCTTTATGCTAAAAGGCAGCATTACATGAGTATAATCTTTTAACAACTGTTTGACTAAATTTAACACTTGGCTCATCACTATGTGCAATTAAGAGTTTTTAACTCGCTTTGTTAAGGGAATTTTTTTGGCTCATGGTTTTAACACTTGTTTTCTGAAGCCATGTGAGCTCTTATCGTACAGGATGCCCATCCTTTATTAAAACAGCAAATTTGAAAGGAATGAAGCCAAGTATGCAGGAATACAGCAAGTTATGAAACCAAACAAGTACTGAACCAGAAGCATCACTGCAGCTTATGAGAATAAGTTTTTATCCACTTTTTTGGGGCAGCACGGCAGGGAGCAGAAATCTTACTTCAGCAATATTTATTGTAAATGAAAAACCTGAAAGTATCTACCAAAAGCATGAAGCTTCATGAAAGTTGTTAGCCATCATTTATTGTCAATAAACCCTGCTTGGATGGGTCTGAACATCCTGGAAAGGGAGAGGGGAAGGGAAAAGGCTGATTAAGATATTTATGAAAAGTCTTGATTGCAAACCAGCCTACAGAAGAGAGAGTCACAAATGAGGATGAACATATACAGAGCTCAAACTTAAATTACAGTTTATTTTCAGTTGGGGTTAAGATGGTTATTCCAAATGGCTTTGGATGCACACAAGAATTCTTCGTGGGTATGTAAGGAGCATCATTTTAACCCAGCTGAAAGGAATTAGATGTAATAGGTGGTGGAAAAGCAACATGGCTTACAGCAGTCATCTTCCTCTGACATTGTAAATCCATGTCACCTGTCCCTCCACTTTGAAAACTAACCTGAAAGCAGAAAAAATAAGAAAGATAAAGCATAGGTCTGTGCTGTGTATTTTGAAAATTGTGGTAAATAAAAGGGAAGAGGATAAAAATTGAGTAAACAACAAAAAATTCAAACTGAAGGGCTAGATGTACGTTCTACATGCCCAGGGAAAAAGATCGGAGAGTCAATGGTAGAAACATTTGGATTATAAAAGTGGTAGAAAACTGAAGAAAAAAAAAAATTAATTTACCTGAAAAGATGACAAGTGACAAAGACTTGGAAAGTAGGAGAACTGTGTATTTGCTGCTTATTTCTGATTTCTATTCTGCCGCTCTGAATTATTAAATGGGAACAGCTATGACATGGAAAAAGGATTTTAGAAGCTTGCCTTTTCAAAAGCGAGGTTTATGTCAGATCCTGTAACCAATGTAAAGGCAACTGATAAACAACTACTTTCAGCAATTTCAGTAATTTTCTTGTTTCCACACTAGTCTCTCTTAGAGTTCAGTTCTCTGTTTCTTCCCCACCCCTTCCCCTTCCCCATTTCTCTTTCAAATCTTTTATTTTTTGCCTTAAATATGAATGCTTACTCCCTATTTTTAGGCAGCTACTGTCAGTGTCACAACCCACATCAAAATTAAAGGCATAGATCTTAAAAATCAGTTGCCCAGCAATTGCTTTGCCATCCTTTCATCTGCTAAAAAGTGAGAAGTATGAGAAGTATAAGCAATATAAATAGCCAACGCTCTGAAGCGTTTAAATAATTTTTTGTGCTAAAGCATTAAGTACCTCATTCTTTTTAATCTAATAGCAGAAGTAGGCAGTTTCCAGAAATATTTTTCCGTGCAAAGAAAACCAAAACAGTTCTTAGATTGAAACATATCCCACTGAGGTTTATTCTGCACTTGTATTTTAAAAGCTTTTAAAAATTCAAGAACAAAGATTTAGACACAAGCTCAAGCATAGTGGAGGCCTTCACATAAATGAATCAGTTCACATTCATTGTTCTAAGGCATTCTTCAAGCAGTTTTACTAACAATAAATGGGAAGCAAAAGGGGACTGACTAGTTTTTCTATTATCAACCACAGGGTAGCAGCAAAGCACAAAAAGAAAATGAAAAAAATAGCCATTAAAGGCTATTAGAAAGGCTATTAGAGCAAGAGGGAAGGAAAAAAAAAAAGAAAAAAAAAGAAAATAGAAGAATAAAGAAGCTTATCAATGTGAACAGGTCCTTCATAACCTAATCATGTCCATGGGAGAATGCAAGGATGTCTAAACTGGAGTAATTTATGTATTAGTCTGCCAGAAAAACCTAAAGATACTTCTGTGTGCAACTTTAACTCGACTTTCAGCTGCAGCTTTCCTTTTCTTGCCACATCTTTGTATTTAATTATTCCCACTGCAGCTTTCCTTTTCTTGCCACATCTTTGTATTTAATTATTCCCAGTGCTCATTAGGCTCTCAGCACAGCACTGGGGGCCAAGGTCATCTGCACAAGAACCCCTATTCTGCTGACAAAAACCAACTGTATCAGCTAATACTGAATCTTGGCTCCTATATGTTACTGCTATCAGTTATTTGGGAGTAACCCAAGTTAGATGAACCTTTCAGACATGCTCCAGATGGTGAATTTAAGGTTCTACCCATCAGCTTTTACTTACAGATGAAGGTTCTCCTTGGTGGCTCCACATCTCACGTGCTTCGTCTCACATAAATTGCACGTTCTGCCACCAGATGGCAGATACTCCCCATCAAACTGCCAGCTAATATTAACATTCAGCAATATTTTAGATATTATATTTCTATAATGAATTTCTGAGGCTTATCACCTCTGTTTTCTTAGGTAAGTTTTGTGAAGCAACCTGTACTATCTAGATAAATTAATATTCTGTTCTTTTGGGCAAGACAGAGTATTTTCTTACTCTTTTCAAATGAAAGTTCAGTTCTGCTCGTGTTCTGAACAACCAGTCAAAACACTGCTTTCACATCAAGGCATGTCATAACATTGACTCATTAACACAAAGGTAGACAAGAGCAATAAATGACAGTATTTCCATTATTAAAACATCAAAAAGTACCTACATTAAAAAAATCTTGACAAGAAACAGTGCTCAAAGTCTACCTGCTCCAGAAATTTCTTTTCACGGATTTTTTGTGGCTTTTATATGATTGCTCAGTAAATCACGATTTCTAGTGAGGAGTGTCATTCAGTCAAATGGCTGGTCCATTACTGAGGGGATTACTCACTCACATAGCTATTTTGCTGAAGAAAAGATGGAAGTTTGGCAAAAATTATGAAGTTATATATTTATATATTTAAGATATAAAATCTGCTATAGATTCTTATTACTAGTATATATGAACAGAGAGCCCTAAGGAGCTGAATGTACATTATAGACAAAAATCTTTGTGATAGAAGTTGTAAACCACATTAGTACATGAAGATTCTCCCAAACTACTGCAATTTTATCCAGCATGTATCAATATCTGGGTGAGAAATTCTGATAACAAGCATCACCATCCTAGCTCTCCAAGTGATTGCACATGCAGCTAGTCTCAAAACTGCTTTTGTGACAGCACAGCTGGCAAACAAGAGCTTACTGGTCAAGCAAACAAATTGTGCCTTCCAAATTAAGCTGCAATTGGCAAAGAAATTGCAACAAACTACAGAAAAAGTCAACTCATTTCATTATCACCTGCTGTTGCACATTCTGCAGCATCTCTCTTTCAGGTAACACTTCCTTGAGCTTTAGTCTCTATTCAGTACCAGATAAATATTAAAGCAATACTCAGCTAGTACAAGAGAGAAAAATAAGTATCCAAGGCATGCAGCAGATATACTAGTTTGGGTTTCTCTGTGCCTTTCCGTTACCTAAAGGGGTGAAATGTTCCCCCAAGAACTTCCACAGGCAAATGGACGGTGAAGACAAACATGTAATGAACCTTTTCCCAATGTTCCTATACTTCCACAAACTGAGGAAGTTGCCATGTTTGGCTACAGAAATATTTTAGCTATTTAGAAACTTCCACATAGTGTAAATACAAAACATACAGAAATTCAACTTATTTGCTATGCAATTATTTCTTGCTGATGTAGCTGTCTTCTTCATAGTTAAAGAACTATATAGGAGCAGAAACTTTTATTGCAAGTTTCC
>NW_010582628.1:23026-60966 GCF_000705375.1 Tinamus guttatus | reverse complement strand
CATCTGCAGTATTGTGTCCAGTTCTGGGCTCCACAGTACAAGAGGGATGTGGAGCTGCTGGAGAGAGGCCAGCGCAGGGCTACGAGGATGATCAGGGGCCTGGAACATCTGCCCTGTGAGGAGAGGCTGAGGGAGCTGGGCCTGTTCAGCTGGAGAAGAGAAGGCTGAGAGGGGACCTGAACAGTGTCTAGAAGTACCTCAAGGGAGGCAGTGAGGAGGATGGGGCCGGCCTCTTTTCACTGATGGCCACCGACAGAACTAGAGGAAATGGCCACAAACTGAAGCACCAAAAGTTCCACAGGAATTACCTGAGGGGAGGATGGTAGCAAATGGTGTACCAATGGGTACAAGCTGAAACATAGGAATTTCCATCTCCATATGAGGAGGAACTTCTTTACTGTGAGGGTGCCAGAGCCCTGGCACAGGCTGCTCAGAGAGGCTGTGGAGGCTCCTTCTCTGGAGATCCTCCAAAACCTGCCTGGATGCGGATGGGTTTCCTCCCTCTTCTCTGCCTTATCTTCAATAAATATATTGTTGAAGGATATCTCAATCCCCATAGCTGTCCAGCATAAGAAACTCCTCACAGAGCTGTACAGCACAGAAACTCCTCTTATTACACGTTCAGTCTGGATGACTGTGCCACATTTTATACAGCTCAGTCAGGCTGACTATTACCATGCTTTCTCTTTCATTAAAGATATTTTTTTTCCTCCTTTTCTTTACTGAGAAGAGCTAGCATTGACATGGTCTTAACTACGATCCTTAAAATGAAGTTCTCCCCAAGTGTTTACAGGAAATTGATTGCATGGAAGTAGTCAAAAAAACAAAAAAAACTATAGAATGCTGCATAAAATATTAATCTCCACACACCCATGCATACAAATTATTGCTAAATGCAATTCCCAGGACAGTTAAAACTTGCAACTTTTCTACTGTATTTTTTTTCTCTCCATTAGTGCTGTTCCCCTGCGCTTTCCACTCCCTTTAGCTTGTTGCAGACAGCACATCCAAAGGAAGCTGGAATTCTTCAAAGCGCCAGGCTTCCTCTCAAGTCCTCCTCCAACCTACCTCTCCTATCCTCAAGAGCCAGCAGGCTCTGATTTTTGAAAAGCACAGATTTTCTGCCTGCTGCAGAAGTGCTCTCTAGATCAGCCCAAATGGCATAAAAGTTGGGGAAGCTGAAGAAAGCCTGTCAACTCCTGCAGAGTCATGGAATTAGAAAGCAATTGCTAAGTCATGTCTCCCTATGTGCTTTGATTACATTTTTAATGAAATACAGTAACAATCGACTGTCATGAAATAAACTGCTTTTTGATATCAGGTATCAGTGTTAATAGGGATGTTCCACACAGACTCTCAGTGTTTGTTCTCAAGCCTTAGAAACTCGTAGATCATAGAGTTCATACTGATTTAAAAAAAAAAAAAAAAAGCCCACAACTTTCTACTTCTCATCTTATTTCAACACAAAGAACAATTTTGTTCATAATAATTTAGGATTCCGATAGCCCTCACCCTTACTGTAATTTGTATGGTCAATATACAAGTTTAGAATAACTAATCCACACTAACACAAAATAATCACTGGTTTATAACAATCTCTAATTACTAAATGAATTCAAACCTTAAAATCGTAAATCAGATCTACTCAGAATGATCCAGCCTTCAGAAAAGTAACATGAATGCCTGCTAGGCTTTCAAAGAATTAACATGTTCCAATCTTTCTTTTGAAAGGAAAACACAGCTTTCGGGGGGTTTCAGTTCATTTTCTACTTCCATATTTTTCTCCTTTTATTCCTTTATTCTTTATAATTTCTCTGAAATAGCAATTATTTCAATATAATTGCCATAAATTACTTCAAAATTTGCATGGTTTTAACATTCCTAATTATTAACAAGTGTCAGTATACAATCTACAAAAGTGTTATTTTGTTGTACTTCTCTATTTATTGCTTTGTACCCATGTGTATTAAAAACACCATAAATGTTAAATTTGCTCTTAAACCTATTTAGAATATTATTCCTTAGAATAGGTTGGTTGACCATTTTCACCAAGTAGATGTTTAGAAAAGGTGAACATCCATTTTTGTCAGGAACACCTCTGTTGAAAAACAAACAAGTAAAATATACTCAAATTAAAACCACATGTTCATCTTTGGTGTGAAAAGGACAGCAACTGACCCTATGGTTTCTGAATACGTGACATAGCTATTAAACTACTGGACACTTTGGAATTGTCTATGCACATTTGTTTTCTCCTTTAAACTATACAGAAACATAAAGGGTTGTTTTCTGTTGATATCGATTGGAAAAAGCTGTCGAGATATCTCAAAAAACACTTACAATCTTCTGTTTGAGCCGCAGTGCAGGAACATTGCTGGGCTCCCGCAGTGTGAACAGCTTTCCACAGGCCATTCTTAAAAATAATGATGATCACCCACAATGAAAACTTAAATATGTCATGTTTCCTTTATATAAGCTATGGGACAGACGAAAAGGGTGTGCTCGTTTCGTATACAGTGCTAGTGTAATATATCATAAATCTACTTTTGACTGTTATATACAGTTTGCAGAAGGGTTAATATGCAAACCAACCCCACTATATCTGGCACTGCTTGATACAGCTCTCAGGATACAGTCCCCCTGTACAGATCTGCCTTTATCAGTTGAAAGTTTTGATTTGTCACAGTTCTGATGCAGGATATTCTTGTACAGGAGCCTACTGTAGGGCTCAGCGGTGTGAATAATGGATTTTCCTTTGTGTTGGCTGAACTAGAAAAAAATGGATCAAATGGAATGCTTCGTTTTTCTATTTCTTTGGGGTTCTATAGTCAGTATTTCTCTTTAAGTTACACATATCTTCTGAAATACAGATGTTTTTAAATTACCAAAACATAAATACTTCAGTTTAAGAAAACGTCTAATAATATAGTTCTTAACTATATATATATATTTTTTTCAACAAGGAAGAAGTTAAGGAGACCAAAGATTTTGTTGGTCTGTTGGACAGACTGTAGCTGATGCACTCACAAGCAACTGCACGGGGAGCGCGCTGTGCTCCCGTCAGACATCCATGAAGCAGGATCATTGGGAAAGGGTCCCCTCCACAGCACAGCCCCTTCCATGCTTTTAGACCCTGAGCTCTTACTCTCTGCTTCTTATAATCCCAGTTCCTGCCTCCTGGCATTGACTGCAAAAACATGTTCCTCAAGATGGTCCATGGCCCATTGACTGCAAAAACATGTTCCCCAAGACCATCCATGCCCATCACTGGCCCACAGGGATGCAGAGAAACTCAGGGAACCCACTGCAGCTCCGGATTTGGATGCACTCTGCAGACACAGCTATTTGAATACAAACTCGCTAAGAAAAAGCCAACGACCACAAAATACTAAACAGTGATACTCTAGAAGCTGTGGTAACAATATTTATAGTCTGTCTAGATGAGATAAATTTGCACAGAGAGACCCTCTGCTGAATACAGAGTGTTTCTATATTTTTCACAGGAAGGTCACTAGATGCCTTAGGCACTAGAAGTGACACCCAGCAAATTTCAGCAAAACATGCCTGTTCCAAACAGCTGAAAATGATATCAAGTTGGAAGAGTGGGAGGGAGAAACAGCTGTTGGCAACATATCTGTGCACCTAATCAAAACGCATTCTGCATGCCAAAATGTTAGCAAAACCTCCCAAGTTGAGACATTCCAATTTCTTGTACCTTATTTTGTTTTCCCTAGCTTGTCCCCTCTTTCTTTGATTTCAGGGTGCTTTAGACAAAAGGCGTTTAAACATGATAAGAATTATCCGTTCTGCTAATAACTGTTAAGCAACACTGCTTCAGTTTCTTAGCAATAAATGAGAGTTGTTAGTGCCAACAGACTGCCTGGGAGCACTGTAGAAACTGGGTTGATTTGTTTGTTACAATGAAGTATATATAGAGGGCTGTACACCTTCTTTGAAAAAAATTGTAATTAAAGGCAAAAAATAGGGATACTTGGGGAAAAAATGATAAAAGAATCCTCTTTTTGGAACAAGGGGCTTAGTTTAGACCCTGTATTATTTCTCTGTATAAATAAGATGTATATATACCCTTACAGCTGTGTTTTATCACAGCTCTTATTTTTCATATGATCTGTCAAGATTTTATAAGTAATACTATAACATTTAAACTTTCACTACCTCCAAGCATAATTTACTGAAAAAGCCTTTCATTTATCCTAAGCCTCTTGAGATGGATTGGTATTTTATCTTGGTATTGAAAAATCATTTGCCCTGTTTACCCTTCAAATCAAAGCCAAAATACAAGTTCTGCTGCAGCAACATAATTCAGAATATTCAGTATTAAGGGAGCAGAAAGTTAAAGTTTATACCCGAAGCAGAATATTCACTGCCTATGTTATGACTTTAAATATTTAAAGAGATTTGTCTCACTCCCAGGCTACTTTTCCCCCCAACCTTCATATTTTATAACACTAATATTCCATTTAATGGAACTCTGGACAGTTACCTGTAGACACACACTGATATACCACTGCATTTAAAGTGTTGCAGTCACAGGTAAATGCTCTCCAGAACACAGAGCATTGGTAACGTGTGAGACTTCTCATTTAATCACCTAAAAGATAAAGCAATTAAGCTATTAATATATATGCTTTCCTTGTTCAGCTCATAAATCATCTTAAGCTTTAGATTTAAACTAATCAAAGAACCACAGAATGGTTGAAGTTAGAAGGAACCTCTGGAGATCATTTAGTCCAAGCACCTTGCTTAGAGCAGGGTCACCTAGAGCAGGTTGACCAGTGCAGTGTTGACCTTTGGATATCCGAGGATGGAAACTCCATAACCTCTCTGGGCAACCTGCTCCAGTGTTCAGCCACTGTCTTAGTGAAAAAAAGAATTTTCTTCTGTTTAATGGAAACTTCTGTATTTTATTCTGTGTCCATCAGCCACCCCTCTCGGGTATCATCTGCAGATTGGCCGAGAATGCCCTAATCTTCTACATCATTAAGGAGCGTACTCAACAGTAGTGGCCTCAGTCTTCCCAGGGGTCACTACTAGTCAATGGTCTCCTGCTTGTCTTTGTGCCTCTGATCACAAATGTGAGTCCAGCAATTCAGCCAGTTTTCAGTCCTCTTCAGTGTCCACATGAAGTGATCACTAATCAAAGAAGGGGATATTTGTCTTGTTTAGGCTGAGGAGCTGAAATATCTCATACTCAATCTATTACCATGACTGAAAGTTGGTTTTTGAAATTACATTTGGCTTTTCACCAGTATGCTGGCACAGGATTGAAACAGGGGACTGAAGAGTCTCTCTTTGCACTGAAAAAGAGAGATTTAGAAAAAGGTATTTAAATATGGAGAAGGGAGAACAAGTCACAGGAAGAGAGAAGAAACCAGTGCAAACATCCCAAGTATCTTCAGCAAGATGTGAATAAAATGGAAATAAAAACCCTGCAATTCCAGCAGGTAATTGCTTTTCATAATCAAAAGCTACATGGGCAGACTTTGGAGGAAAATTATGTTATTATATGGCAGCAAGCTAGTGGGTGCCCCTGCTGCTCGCTCATATGCGTTTTCTCACTGTTGGGGTTAACAGCTCTGCGATTTCCAGAAACAGTGTAATTTTCTGTTAGTTTCTGACCCTTCAGCATTTCTTCATAAAAATTTGATTATATTTTTCCATCCAAACTTCCACGCTATTTAGAATAAGACTACAAAAATAAAACAAACAGGTGGGGGTAGAAACCTTCTTTAAAGGAGAGCTTGAATACCTAAGTCTCTTGACTTAGGAACTTTGAAATTCTCACGAAACAACAGATACTTTTGTGACAGATCTGAAGAATCAAGGGCACTTGCACTTTCTGAAAAAAATTAAGACTGAAAAGGACTAATTAACTAACTTCTAGCTGCAGGAAGTTACATAACAGACATGACTACAAAGGTCCAGATTTTCCACACAAACTATTCAGCAGGCCACTTCAGCATGGCAGAGCTTCTGGGTCATCAGAGGAAAAGATACCAACAAACATGATTTTATTCCGAACAACCAAAAATAATCATCTCCTTTGGGCAGATTTTAAAATGTAAACGAGTAGGTAAGAAAAGCCTTGTAATTAAATCATAGGACTGAGGCCTGGATACATGCTCATCACATGGCAGTTTTCTAGGACAAGCCATTCTAACTTTTGAAGCTGCCTTTTTTTTTTTTTTTTTTTAAGGCTTCTTTCCTCCTCCTCCCATCCTTTTATATAGTAGTCATAAGAAAAGTAATTATATCTACATATTCAAGGTAAAAATAAGACTTTGGAAATTGCTCCTTTAAAAACAGTGCTAAATATTTTTGACTTCAGATGAAATTTAACCTCTTACACAATGAAGAGGCAGTTCAACACACCTATACAAGACTGGCAGGATGCCTCAGAAAATGCCTAGATCTGCTGTGAAAATGAAGTTCGAGAGCTTCAACTCCAAGTTTTCCCACTTTTTTCCTCAGATTTAGTCTAAATTTGAAAACACTGTCAGTTCTCAACACTAAGTGTGACAAGATAATTTGCTACAAAAATATCCAAAACTCAAAAAAGCCCTGAGTTACTTCAGTAGTAGCCCACATGAGTGCCAGGCAAGTCTACTGCTCCATTCTGTGCAAAGCACTCTCAAACCTATCCTGTCCTGCAGGAAAGCGTTGCAGCATTTGCAGTTTAATAGACACTTTGAAGAAATTTTCAACATCACGAGGGGCAGGAGCTCCTTGCAATCTCTTGCACTGGAGAACCCAGAACCAGACATAGCACATCAGGTAGGGTATATTGGAGCAGAGGTGAAGGATCACCTCCCTCAAGCCTGTGGCAGTGCTCTTCCTAATAGAACCAAGGATACCACTGAACTTGGCCACAAGGGCACATTGCTAGCCCATAGTCCAGCAGCAAACAAGGTTGCTAGCATCCTTGTCCACCAGGACTGCTAGGTCCTTCTTTGCAGAACTGCAGTTCCAGACGTATTTATACAAAGGGTTATTCCTCCCTAGGGGCAGGACTCTGCACATCCCTTTACTCAAGTTCATGAGGTTCCTCTCTGCTCATCAATTTAGCCTCTCCCCACAAACTTGCTGAGGGTCTGGCCCATCATCCCTGTCCCATGACAAATTGAACAGGATTGGACCCTGTATGGACCCTGGGGTAGCATCACAAGCCTCCAAATAAACTTTGTGCTACTGATCACAACCCTCTTCTGAGCTCAGCTCTTCAGCCAGTTTTCAATCTCATCTCACTCCCTTTCTTCTTTTTCAATCTCTTTGCTGTTGTAATCACATTTGGTTCTTCTTCTTTTACAATGAAGAAATCTCATCTTTCCAAAGTAATTTCCTTCTTCATCACTGTTATTTAACTAAGACCAAAACACATGTAATGAATGATTATATCGTGCCATACAATCCCCCTCTAGACACGTATTCCACAGACAAATATGATAACATTTTTACAGCCTCCAAGTTCACTCATTTTTAATATATTAGGTCCCCTACATCCATAACATGAAGTTGCCCAAAACCTCATTCTCAGCCAAGCTGCAAATAATTTTCTATTTAAGGGTTCTAATCAGATCTTTATTTGTTCCTACAATGGATGCTTTATTAATTTTCTGCAAAAGCCTTGCAATAACAGAATAATATTTTTATGTTTTAATATTTTCTTTTTCAAGAAGCAGCATGTTTTCTCAGACAGAAGAGGAAACTTGAAAATACAGTTATAGATTTAGACTCAAATGACTTTTTTCCATTATTGTCACCTCAGCCTTCATAGGACCCCCCAGCAGAGTTTGGTCTGATTGCATAACTGGTCCAAAAAGTAGATGGGTCCAAGCTAAGAAACACTGATCAATAGATGCATATTTAGACATGTCATTCAATACGTGGAAGGCATACAAGATGTTTTCTCTCAAGTATATTCTACTGCATGACTTTCCAGAAATACAAGATGAGGAGGAACAGAAGGAAGTGTTGGTAGAGGGGTTTAAAAAAAGTGCTGATTGAATTCATATCCAGTTATTGCATATATATTATGCTAGCAATGAATAATTAAAACAGACCAAGCCAGAGGAAAGACTTTCCCTATCCCTATGTCTAGCCATATCAGCATACTATTCTTCAGCAGATTGCAGCTGGGAATTTCTTTTCAAGGTGAAATACCAAAGTCATGACTGCAACGTGCACAAAGGAGGCAACTTATCCCAGGCAAGTGTTAGAGTTGTCTCAGGAAATGTGGGATTCTGATGTTTAAGGGCCAATTCACATGGGAAATTTAAGCCTCAGCATTTTTGGTTTTCTGGTCAAGTGTCCTTGTGGAGAAAGCTGGTTATTTACTCTGGCTCGTTACACGAGGGGAAGGGCTCTAACAGCTCAGGCTGGCCCTTATCTGGAAAGCCAAGATTAAGATGCTCTAAGCAGTAGGCAATTAAGACTGCTCAGCCTGATTGTTAGTGATTAGTGCGAATAGTAAACAAATTGATTTAAAATGAGCTTGATCAAGCTCGAAAAGATAAGTAGCTATCTGATTTAAGAGAAAAACATATATCAGATGGAGGCTGCTTTCTTCCCCCCTCCCCCTGCTATGGCTCTGGGAGAAGTTGAATTACATGTGAGGAAAAAATGAGAAAAGCATAATTAGATGTAATTAAAGAACTCATTATATCACCAGGGCACTTTGAATTATAGCAGAATAAAACACGTTCAGAATGGTGTAACATGAAGGGTAGGAATATACTGTCTTTTAAAATATTTCTTGAGAGATATTTTAAACTGCTAACTGCTACCAAAACACTGCAAATTGAAACCAAACAGCTGAAATGAACAGTTTCAGTAATGGTAACGTGTTTCACATGTTCTATTGCACTGTCCACACAGCTCAAACTATTTTGCCAACACCTATTTAACTTTTGAATTAGTTCTTGGCTCTTCACTTCGTTGGTTGCTGATTAGTAAAGAACAAGTGCTAAAATAACAACAATAATCTTCTACCCTAGGGCTTCCATTTCAAAGATAAGCACATGGCAGTAATTAAATATTTCGTTTGGTCTCATGCTCTTACACCACAACAATTTTCTTCAGAGCACAAGTTTCCTCTTAGAATTAGCTTTAGAGCATCTGGATAATTTTTCTATCTCCTAAAATCATAAAACCCCAACATATTCCAGAAGTAATCAAAGTTTAATATGAATACAGGTGGATATTCTGTGCGAGCAAGGAACGGTGATGGAAGCTTTGAGGATTTCATGGAAACTGATGCAGAAGCAAAGAGCCAGCAGCATGTCTGGCAAAATGAAACTTAGACCCGCATGTTGTCTTAATGCTCTGCTTCTGCAAAAGAGGTTAGTTTGTGCCAGCAAAGTTACGTTCACTTGAACTCAATGTATTATTTATTCCACTCAAAGTTGTTATTCTTTATCCTCTTCGCAAAAGAGAAAGAATAAATTTTCTAGAAGGTAGCACATTAATTATAATTCCTCTTCTGCTTCTCTGCAGCAGTATCTTGTTGCACACACAGGAATTGATAGCACTTCAATAAGATCCATCACAATTTGCATATGTTGCATTAACATATCAGTCTGATTTACTGGGGTATCACCAGATAAAGGCATTTTGTTCTTCATCTACATAAATGAGTTTGCTCACACTAGTAATTAAAGAGGACATACACATTTTGTCCTGCACAAAGTAATTACATATAACTTGATTTTTTTTTGCTTCTCCGTAAAGCTGTAACTAGATGCACAAATTCATCAAGAAATCTAATTACAACCATTCCTGTAGGGATGTATTTCTTTTTCAAGCTGGTATTTAGAGAAGTTATATTAAAGGTGAGGTTAAACAAAAAGAGAAGCTAAACATTCAAGAACACGCTTAATCACACTTATCAGTGGGCAGAAGTAAAAAAAAAAAAAAAGAAAAAAAAAGAAAAAGAAAAAGACTTGATTTACCTGGAAATTAGGATGTCAGAGGTTTTTTGCTGATATCACATTCATTTGGCAAATGTTTACTTGGGAAGAAGCAATGAATTTTCAGCAGACTTTTTATAAAACATGCCTTATAAAACGTGTTCTCTCCTCAAGAATAATGTTCTGAGCAAACTACAAGATATTTTCTACCCAACCCACATAAGAACAGTAGGTTCATCCATTACATTTCAGGTGAGGGTTATAATGACCTAGCCAATAGTATCCCTTCAACTGGAATAGGGAAGATGGATTTATTGAACAGCCAACAGGCTAAGTGAATCATCCCTGAAAAACACCAGGTGGATGTGGGAGGTGTTATCAGCTTTTTGGCCCAATTCATGTGAATAGAGTAGCTCCAGGTGGAGAGAGTGAGAGACAATTAAAGAATACCAATAATTTGGTATTGAAGACTCTCTCAGCCTTTGAAAAGCTTCCTATTCCTGATGTGACTGTATGAAAAGAGACTTAAAATAGTTTTTTTTTTTTTTCCCCTCCTTCTCATGAGGGTTAGTTGTCATTGTGAGATAAAAGTACTCCTTAAAAAATTTACAGATACTGACCTGTTCTATGGCAGAATAAAAGAAAAAAATGATTCTCGAACGTTTTCAGCTGCCTCTGCTGAAGACAGGACTAAACCTTTAGTGAAATTAGTGCTTGGATTTAAATACAAATATGTCATTATCAATTATCCTAGCAAAAGGAAAAAAGGAGTATTGATTAGGTTTCATGTGGCTCTTTCCCATCTATATCTATTTGTATTCACATATCGTTATTGTAAGAACAAAATGGCTTTATTAATTAGTTGCATTATGCTTTAAGTTCAGTTGTAATTGAAATGCTCTCATGTCTACCAAAGTGATATTGAATAAAGCAGAAAAAGTTCTAGTGACCCAGACTGAGAAACAAATACTTGGTTTTAACAAGCACATTATTCATTGTATAAGCAAATGAATGCTACATTGATTTAAGTATAAGTTCTGAACAATCTCATTTCAGGCTTCTTGTTACAGGCATTTTGTTTCGTTTATTTGCAATCAGCATATGCCTTCATAATATTTTTAATAGAAATTCCAAATTTTCCCATATGTATAGGCCAATAGATTTGTATATTGCAACCTCTTTTAGAAAAAAAAAAGTGGAAATAAGAAATAGAGGTGCTTTCCTGAAATGGTGAACTGGAAAAAAAAAAAAAAAAAAAAGCTGACAAAAATGATGATGATTTACAAAGAATTAAGACTCATTTGATGCAGTCGGGCTGCTGAATGCCACTGAACAGGTAGTCTCTGCTGGTAGGGGACCAGTCTCAGAGCCCAGTGCTGACAAACTGAGGGATGTAGATCTTATTCATTCATGTACAAAATATGTTCCAAAATCTATTTCAGATTTTTTTTAAAGTAAATTAGCTCACAACACACCTCTCAGCTGATTTAATGCTGTGTCAGTTGATTTAATTTTTGGATATCCCATTCTTCACAACGTAAATCTGAGATGTGTGTCTTAGGATGTCACACATTTTCCCACTGATTCTCAAAAGCTCCGTTCACCTAAGTTAAAGAAGTAATTGCAGCATGAAAGTATAGGAGCATGGCAAGCTGGTAGGGAAATCTGAAAAAGCAAAATATCTTTTCTTCTAGAAAAAAAAGAAAAGAAAAAAAGATGGTTTTCTTCACCTAAAGGAAATTATTAGGAACTGAGAGCAGAAATCAGGAACTTTCAGAGTTTGCTAACTCCTGTTTTCGATGCATTTGGCAGTATCTCAGACCCTTGTGAATTGTCCAAAAATAACATCTTGCAAACATACTAAAACACGCATGCATATGCTGTATTTAAGATATATTAATGACATGGAGAATATAGTTTTCATATTTAAAAATATTTGCACTGGGCATTCATTTGAAAAAGACAGTTTTGACAAGCAGTCATATTCATGGCATGTGCATATGCAAAGCATCAGCCCCTTTAACTTAAAATAGCCAGTATTCCCTGATTCCTAGAATAAATATTGCAAAGTTTTTGGAGAAATGCATTCTAATGTTTCTGGAAGGGGGTAAAAAAAAAGGCACATATCTTCTATGTGTTTTGTTTTTCTTTTTCCTTCTCTCTTTTTTTTTTTTTCTCCAAATGGGTGTCCCCATTCTGTCAAATCCAGTTTACACAATTCTACTGGATGCACAGTATTATATCTAGGTTGCCAGTGAAATGAAAATCGCTGTTATAAAAATCTGGGAGGGAAATGGAAAGAGGAAAGGAAAGACAGGCAAACTAGCTCATTATAGTGAAAGATCTAGAAAATGATCTGCACTTTTAAATTATATCTTCACTTTTGCTGATGGCATTGATCATTATTTATGTGCCCTCTGCTGATATCAAGCTAAGAACAAAAGCATTTCAGCCTTTGCTTTCCACCAACAGCACGAACTTACTCTGTCCCTTCCTCATGGAGTATGGGGAAATTTTAAATGTAGCAGCTGGCAGAGACTTCTAAGGTTTATTTCTAAAGTTAAGCTCCTAAATCTTTATGTAGGAATGCAAATATGCTACTCTAATTCTCAAGGTATGGAAATCAAGCATTTCACAAGCAGTTCACATTAACTTCAGGTTTTGGAACCTGCTTTGGAAAATGATGCTGCCTGTGTCAGAGCCATCTGACACAGCCCATAGCCACCTACTCAGAAAACACAGGCCACTGGGGGCCACTACGAGTTCTCCTGCATTTGAGGAACTCAACTGCTGATGATTCACTTGACCAAAAGGGAGAAAGAATCTCTGTGATCTCTCAAAAAGATTGAGAACCCTTTCATGCAGTGGGAATGTCTTATGTTCCTTACATATCCTTAGCAAGTACTATTATAAATCAAATGCAGCTGAATGGATTTGACAAACTCCATTTACATTTTTTAAGCAACAAAAGGATATTTAGAGCGTTCATTTTCCACCAAGTGTTGTTCATCAGATACAACAGCATGAAAAAGAAGATGAATGAGAAAGACATGATGCTTCCATGTTTCCATAGTTGTCTCATTTTTTTGACCAATGATACACCAATGGGAAAAAGCCAGCACGACTTTCCGGAAGAGATGTTCACCTGCTGCTGTATTTTCCTATTACTTGCACAGAATAGTCACATCTTCATGGTTCTTTACAAGGATTTCCCAAATAAGCCCTATGGAGGAACTCTCTTTTCATATTCAAACATTGCCCTCTCCAGTGCTGTGACATATGCAGGCCCCAGAAAGGAGTAGGAATGTTAAGGGAAGAGGAATGAAGCAGAGAAAAAAAGCAGGAGGGCCTTTGGCAGAGAACAACAAGGAGAAACTGAGGCCTGGAAATTAAGTGTGCTCATGTAATCCTGCATATATCTATATATTAATCACCACTCCTAAGAACAGGGAGCCACTAAACCCTGCTGCTGTGTTGTTCAAGTGTCTGAGAAAACTGTAAATGCTAGAAGCCAGGAAAGCTTGGTTTAGACACAAAAAATAGGGCTTTAGCCTCATTCCTCAGAGGATAATACGACAGCAGAAAGGCAGAAGCCCAAATTGAGAGATAATTCAAGTGCCACTGGGATGGAACACTAATTCGTTAATTAACTAATTAACTGAACATGAATTATTCAGCATCACTTAGGCAAATACCACAAGAGAGCCTAAAAGTCCTGCATATATCACACACCAAGGTTTTACTGTACCATTTTCTTTCCTGTGACCAAAAGAGGCAACAGGACATTTTATCAGCACCAGCTTCCCCAGCACAGCAGCTTCTGACTATTTCAGTTGCAGCTGCTTGCAAACACTGCAGAGCAGCCATGTTCTGACTGAATTTTGCAAATGAGAAATTGTTATGCTAATTGCACACGTGCTCGAATATTCTCAAAATTTTCTTTTGGCTTTTCTACGCATCTCGTTCCCAACTGTCTCCATGATACCAAAGAATAAGGCCGAAAGGGTTTAGATGGTTTATCTAATTCCTCAGTGAATTAATGGGCAACATCAGCTACAGATCCAAGTTGCTTCTTAATGTTCCTTAACAAATATTATGTGAAACAAGGCGTAGTAACAGATCTCACCTGCACTGATCAGCACAGACGTGCCTTGCAAAAAAGCCTCAAAGACTACTGAGTTCTCAATTATTATTATTATGTTTCTCAGCTTATTAAAGCTCTTGTGATTAGTTTTCTAGACACAGTGGCCTATGAACAGAGTCAAAATATCCCCAAACCATGCTGATTTCTTTCCCAAACTAGCCTGCCATTAGCCCAGCAGTTCTGTTGTAGTAAAGCTTTGGGAACTCCCTCCTGTCTGGCACACAACCTGTTCGATTAAACCAATAACCCACTACAGAGTTCCTATTTGTCACCTGCAATATCAGAGGAAACTGTAATTTTGTGCTCTATTTGAAAAACAGATTATGTCCTGACCACATGCTGGCTTTTTGGATGCAGCTCCCACTTCACATCTAGGCAAAAAAGTAATTCTTGGAAATCTTGGTCAATAAAGTCCTGGGTAAGATGTAAATGCTGAATATAAAAAGGCATACTGTGTCAAAAATGAAACAATAGAGTATTTGAAAAAGCATGGTAATGAAAAGGAAATGCTGTAAATTTTTTATGTTGCGTGTATTTCATTTTAAGCATATTCTGCTTATATTCTCCATATTCATATATGGCTAACTGAAGTCTGCTGGGAGAGTATAAAGCTATTCACTGCTCAAAGATTATCACATTTAAAAGAAAAAAAGAAGAAGTTATAATACTCCTTCTATAATTAGATGAATAAATGCTACTTCCAGTACCACCAGCAGAGTTCTCCATTAAGGACTTCACTTCTGAGCAGGAAATGGCTCGTGTCTTCTTAGTGAAGAACTACCCATCAGACACGGCACGTACCTGTGCACCTGAGAGGACAAACATCCCCTATGCCTGTTCTTTATGGAGGGAAGAATATATTAAAACATTTTTCACTGACGCTTTCAACATATAATTCTGGTAATAGCTAAGGACACAGGATTTCTTTTTCTCTTATACAATTCTTATACTCTTATACAATTAGAAAAACTTTCAGCTTTGAAGTATCAAGTATCAAACAATATACAGCCTAGAAATTATTAGCAGTAGAAGGCAGGAAAATCAAGAAAATGATTACGTGTTTTAATGATTTGGGGGAAAAGTCCATAATGGATGAAATGCTTGAATTGAGCTGTAGAACTGAGAAACCGCATTTTCAAAAAACTCCAGAGCACCCAAATAAAGCTGATTTTGAAGAATCCCACCTCTAGGTATACCCAGGTATGCCCAACCTCGGCCTAAGCAAATTTTATTAGGTCACTCAGAGCAAAGGCTTTGCAAAGAAGAGTGCGTTCAGGGTCCCTGGCAAGAAGTGCAGTGTGGAATAATTAAATTATGTTTCTTAGCATAATACGATTTCTTTTTCATCAAACAGGAGTGCTTGGAAGCCGTTGTCAGCTCATTAATGTGTAGGGCTTTCAGCTAAGGAATCACAAATGAGTTTGCACAGATTTGCAACACGCCTGTCTTCTAAAATGCAGGGGCTTTGTTTTAGAACTGAATTATCATGTGGACTTCTGTTTAAGCAAGCAGCAAGAGGGACATTTTAGCCACCCCTTTGGCAGAGAAAACAGGGATTGACACAACTGTGTCAGCTAAGAGCCAACACAAAGTTGTGGGGTGAAATGAGACCCATAAGACTTGGTGACAAAGCTTGGTGACAAAAAGTAGTGGGAAGCGGGAAAGGAAAGGTTAGGAAGCAAGAGTAAAATACAGATTACCCCGGAAGGATAATCCCTTCTGGAAAAACTTCCAGTCCTCCTAGCAACGTTCAGGACTCCATTAGCTCTGCACTAATTAATGAAGTCATAACACCCAAACGCAGGATTCTTCTGTCCTCCTGGGCATACAGACAGCTGAAAACATGTCTCGCTTTTCAGCTGGCACAATAAACAGACAGGAAATATTAGAGCAGAGATGGTATAATCCCACTTTTGGATTTGCAAACTATTAACAATGCTCTTTCTGTTATTTTTCATAAGATCAGTTTGTGTACACTCAAAGGAATAATGAATATTCCATGCCCATGATGTTATTGCATGTTATTTATTCAATATATTCCTTCACAGAACCTGAAAGCTATACGTCCCCGTGAATGCTGTTGAAATGTCAATCAGTTCTAATTTAACAATTCTTGAATGATTAAAATTTTATTTACCCACCTGTTCTCTGCATAGTACATCTACAGCTCTTACCAGCATCCTTCTGGTTTATCAAAACAAAATTAAATGTACTTTACAAAGAAGTTGTCTGCAGACGCTAGAGAAAAAATAAGCATGTAAAACGTTGAATTTCTTTACAAGATGCTCTGTTGAATATTCTTCTACTCTGTTGATAGGTAACCATGGAATTCAGTGAAAGCATCATATAATCCAGTTGTTTCTTTTGTTGCCTAAGACAAAGATTTGAAATGTTTTTAGTCTTTCAAGTCACTATTTGAATGGTAGCAGCTAACCTTTTCATGTAATTTAGTGAAAGAAACATGAACCTCGTGTTGAGTTATACTAGACGAAAATGCCAACTGAAAAGTCACTGAAAACAAAGTCTGTTTCCTCCCTCGTCCTACCTTGAAGTTAATGTGCTCCAGAGGCTGCAATATTGAAAAAAAAAAAAAAAGGAATCCTTCTAGGTGTGAAATCTAAGGCAGGAAAGTTTTTTCTGATTTAGTCAATTTACACACCTGTCAGGTTTAAGTTTCCTAAAGCTTCCTAGCTAAAATAATAGTGTCCAGTTGTGTTACCCAAAAAGGCATGGCAGCTTTTTAAAATTAAACTCCTTTTTCCTTGAATGGTTGAATGGTCTTACACTAATCTCACTGTTTGCCAGGGCAGGGGGGAAAATGTTCAATATTTAGCCAAGTAGTTTTTCCAGGACATAATGGCATTTTTTAGACATTATTTTACATAAAAATGAATTATATTGATAATTCGTAATTAATATTATGAATAATATTATGAATTGTTCCAAGATCACAAACCAAAAAGAAATCTTTTTCTGTCTTTTATACTCATATTAGAAAAAAAGTAATTTCAAATGGCAATAGTGAAAAATCCACAGCTTCAAGCCTATCTACTCTGCCTAAAATAAGGCTTAGAGTCATTTCCAAAAAGACAAGAAATAAAATGCCTTTAGCCTGAATAAAATGTGACCTTCAGCTGTACAAACAAAGGACAGCATTCACTTTTGCTACAGAGGGTTGTCCCAAAACCATCATAGCTTCAAGGTGCACAATTGGACTTCATGGAAGGACAGTGACAACAAAAGCTGAGCAGGTGCAAAAAGTGACTTTGCAGTGGAATCACTCAAGTAAAATAGAGTAGAGAAGCAATAGGTCAATCCTCCAGCATCCTGATCTTCAGAAGTTTGAGCAATATGGATTGGTCTCGAGCTGTTAGATAAGGACAGCAGATATACCTGCTCAGCTCATATCAACACACTAAACTATCTAAATCTGATTATACTCAGACCAACATGAATTTGATTTTTGACATGAAGCTCTTAATATAAGTTCAGTGATCAAACTAACCTTTCAACATATGAAAATTTTTACCATATAGGCAGTGGATGCTACAGGATTAATGTGCGTTTTAAGTAGATTTTTTTTTTTTTTACACAGAATCAAATTAACTTTGTAAAGTTCAGCTCATACAAGTGCCTCTGAGCTGGCAGAATCCTTCCCTCTACTGCTATGATTTTAATTCCATTTTTTTCTCCTTGGGCAATATCCAAATTAATTTATCTTATATTCCCTGCCTATTTAGCACATCACCTCACCGTACTGTCCTTTGATTTATTCATGAGAATAAATATGACAGTGAGAGATGACAAAGTTGTAATCTGCAGTGTCTCCCAGTGTAATAGAGTTGAAAATTGGTGCAGAATGTCCTTTTTCTTCTTCAGCTCTACATTTAGTATAGCATAAACAGGTGAAGTTATTGATGAACACTTATCTCTTCAAGTATATGCAAGGAGGCAGCTGATTAATTTCTCACCTGGCATTGGGAAGAACATTCAATTTCTATAGTGTTTGTTTTCTGACTTCCCAGAAAGACAAAAATGTCTCCATGACTATGACAACTCAAGGAGTGGGGAAAAAAAAAAATGACATTCTCACTCTCCTATATTTTCTGGGCTCCACAGGACAAGAGGGATGTGGAGCTCCTGGAGAGAGCCCAGTGCAGGGCTACAAGGATGATCAGGGGCCTGGAACATCTGCCCTATGAGGAGAGGCTGAGGGAGCTGGGCCTGTTCAGCTGGAGAAGAGAAGGCTGAGAGGGGACCTGAGCAGTGTCTAGAAGAACCTCAAGGGAGGCAGTGAGGAGGATGGGGCCGGCCTCTTTTCACTGGTGGCCACCGACAGAACTAGAGGAAATGGCCACAAACTGAAGCACCAAAAGTTCCACAGGAACTTAAGGAAAAATTTCTTCCCAGTGAGGGTGCCAGAGCCCTGGAACAGGCTGCCCAGAGAGGTTGTGGAGTCTCCTTCTCTGGAGATCTTCAAACCCGCTTGGACGCAGTCCTGTGCCACGTGCTCTAGGTGACCCTGCGTGTGCAGGGGGTTGGACTAGATGACCTCGAGAGGTCCCTGCCAACCTTCAGCATTCTGTGGTTCTATATACACGCACAAGGCAACCACAATGGACACAGCAAAACAGGATGGCTGGCTGAAGACGTGTTGCTAGACTGTGGGAATTTGAGAAAGGACCCAACAAATACTCAGAATTTAAGAGAAATTGATGTTGTGTTTTTGCAACACACCACTGTTTTCATAGTCCCTTTCATCTACTTTGTCAAGGGGCATGATTGCTCAAGAACATCCTTTCTATGATTTTGGCTGCAGTTATACTTCATTAAAGACAGAAGAGGAAGAAATGCAGTTGGATTTTTAGCCCACATTGGTTTTAAGGACAAAAAATTCAACCAAAAATGGACACTGCCTTTCTCAAGGGTCAGCAAAAGTACATTTAAAAAGTAAATGTTCTTGAGAAGTGAAATCGGGATAGACACAAAAGAGAGGCTGGAAGTGAAAGCGAGTCAGTAAGGCCAAGGATGTAAGGAAAAATAAGCTTTTCAGCCTATAACAAGCCTTCAATAAATTTCAAGAGCCTAGACACAGAGTTGGCTGTATGCTCCAGCAATCTTAGCTTTTGATTTTAAATATAACTTCCACACTGTCTTAATCTCCAGTAGCTATTGCTTTAGGCAAAGAAGTACAAAGCAGCCTTCTTAAATATGTGAAATTCAATGTAAGTGGGAAAAGAGCACAAAAATAATTTTTAAAATTCCCAGCCATGTTTACCCTAAACATCAGTTGTCTCATCAGATGCTATTATGAGGCAGAATGTACTCCAAGTGCACAGATGTGTTTCATGGAAACAAATTAGGTCTAAAAGATTTTTCCCCCCTTTCATAGAAAGAATTGTGCACTGATTTTTAATAATGAACAATATTGGATGACATTTTTCACTTGACATAGTCAAATTTCTTCCCAACTGTTATTATTTTAGGCTGCAAGTTTTAGAAAATATTAACCCACTGATAACTCTTATGTCTTCAAGCTTGATTAAACTGTGAGTGAGCATAAAGATGACTTGATTGAATGCACAGTACTACCATCTACTCCCCTGTTTGGGGAATTCAGAAATGGGTATTTAAAAAAAGATACTGACATGCTCAAAAGCATGTTCTGCTGACTATCTAATTGCTGCCATACTTCTTCACTTGAATTCTATGAAGAAAAAAGAAATGCTGTAGTTAGCTTGAAAATTTTACACATGTTACTAACTAGATACTACAGGCTGAGATGTCATTTTCAGCCAATTATTCTTCTCTGAACAAGCTCAAGATTCTCTTTATTTTTTTTAAAAAAAAAGCATTTTTGTGCATACAGGAAACAAAATTGTTTATAGCAATTAACACAGATGTGAGAGATTTTTAATATAACTGTTTCAAGGTGTTTTCAGCATTATTAAGACTATTTTTCTGCATACTAAACATTTTTGGAAGCAGAAATACATGCAAATAGTTATATACAACTTCATGGATATTTACACTGAATTATTTAAAAATAAAGAGGAGTTAGAAACAATAATAAATAATAATTTAGTATTGTGGTAAAGAGGGAACAATCCCCTGGATACACCTCTACTGACCCAAGGAACTTGCTGTTAACCAATGTTCCTAATAATCAATGTCATAATCATCCCTGCACATCAAAAAACAGAGATTTCATGGAGTGGGGATGCCACTGGAATCTGACATTTGCACTTTTTGGTGAGCTCTGAGTAAAGACCAGACCTCTTTTCTTTGGTCTTCCCTGGTGATCCTTCTTTGGGTAGTGCACCTTGAGCATTTAACCTGTCTTCCTACACCTGCCTAGCTTCTCTGGTAATGAGAGCTACTCCTGTGCCTTTAGCTGTGATGAATGGATTTGCATTCAGAAGCCAGCTTGTATTTTGAGAAAAGGCAGGAAGCTTTTCTTTGTTCTCTTTTGCCTGGTTTTGTCCTAATGCAAAATGAATGCATTTTCTATGAACAGTTACATATGGTTGACTACACAGAATAACTTTAACTTATGACTTTACTATTACCGATGTTAGGATTGCAGCCCACTGTAAGAAAACAACCCTATGTTTTATTCAGGTCCTCTGTGGTATAAAAGCAGGTTCTTCTTTCAGCTCTCCTACCCTTCTTACCTGTGTTTATTGCCCGCTCCTAGAATATAATTGCCAGGTCTCTGGATTATTTCATTATTTCCTTCAAGTCTGTTTATCAACAGGTATGTAATGAATGGATACCCATATCAAAGCATGGAGATTTTAGGGACGTCTGCCCTTTCCACTTTGGTTCTAATAGAAAACAAAAGACATTTCATATTTCAAACCTGAAATATTCTGCCCAACTAGAAGGTGTTTACCTTAAAAAAATGCACAATTTAGTCATCATTTATCACTGCAGTAGGAATTTGGGGATCTTGAAGAAGTCACTGTAGCATGAGTGACTGTGATAAAAGCTCAGAATACTTTTTAGAATATTTTTAATGAGAAATAGCATAGCCTGAAAATGTACTTTTTTGTGGAAGTATCTGAAGTAGTTGCAAAAAAAAAAAAAATTGTGACAATGGAAAAAAACTTTCCTCAACACAGAGCTCCTCTTTTATTCTCTCAAAAGAACTTTTGTTATGACTCGTAAAATTGTGTTTTATATCTCTACATTTCCAAAAATAAGTCTGTTGTCTGGACAATAATGCTAAGGCTCAACTATATTACCCACAATTACTACTACCCAATTTTGGTAGAGGACTTTACCAAGCATATATGTCAAAGTGTTACCTAGAGGCTTGTGAGCCGAGATTCAACGTTTTTCTTCCTCCTGAGTCTGTAAGATAACAATTCCTTGAGAGATTGCAACCTCTGATATTGTGTTGTTCATGTGCTTCCATAAAACCAGCACCAAAATGTATTTTGTCTTCCATTTCCCAGGCATTTCCCTCCTGGTAGCCTTCTGCCCACCACCAAAGGCAATCATGGCCCTGATGAAGGTGGCAACTTGTGCAGATGACAAAGAACTGAGATTCTCGGGAGCTTGCTCTGCAGGTTGACCAGACTCTCTTAGCAACTTCCCTGGTATGTATTCTCAAAATTTTGTAAATCCCATTTTGATGTACTAAATTAACATATTTAGTAGTGCTTGCTGAGAAATGCTTATGTACTTTCATCTCTTTCAAGAGCATTCGTGTCTTCCATTTCTTTTTTTCTGCAAACCGTTCCACAAATTTGCAATAAAACAGGGAAAAAATAGCAATGTTGAGTTGAAAAACAGAAATATTTGTGCATATCTCACCTTTTTGTGCATAAGATACATCCACTCATATGTTATAAGAATAAGCATTTATCAGAAAAGGAACTAGAACATAAAACACTTTTGGAGTATTTATTAGAGTGATATCCAAACCTGGAAGCAGCTGTCAGAATTCATAAGCGATCTGGTTGTAAAACAAATTATCCAAGACCCGAATAAAAAAAGAACAGAGAATATCCCTAGAATAAAATAAGGTGTGGGATGGAGTCAGAATGGCTGTGGGATGCTGCACCATTGCTGGTAGGTTCAGTTTTTCATACTACATGTTTGTATACACATTTTAGGGGGGTTGTTTATTTTTTAGCTTGAAGAACAAGAAGTTACTAGCAGAACTAACTCATGAATTACTATAATAAAAATAGAATTTGGCAGTTTTGTATGAAATAAATTTGAACTAGATCATGGCTTGGTACAAGAACTTAAACTCATAATTTTAAATATTGTCCGCCGATCTTGTAGGTCTCTGAGAAATATGAAATCAATAAAAGTTCTTCCTAGTCACAAAGGTGCTCATGTAGTCAATGAAGTATGTAGAAGTAAAAAGAATGCACATGTAATTTTTTTATTAGCTGTAAGAAACATCACAGCATAAATTATTAGACATTTCTGAAGTTGCTATTAAACGAGCAAGAACTAGAAAGGTCAAAATTCATGTAACAGTTTAGTTTTTCACATAAGTGAACAAACTTGTAATGCTCATAATAGAAAGGTTCCTAAAGCTTTTTTCAAAAACCTTCAGCTGCAAGTCTGACAGACATTTGTGAAGTTACTGCAGAACTATAAAATGATTATATTTTTGACAGCAGACTAGAGTTTAAACAAATAATTCATTTATTAGTATAGTTCAATCACTGCCTTATGCTCCCAGCAAATTTTGTATTTTCTTCTTTAACTGGAGAAGATTGAAAATTCTTGTTTTTTGTTCTTTCCTAGCTTAAGTGGAATACTTCAGCTCCATTTACACTTGTTATCAACGTGATAATAATTGGTTCAAATTAAAAAAGAGAAAAGATGAAAGAAAAAGAAAATAGCTGCAAACAATGGATAACTTCAGTGAACAATCTCTGTCTTTCCTTTTTCTCATGCAGGTGCTGGAAAGCAGCCACTATTGCTGGCATTTTACACGTAGCAACAATCATTCTTCCTTCTGCAATGAGACAGACGCTTATGAAAAGCTCTGTTGCCCTCATGCAACACTCCATCATCACCATCATCACCTGAAGCACTGAGCAATATCCACTATACTTGAAAATCTGTTTTAATTTTCACATTAATTTCAAATGCTTTTCTTCCTTCTAGGTTGCTAGTGTGAGAACATCGTGGCTCTTACGTAGACATTAGGATACCATATCCTATACCTTTTCTATAAGACCAGTGCTCCACTATCCCCAAGAAAAGGTGGTGTTTGGTAGCATACACAGCTACGACAACAACTGCTAAATAAAAGTTTATTATTTATAAAAGACTTGTTATTTTAAAAGACTTGTTTTACACAAATCTCCTTTAATCATTACATTCTCACAGAACATGTGCTTTTCTGCAAGTTTGCCTTCTATCCAGCCACTGTCCCAGAAGAAAAACCCTGTCCTGTGCTCCCTGGTTCCCTAGAGAATGATTTTCTATATCTGAGATTGCCGACTTTTCCTTAACATGTTTTCAAAACAAGGTGAGCTGCTTCAGAAGAACTAACATCCACCAAACCAGACCCCGAAGTAGCTGTGGATATCACAGACTGATGCCCCGACAGCCTTTACTGTCTCCGTTACGTGTCAAATCCGTTGTGAACATCTAAAAACTGCTCCCCAGAGATATTTATTTATCCCATTTACAGCTGTGTTACAGAAAGTAGAACTACATAATGCAAAATCCACGGGATATTTCTATATTTAATTACTGTGTTTCAAACCTTGCGTGAGGGCACTTATGTAAAGGACACTCCTTATACAGCTTCGTGCTTCAGCTCAGCAAAATTCACAGGCACAGGTTTAACTGCCAAAATCATGGAATAGATCTGGGATCCTGAAGTGGGCAGATACTCACTGCGAGAGGAGGACACTCAGTTTGCAGTGAGCACTGTGAAAGGTCATATTTTTCTCAACTTTTTTTTTTTTTTTCAGTACTGTAATATCCTATCTGAAAGGCTGATTTTATCCATTTTGTTTAACAAATGCAGCGTTACCATTACTTTTTTTTTTTTTTTTGGATATTCGAGGGCAAAATTCTTCTTTTCTTCTAGTAACAATTTTTTTCAAATACTTCATAGGTTGTTTCTATGCATCTGAAATAGAAATAAAGCAGTTTTTGCACAACACAAATGCATTAAAGTTGCAATAAGAAACTCTAAAAGCCCCAAATTAAGAAAACTTATATAATTGGAAGTGAAATTAATTTGCAATGTAATAAGGGAACACCTTACCAGTTAAGCCCAGATTTTTCAGCTTTCTTAGTTAACATGCATCTTTTCCCTTGAGATCTCATTACTCCCCTTTCTTTCCTCTTTTCTCTGAAAAACACCTATTTCCTATCCCTACAATCCCCTGTATGTCACAGTTAATTTCAATGACCTCCACCTGCCATGGTCATGCCCCAGGAAACTCGGCACCTTCCAGAGATTTGGAATTCCTCGTATCTGGATATAGTAATACGATAGCTTGGTCAGGTCTGTAACGGGGACATATTAAAATGCTGAGCCGCTACATTTAGCAAAAAAATGAAAAAAAAAGAAAGAGAAAAAGATAAAGAAAAAGAAAGATGGAATCTAAATCTGCCTGCAAGTGGTAGACAGCAGTAAAGTATCCAAGTTTGGGATGATCCCACTGACTTTGAGAAATAACTGTCAGTCTTTATCACCGACTGGATGACAGGAGTTGTTTGGTATGACCACTGTTGAGTTAAACTCTGCCTGCAACTTAAAAAATATATATATATCTTATGTCATCCCTCCTGCTACATCCATCCTGCTACACATAAATCAATACACACTGGATACGGGCAAGTCACCCGGCATTTTGGAAAGTGATTAATATGAGTTGATGGAACAGTCTGTTATGCAGCTACTTAGATTCATTAATAAATGTCAGACTGAACTTTCCTTAGCAGAAAAGTTAGATTTAACTTTTGGCTCTGCTTTGAGCAAGGGCTTAGCCTGGTGACCTCCAGAGGTCCCTTCCAACTTAAATTATACTATGATTTACATAATGCTCTTTAGAATTCTTGCTCAAGTCAGCCTGAGGATGATAGATTGCATAACATCTTCTAAAAATTTGCTGCTCATTCAGTCTTTGAGACATTATATATTGAAATAAAGCTTACAAAGACTTTTTTTTTTTTTAACAGCCATGCTGATAATTGTTTCAGGCCATCATTTAAAAGTATCTCAAAATTTTAAAATGGCACAAAGAATAATGGAATAATTCAATGGAGCGCTAGGAACAGTTCAGTAACCCAGACACTCCACTAAAAATAAAAGAAATGAATGTGGGAAATAATAAAGACTGGAGCATACTTAGACCAGTTTGAGTTGCATATTTAAGAGTATTCTGAAATAATTATTCCATAAAATCCCTACAGATATTTAGATACTCAAAAAAGGTTGTTTTCACCCAATATTTGTATGAAGCATTTTAATTCATAAGAACTGATAAATAACCACATGTTTAAACTGTAGGCACTCTTAGTTAATATCAGACTAGTAAAATGTCTAAACAAAAAGTTGCAGACCTACAGACTGAGTGTGTTGTTAATTTTTTTTTTTTTTATGAAGAGTATTTTGGTTACATTTAGCCTCCTTTATTAAAGATTACACAGAAATATATACAAATTTTGGCTGTTTTTCAGTGAAAAGACAAACATTGAAAAAGAAGCTCTTTGCCAAGAAAAACTAAAAAAAAATGAAGAGTCCGTCATATATGAAATCTTTGCTGCAAATAGAGATTTATTTTCAGCTTTTTACATTTATTTTTAAATTTATGTTAAATACTGAAAAAAATATTTCACCAAAAGTAAAAAAATGCAGCCTCAGAAATGATATTCCTAAGGGGTAATTCAAGTTGAAAGGATATCTGGAGGTCTCTAGTATGACCTCCTGCTCAAAATATGCTTTATTCTGTTCCCCTTAGCAATCTGCATAAAAATCCTCTAAGTATCACTTTGCAGATTATATACCTAGAAGGATAATAACAATCTTGAAAACTCAAGAGCAGAAATAATCTGAAAACCATTCATTTTAGCACATAAAGCTTCCTCTATAACTGCAGAACTAAGCCAAAAATGGTAATAGTTATGCTAATGTCACTCACAATACTCAGTTTGAGCTGTTCCTTTACAAGAAAAGAGTCCTAGACAACATTTTAATACAAATCTGTAGGCTTATCATTAAAGTTTCAAAGAAAGGAAATAAATCCAGCTAAAACAGAATACAAGGCATGTTTACATATGGCTTAAATATACATAAAGAAATGGCATGAAGTTCAAGGTATCTTAATCTGTACAGTCCTCCATATAGAGCTTGATTCTGACAACATTACTGAAATTGGACCACGCTTCTTACCTATTGCAAATCTGTACTTAGAGAATACAGCTAGTCTGTGTAAGGGTATCATGTTCTCCTCCACAAAAAAATCCCGTATCACTGTATGTAAATGCAGATATTTTAATGTTTCATTTTGAAAAGTTGCACGCATGTTGCAAGTTAAAATATTTGAATACATAGACATTTTATGAACATGGTTCATGATACAAAAACTCTCCTAAGTTATTTGAGAGTGCCCTCACTTACACTGTAAAATACCTTAATCATAAAAACCTTATTGTTAAGCTACTTTCAAGATACCCTTTGAAGTGCTATGTTTGAATATTTCATATAGTGAGTTCTTCTCACTTCAGAAACTGCCCTTTGTGCAGGATTTTTATTGTTCACATGATGCAACTTCTCTAAAGTAGACTAATGAGTCAGGCCCAATTTTTTTTAAAGGAACTGGTCCCCTACCAAAAGAGAGTCAAGACAGGAAGCTTCCAACAAAACAAGCAGTCTAAAAGTGTGGCATTGATTTAAAGTTGCCTTTTTCAATACTTAAGAAGCAAAAGAACAAAATATCTTTTGAGTAGAAGCACAGCTCAAGGACATCTGAATCATTTCTTTCTATGAAATAAAATGTTTTTTCCAAATCCAATTCATTGTGTGATATCGCCAAAGAATACAAGCTTTATACATGGAAGTCTTTCATTCAATTTTTCCATTAAAAGGCCTTTCAAATTTTTACGCTTTCTTCCTCTTATTTTTCTTTGCTCGTACACATACAGGACATTTTTAGTCCACTTTAATGGAGAAAAACCTGTGAAAGGAACAGAACGATGTTGCCTTCCAGAAATTTCACGTGCTTTGATGCAACATTTTAATGACAACATTATAATTTTATTCTGAGAGTGATCTGCTTCAATGTTCCCATCACCTCCATTTACTAGAGACAGATATAAATGAGAAAACACGACTGAGATGAGAAAGCATCTTTTGTGAAGTAGCTTTTTAAAAGTAATGAATTTAATGGGTTAGCTAAGATTATCCATATTGCCTACTATAAATTATTTATTTATGATACTCCAGATGACTTTTAACTACAACTACATGGAAGCTTTGAACACCCACATACTGATTTACTTTAAAAATACTAAGAAAAAACTCACTCCTAATTTGTAGGAGAAAATATTTATCTTCTCTCCTGGCCAGAGCATTATTATTGACAAAGAAAATAGTTTTGGGTAGCCGGAGTAGAAATGACTGTAATTCAGACTTTCAGCTGGGTGTTAGACAGCAACATCCAATGTGTCAAACAACTGAAACTACAGGAGACACCCGGGCAGACTGTGGCCCACGTGAGGCCTTGCCTCATGTGCACAGCTCCATTGACAAGGAGGGTCAACTCTGCTGACCAAATGCCATGAGGGTTCATGTTCATGTCCATAACAACCCCTATAGAGGTTTCTCCCAAACACAGCATTCCTCCATGTATTTGTACCTCAGAAAATACCCTCTGTGGCCTAGCGTAGTTGTTCTGTGCCCCTCCACAGCCAGGAAATATGGAGTTTGAGAAGGCCGTCGACCTTCCCTCGCACAGGCCTGCTGCATGGTCAGGGCTTGTGGCAGTGCTGTCACTGAATGTGACTGTAGGGGCTGAAGAAAAACAATAAAAAGAACAAGCATGTTATTTTATGATGAGATGGATGACACACAGAAGCAAATGCCTTCACTCAAGTAAATAGACCCTATACAGAAACAAGAAGTGGCTTGGTCCCACAGGCATGGTCTTTCTGTTAGGCAGTGTTGATGGAGCAGACCTGCAGATTTATTAGTGGAGACTGCCTTGTTTCTACCCCTGCTTTCCCTCTGGAAGGAGGAGCTTCAGGAGACTGCTTCTCTTCAAATCTTTTCTTCTTCCCTTGGCTTTTCTTCAAATCTTTCCATAAGGCCCCTTGCTGCCCTTCCCTCCATGAAGATCAAGAGATCCAGAATCTGAATGAGTCATTAGCGCTCTGCATCTGCTGCCCAGAAGATGCCGGGGAGATCTTCCTTACACGTAGTCACCTCCATGAGCGCCTGGCTGTCACAAGTGCAGACAGTTGGGCAAGTAGCAGGGCTCAGACAGCTCTAGGTAGAACAGCCATCTGCCTGGTGCATAGCCTGGAAGCTCCAATTTGAGGAAGACCTACAGACAACATCCAACAGACAGTCAGATGTTCAATGGAAAAAGCCCAGCTGCACCAGGATAGAGGCTGGCTGAGTGATCCAGACAGCTAGTAACTTAATGCTGTGACCCAGAAGCCCATCCAAGTGGTTCCAAATATTTTTATGCCATTGTCATTTTTCTGGTATAGTCCTGGCATCAGAGCCATGAAGAAACTCATGGCTCAAGTTCCAGCCAAATTTGATTTTATGAATGCAAAGTATTTGTCTCCTATAGGGAAGCAAGATTCATGCCCTGAAGGTTGAGATGATTATGCAAGAAGTATGCAAGAGTCTACAAGAAGAAAACAAGAAGAATCTGAAAAATGGCAGAAGAACTAATATACACACGGTCCAAGAATTGTCCACCCATCCATTGTTTGGAGAGCTGATCCTTAATGATCATAATTTTCAAAAATGTTCATGAAAAAATATAAAAACTGAAATTATGTGAGCCATTAAAGGATATTTCTAACTTTAACATGTTAAGAGATTTAGAGACAGATATTACACAGAGAATATAACATGCTTTTATTAGAATAACAACATTCTGTTTGCACCTTGGTTAATGAGGAGAGCAGTTTGTTAGCACTCCGAAAGGAACAAATCAGCACACACAAACTAAATGAAAGCTGAAAGATATTAGAAAATGTGATCACTATTTTAAGATGACACTGAATCCATGCAGAGGAAATAGCACACAATCAGGAAAGACAGTTTTGGTGTAGTACCCAACAGATCGTCCTGAAGCTTTTGTAAAGCAGTTATCACAAGCACATATTCTGGGAACAGCTACAAATCTGTGCTAGTGTTAGTACACAGAAAGGCTAATTCTGTTTTACAGCAAATACCAAAAACATGTAGCTTTGTACTGACCCTATTATGAAGTCTACAGACTTTCAAAGTACAGCATTTCCATGCTTCACATGGTCACATCAGTGTTGGTCAAATCTGTAACTGTTATTGATAAAGCCACATTGAAAAGTCAGAGATAAATCACTTACTGGGTTCCATTTCTCTTATTTAACAACGACTTTTTATTGTTTTTTTTCCCCACAACTTCTATTGAATCTCTCTGATATTTTCTCCTACAAAGCTATGAAAATAAGTGGTATTTAAGGAGCTTAAAGGAAAAGGAAGGAAAACAGGTGTGTCAGAAAATGAAAGGGGAGCTTATAACAGATAGACCTGGGAATGGAAAAAAAATATGAGACATATTTTGAAAGAGGAGTTTATAATTGAAAGGAAGGTAGAAAAGGGGGTCATGGATTGATTACAAATAGGAAGAACATTAGAAAAACAAGAAGCTGAAATGAATCAGATAAACTATCCCCATGGTCTGGATAATAATAGAGTTTGCTCTCACTTTAAGGGTCTCAATCAAGAATTTAATTTCACTGCAATTAAATTTTATTTAACCTTTCAGATTAGAAGTCTAATAAACCACAATTAATTTTCTGTGTACGACTGATGTGTGCAAAATATCAAAGTAAAATGAATAATTTCGATGTAATTATTATATTTAATAATATTTAAAGATATTCAGAAGTTAGATTTTATAATCAATGAAATACATTCTTCAGGGCTCTGATAGTTTTATAATCTTCTCTTTCTTTGTTCACCCTTTAGTTAGCTATAGGGTAAAGATTATCACCAGTAATTACCTAGGACAGATTTTTATTCTTTACATGCAGTGAAAATATCTGGTTCTCCAAACAAAATGGTCTGTTAGGTCAGTTGACAAAATGGTCAGTTTGTGCTATTCAAACCAAAAGTTTTGAAATGCATCAAGCATTTTCTGCTGTCTAGTCTACTACTCTACACTATTACGCTCCACAGTAAGACTCAAAATGTGAATATTATTGAGGTATTTTCTTTCATATTCCTCACCAGAATCATTCACTAGATGACACTCTTGTATCATAGTAGGTGTTCCTGTATGTAAGAGATCAGACTGGCTACATACAATGAGAACGTATATTTTAATGAGAGTAATTAAAGATGATGCTTTATTTTGTTATGAAGTGCTGTGGAGAAAACAGCTCTTACACATGAGCTAGTATTAAACTAATATTTAAAAAAAATTCACTAGAGCAACCCTTGATAGAAAGGTGCAGACATACAGTCATCTGAAACTGAGTTGTCATTGCTCAAGATAAGAGATGAGAGTTTTACTTCTTTTTTCCCATTAAGTTAGTGTAAATAGTACCCATTTCAAGTATAGTAGCAGATTGAATGTAAGTTACTGTTTTAGTATGTGGCCCCACATAAAGAGCAGACAGCAAATTGAAAAATGCAAGTAACTGTTCCCATCCACAGACATTTTTTTGACCTCATTAAATTGAGAGGCTGAAATAATGAATGCCACTACTTTTTCGTCATGGCTTACCTGGGAGGTCAGGTCCTCTGCAGTAACTTGAGAGCTTCTTCTGTAGTAGTGGAGTGAACCTTGAGATCACTAAGCAGCCACTAAATTGTTCCCCTAACCTGTATTGATTGCAAGCTGATATCTCAACCCTGTCAATCCCCCTCCAGATTGGGAGACTTGGCCCCACCTCAAGTAAGGACAAATGTGGCATGCTTTCTAGCCTGCTGGACTGTAATATAAATATTTTTTAACTTAGGTTTAATGTCATATTTGTACTAAATGCTAAATGTGACCCACAAAGATGAAAAGCAAAGATCACAATTTCTTTTTGAAGCTAATTTCTACTGAATCTGCATTCTGTAGTTCACAGGGGCCAGTTTTTGGATTTTAAGACAAGACCTGTGAAAAGGCTTAGATGATTTAAATTTATTTATGTCCAGGACAACGATTCCAGGATTCAAGGGTCTTCAAACCCTTGCTCATAATTTGTCATCTTCATGGCAATACTGAGCAGTTCAAACCTCATCTGACATCTACCTTTAACTGGATTCATCAGGAGTGGGAGCTGCTAATGTTCTCCAGCACTATTATGCTCAGAGCATGTCTAGCTCAGTAACAGTAATGACAATCATACAAAACACAGAAGGATATGCATGAAAATGATTTTATGAATTACAATAGAGGATTTTACCTCTAATTTCAGATGGATTTAATATTCATTAAATAAGACCCTTAAACATCTATGAGTTTTCTATATTGTTCTTCATTGCTTTTCACTTTCACTGTCATACTGATTTCTAGATTAAAGGTGCTTCATGCAAAATACCCTAAAGAAAATGGTCCATCCTATTTTTGAAGTTATCTAAATAAAGGCAACCTGAAATAATCAAAATGTGCCTTAGTAAAACCACAATACAATGTCTAAGTTATTTGTCTAAGTAGCTAGAATATAATGGTATGTCATTAGCTCTCAGTCTGAACTGAATCATGGTTCTTTCAGCTGCCTGAAGTGGCAAGAAAAACTATCTATAATGACCACATTTGGGTTATATTTCTTATATAAAAGGTATTGGTATCTTAGAACATTTAGGGAGAGGAAAAAAGTAATATTCCACTACCTGTACAAATACTGTCCTGTGAGTAATGAGTCTCTGTCTATGATTTTTTAAAATTTCTTTTCTGATCTTTATGCCCGATGATTTTTCATGATACCTTATTTGCAGGCCTAAAAAATGTGCTCCCTATGAAGAAATAAGAAATAAAGCTTTTTTTTTTTTTTTCTCCTTTGAAGGAGACAATAATATTAAATGGATATGAAGAGCCTTTGTCTTTTTTTCTTGGTTACCCCATCGAAATTCCTATGCAACTTGGCTAAAGCTATCCATATCTTGGACAAGTTTCGTATTTAAAACAAGAGTAGAACAAGCACATTGTTTTCCAATCTCTGTAAATGTAGAATAGAGAGAGACTATAGACTGTCTAATAGAATAGAGACTAGAAAATAGATAGAGAGAGGATGGATTGTAGATTACCTCAATAATAATATAATTCTGATCAGGCATACCCAGCTCACCACCTACGATTTCAAGAAATTCAATTCCTCCAGCAACTGTCTTTTTCTGAATCATAAATTTTAGTAGTCAGTCAGCCATAGTGTGTTTCTTTTATTCTGCAACATGGAACAGTCATCTAGCACAAACTCCTGCTCAAAGGAGGGCTAGTTTCAAAATTAAGTTAGGTCGCTCATGGTCTTGGCCAGTCAAATCTGATCCAATCTGATTGGCTGGACAATCAAATTCCTTTGCTGCAACCTGTGACTATTTTCTCTTGCTTTTTCAATGGGAACCTCTGAGAAGAATCTGATCCAGTGGTTTTTTGTTTGTCATTTGTTTGTTCAAACAGCCTACTCATCACCAGGTAGTCAAAGATGGCAATTTAACTATCCCCCTGCTTAGCCTCATCTTCTCCAGCTAAACAAGCCCAATCCTTTTAATCCTTCCTTAAAGTCACATGTTCCAGCCCCAAAAACCATGTAGTGTCCCTCTGCCAGGCTTTCTCCAGTTTGTTGTCATCTTTTCTGTCCAGGAGCCTCCCAAAAAGGGAGCAGTATTCCAACACAGCCTCATCTGAGCTGAAAAGAAAGGAATAATTGAACTGCTCTGTGATTTAAAATCATATTTAAAGCTATCCTTGAAGATTTTGCCTAAAAACAATAAATCTGATTTTTAATTGTTCTTTTTATGCTTGATTGAAGAAAATTCTGGTTATGCTATCAAAGAGACAGCACTCAAAAATTCCAGATAAACTTTAGGATGAGTGAATATTAAGGTGTACCTGAGAGCCCTGATTTTTCTGCTCATCCGCTTCTGAGATGAGTGAGAAATATATTTCAGCTCCCTCTGTCTAGTTTATTAATGTTTCCTTTTCTCATAAGATGGAGCTTTTAAGAAAGAAATAGGTTTTGCATTTTAGATTCTTATCCTGACGGTGAATCATATATTTCTCTAGAGACAGACGAATGTCTTTTAGCGAACAAAAGTGTCACAAAATCATGACAACACCACACCACTGAGTCTAGGAACAAACATGTCAAGGTGGTATTTTGGGTCCCAGCCAAGCTGCTGGCTTGTCTCTTGAAACCTAGAACAGTATCACCCAATAAATATTAATTTTACTAAACTACTTTATTTTTTCCCTAGAACTCTACAGAGAATCAGATCTCTTTCTTCTTTCATGTTTCTTTTTCTCCTTTTGTGTAACAGAACAGCCACATGAACTATCTTGCTTTTGTGGCTCCTTCATCTAACACCAATCCTCTATGGTATTCAGATAGAGACATCCTAACTGGGTCTTACTTGACTGTTCCCAACCATGGCCAGTTTTAGTGACATTTTACAAAAAAAAAAAAAAAAAGCCATGATTAATCAGGTAGATTTTGTGCTTCTCCCAGTATACACTATCAAGCAGAAGACCAAAATAATACTGGTTTTGAATGTTTCCATGCAGATAAAGCAGATTCCTGAATAGCTTCAGTAGGCTTAACTTTTATAATACCAGACTAAATCTTTCCCACTATTAGCCCAATAAAGTTGGCCAGTTTTAATAAACAGGAGCAGATTAATTTCTATGCATTTTTTGATTCCTGCTTATGAAATTAGCAACCTAATTTTCCTTCTAAGAGACAAATCTTACTTTAGCCACGGTCTTCTCATAAGAAATGATGCTAGTGAAAAGCTCATTTAGCGCAGCATGCTCTTTCCACCAGTGCAATGAAAGGACACATCCTTTCATAGGAAAGTTTCATAGGAATAAAGTTGCACGAACCTTATTCAATACATCTCCTAAATAATCTCCTGTCATATATATTTCAATCTCAGGGTCTCCAGAGCTTTGAGCAGGTTATCTTTTTAGCAAACTTCAGTAGTTCTCTCTTGTCCAGTTTCACCCTAAACTGAAAAGAGTTGAGATAAAACACATTCCTGAAAAAAATGCATCTGTAAATATTCCCTTTTGCAAAAAGTACATTCAAACTTTGACATATTAAATCACTTTTAGACTCCTACCACAATGCTCAAGATTAATGTGAGCATTCATGCATGCAAAACTCATGTTTGTAGAGAGTGAGGACAAAATGATTTCGAGCGGAACCAGAGGGAACAGACATTTAAATAACAAAAGGAAAAAGCACAGGTTGTATTTGAAGCATGAGCCTAGTGTTATTCACGATAGGCAAGTCTCTCTCTAAAATTACAGAAGCTGTGCTACCATAAAAAAGTTAATAGGCCTAAGGTTGAACAGAATGTCTTGGATTCTGGAATAATGCAACTTTCTTAAAATGCTGATCCTTTACACTGCCAAAAAGTGGGCCTGTGTTTACATATGAAAAATTGCATTCATATTGTGTATGATATTTACCTATTTCTACATTTTCCTTCCTTGGTGACAGGGAAGAATATTTAAGTAAATCTCACAATCATTTTCTAATATTAATTAATCCAGAATAAGAGTTAGGCTTGATCTGCTTACAAAAGTTCCTAAATTAAAAGTTGGATCCAGAACTTCGGAAATCTCTCAAGGCTACTCAAAACAGAAATTAATATTTGAATGAAAATCGATTCCTATTCTTTGTGGTTTCCAGTCTATAATGCCCAATTTCAGGCACTTAGGGGTTTGCTCACCTATCTGCACTTCTGTAGATCAACACCATTAACAAAATCTGTCACTTTTTCCCCCAGTGCCAATACCAGCACCTGGTCCTTATTTCTGGAGGACATTTACACACTGACTGCCAGTGGAAAGCAGGCAAACCTGCAGTCATCTTTTACAGAAAGGTATCCATTACCTTTTGTGGGAAAGCTGAAAATGTTAAGCATGGTAAAAGGAGAGACATAGATGGCAGGAGAAATTACTCAAAGCATTATTAATTCCTCCTGCTCCGTTAGGTCAATTAGGTCATATGAACATGTGCTAAGAAATGGGCTTTCTTGCTGACCCTGTGCAGTCGTCAGTCAACTCACTTTTTCTAAGTTAATTATACATGTCAAGGATGTTACTTTTATGAATTCAAAGACAGCTCCCAGGTTGACAGTGCAAGCAGATGTCTCAAGCAATGATTCAAAAACCAGCAAAAAAAAAAAAATGTTGCCGATAGCTAGGCACTAAAGCCAGCCCACTCTAAATCTGCTAGCAAAATGAAGGTCTGCAGCACCAAGCTGTGAAAGAGAAAAGCCAAGAGGCATCTACATTTGTTCAAAATAGGGGTGAGGAAGGAGCAGTTTAAGCTATTAAAAAACAGGCAGAGAAGATGTGCTGACAACGGTATCTCCCCTTTCAACTCTGTTGTCAGTAACAAGCAGAAGTGTCAACTGCTCGAGACAAAATCGTACTGACAATTCTCACATTGCGTTTTAGCTTTCTACATTAAATTATGCTGCGCTATAAAGTGTTGATTGCTTAAGAAATTTAGTGATGCTAACTAGACTTAGTAATTCCTAATTATGCTGCTCCCACACTGATGCAGACTTAAATGGCAGGAGCGAGAGCTGCCAAACACACATGAATAATCATAAACATTTTCATGATGAAAACATACATCAGTAATTTACTATATCTGCAAACACGAAATGCCATCTATTTTAATGGCATTTCTAGTTCCAGTCAGTGATTTGAAGTTTGGATGCTACATCATAAATACATAAAACACCTACCAAAATATTCCCTATTGGGTAGGGCCTTCCTGGGAATTCAAACACAACATTCTTGTATAGGTCTTCACTCCCACTTCTTCTCAGGTGCTATCCTGACATAATTTGCTTCTCCTGTGTCTGAGCATTACCTGATCTTTTATCCCCATGCAATATTTACGGTGTTATGATGCTTCTGAATCCTCTTCTTTGAAAATACATAGCAGATGACCATAAATTAGATAATTTTGTTGTAGCAGTAACTCTATTGGCTAGCAAAATATCAGTTGGCATCTTCATTAAAAATTCACGGATACTCTTGCCTTTGGGACAGAGGGAACTGAGTTTAAGATGATCTTCTTTTAGGATGATCCCACCCCAACACTACACTTCCCATCTGATAGATCTAAAGGACGAGACGATCCGGGCTTCAGAAAGCTGACCAAGAATGATCTAAAGGACACAGTGCAAACCATCAATATTTAGGAAGGACAAATACAGGTTTTTCAGGCTGTTCTTCTGCCTCGCTTACTACAGCAGGGCTCAGGTATTCTTTTGAAAGCTGATTGCAAATTAATTATGCAATAATAATGCAATTAATACAGATATTTCAGAAGCTATGGCCATTGGGCCACCTGGGACAGCCTGGCAATTCAGAATTTTCTTGATTCTGTTTTTTAAAATGCCAATATCTGCAGCAGGCTAAAAAAGATTCATTAGTTGACATTGTAGCCACAAGACATTCTCAATTTCAGATAAATAATTTAGAATCTGTAGAGTTGCTCAGAATCTGAATAGACTTTTTGTTAATCCTCCTTTCATAAATTGAACTATTAATTACTATCTCATTAGCTGAAAATGATCAACAGGGAAATAACCCAAGTATCAGATGTTTCTTTTTTATTTCATTAAGTGTCTTAATGTTACAATATTATGCTTCCACCCAGCAGATTCTTTTCCTTTTGTACCAAGGGAGATATACAATATGATTTGTAAATATTAGTAGACTTTGCAATTTAAATAAATTCAGAATAGGAGAAGTAGGATGCCTATAAAATGTTTTATTAATGTATTGAGAGTCATAGAATCATAGAATCATAGAATCATAGAATCATAGAATCATAGAATGCTTAGGGTTGGAAGGGACCTCTAGAGATCATCTAGTCCAACCCCCCTACATACGCAGGGACACCTAAAGCACGTGGCACAGGACTGCGTCCAAGCGGGTTTGAAGATCTCCAGAGAAGGAGACTCCACAACCTCTCTGGGCAGCCTGTTCCAGTGCTCTGTCACCCTCACTGTTAAGAAATTTTTCCTTAAGTTCCTATGGAATTTTTGATGTTTCAGTTTCCGGCCATTTCCTCTAGTCCTATCAGTGGCCACCACTGAAAAGAGACCATCCCCGTCCTCTGCACTCCCTCCCTTGAGGTATTTATATACACTGAAGTGTATATAAATGAGTCACTGTGTCTTTTTAAAATAGATGAAATAGGTGAAACAAAAACCCCAAGAAAACTAAAATCTTTCAAATAAACGGCCTCTCTTCAGCCTGCCAAGTATCCAAAAAACTGAAAGTCAAAAATGTTGTTTCAAAATGAAAAATGCACAAAGGAGAACAGGCCGGTGCTATAGATCTTTCCATATAAAACTATATGATGAAATTTTTCTGCTGAAAAAGACTGTCAAATACACAATCTGGAAAAACAATGAGGTAACTGCAGGTCTTCTCCTCTCATGTGTCATTTATGAAAGCTCATTTGGA
>NW_010582628.1:0-23002 GCF_000705375.1 Tinamus guttatus | reverse complement strand
GCAGGTGTTTTTTCTAGAAATAAGTAGCCTAAAAATGCCTATCTTAGTGTAATGGTCAAGAAAACTGCCCAGAAATACTCCTGTGCCAGCCCTCGCGGTGACGTGCAACCATAACTTCATTAAACTAATTTTCATACAGTGCTTATGCTGTCCTTGACACGGGTTGTTTAATTTATTTAATCTAGTCACAGGGTTGTTGTGACATTGAATTGGAGCTGAGAGTTTTGCAAAACCCCAGCACGCACAACTGAAGCAATCCTATGAACTGTTAAGCCTTCAGCAATTAACCAGCAATTTCATGTCAAAAAATCCCTGGTACTTCTTGCTTTCTGAGCAAGCTACCAATTATAAACTTGAAAGAAAAATCCTCAACTTGAAGTCAAGTCACATCGGTACCTAGGAAACGTTACGAATTCCCTTCACTTACTAACGTCGCCTCTTCCTTTGTGCTTTAATGTCCCAAATTTTCAAAACTCAAGTGAAACACATCCCTCAAGCACTTCCTGAACATGGGTAGGGACCAGTCACATTGCAGCCAGACAAGGACTCCAGGCAAGCAGCACCCTGCGCTGAGCTGCCTAAAATTTATCTGTTCAGGGCAAATGAAATTGGTGGAATCCCTGGCTCCAGGGATGACTCTCATTGCACAGTATTAAAGAGGTTGACTCATTAGATTCAGCACATGTGACTCATGGGAACATCTCACGTACATTTATCAATCACTTCATAGAATCATAGAATCACAGAATGCTCAAGGTTGGCAGGGACCTCTAGAGATCATCTAGCCCAACCCCCTGCACACGCAGGGTCACCTAGAGCACGTGGCACAGGACTGCGTCCAAGCGGGTTTGAAGATCTCCAGAGAAGGAGACTCCACAACCTCTCTGGGCAGCCTGTTCCAGGGCTCTGGCACCCTCACTGGGAAGAAATTTTTCCTTAAGTTCCTGTGGAACTTTTGGTGCTTCAGTTTCAGGCCATTTCCTCTAGTTCTGTCGGTGGCCACCAGTGAAAAGAGGCCGGCCCCATCCTCCTCACTGCCTCCCTTGAGGTACTTCTAGACACTGCTCAGGTCCCCTCTCAGCCTTCTCTTCTCCAGCTGAACAGGCCCAGCTCCCTCAGCCTCTCCTCATAGGGCAGATGTTCCAGGCCCCTGATCATCCTCGTAGCCCTGCGCTGGACTCTCTCCAGCAGCTCCACATCCCTCTTGTCCTGTGGGGCCCAGAACTGGACACAATACTCCAGATGTGGCCTCCCCAGGGCTGAGCAGAGGGGCAGGATCACTTAACTGAACAGCTATGCTTCCATTGCCAATAACTAAAATCAAATATTACAGTTTATTCCACTTTGGTGAACTTATGTCTAAGAAAAGGTTTTAACACCATGTAAAATCCAAAAAGTAAACAATGGAAATAACAGGACCCATAACATGACAGACTTAATATAACTGAGCACCTGATCTACTCTTTCCAATATTACATTGTCTTACAGTCAACCAATTCTCAGTTTACTTAGTTTACTACATCAGATTATCTGCAAGTGGCAGTAGAACGTATGCTGAATATTTCAGCTTAATGGGATATTAAAATATTATTTGAAGAAGGCCATAGAAATGAGAAAAAACAAACAAAGCAATCCTTTGGTAGGACTGATTTTTCCATGGATACTTGAAAAACAGAAGAATGGTCCTCAAACTCTATACAGAAAAACTGATAAAAGCTCAAAGTTCACATTTTATCCGTTTTGGCAAGTGGTTGTCTCACTTTTCTTTGTGTCTCTTTTACAATAAATCTAGTTCTTTAGGATTGTTCTTTGCCTTTTTCCTCTTGCAGCCTTTTATTTAACAGTAAAAAACCCATAGAAAAGTATTTCTAAGCTAAGCAAAGAGTTTTAAGCCATACAGAAAATGAGATAACATGCCTTCTTTGTATATAGATAAGGATGTTATGAACACAGGAGAATATTTTGAATAGTATTATCATCTTTATTTCCAAAAAGGTATTTAAATGGCATCTAACCCAGCCCTGAATCACTAGCTGATCAATATCAGTAATTTCTCCTCACTTGTGAAAAATTTTACCCCTTTTCTTGCTCTCTTTCCTCTATGGTAATCAACAAAAAGTGACAAAAACCATCTAAGGTTTTGTTTGCCTGAAAGATACATATTCTAGCAAATAAATTAGATTATCACCTGTGACAGGAAAATCTTTTCTGACAGTAAAATTTAATAGGTTAATTCTGATTTGGGAGATCAAGTTAGCATGCCATTAGGTTCTGGTAATACTTTTAGCTTTTGAGAAATAACAAAAGAGGAATTTCCTTATATAAAAAGAGACTGGGGAATTTTGATCAACATAAGTCAATTGATTAGGGAATACTATGCTTGTTCTTTTAGAAAATGTAGACTCAGTCCCAGCACCGTTTTAGTCCCAGATATTTCAATAGGCCACTTCTTAGGTCAAATTGTAATTAGGTAACCATGGTAACATTGTTGATGGAGGATTTATGTAAATACAAAAGTGTGGTTGGTAAAGCCAATAAGAACTGGTGCATAATATACTAATCGTTACAGCTAGAATATGTTTGGAAAATTAATATGTTCAATAAGATAACAGGGTTATTTAAGGGAATGAATGTTTGGAGATATTTTTGGCAGGAAATCCTTCACCAGACCTTCTCTTTCTGCAGTTAACTTTTTGCAGAATGACCTTATGAGTTATACAACTAGCTAAATTGTAAGTGCCTAATTATGCCTATTAAAATCTGAAACTTATCTTGTCCATTGAATGTTGTGTCACCTGCTTGAGTAAAAATAAGAACTATATTAAAATACATATTGGACTATAGCCAAGTGTCATACAGCAAAAACTGTCTGAAATAGCAAAAGCCAAAAATCTCACCAGAATGACATTAATTATAAGCCCTGCTGTGAAAGCTGACTAAAAAGAAGTCTTGCAGGTATTTTTGCAAGTTACTGTATAAAGCTTAGAAACATTCACCAACCTTATCTCGTGTTAACAAATAGAGAGGGACTTGCAGGAGATGTTAAGGTGGGGGGTAGCCTCGGCTGCAGTGACCATGAGTTGATGGAGTTCAGGATCCAACGAGGAGGTGGCAGGGCTGTAAGTAGCCTGGCAACCATGGACTTCAGGAGGGCCAAATTTAGCCTCTTCAGAGGCCTCCTCGGAAGAATCCCATGGGCTAGAGCTCTAGAAGGAAGGGGGGCCCAAGAGAGCTGATCAATTCCTGGCTGCCCTTTAAGGGACACTGCCATTTGTGCTGTGTGTCACCTCAATTTGTCAGTGCAAGTGTAATTTTCAAAGAAGTCACAGCTAACTTAAAATAGACTCCCTCAGTGTATTTGTACATAGTCGAAATTTCCCATTTTAGACATTCCCTTTAAAATACTGAAATTGCAGCCCACTTGCTTGGTCCATTTTGATTCAGAGGATCAAGCAATCAGTGATCTTCATATATTGCTCTGTCTCACCCTAAGCCTTAAGCCTTGACATAGACGCAAAATAAGATCGAGGAACCTGTAAGAGGAGAAGTCTGAGTAAAAGCCACCAGTGTCAGATATGCAGTAAAACAGCAAAGAATTGTGTATAGAGTTTGTCATTCAGATTCTCTTCTGGTCTAGGGCTTTGTTGGCCAAGCTTCACGTTTGTCTCCCACCAATGAAAAGGCAAGGACGACCTGCCAGGTGCTATGTGGACCTGTGAGTTTTGGTCACAACGTACCAAACGTACCAAAATCAGACCCACCACAGTCTAGGATACAGGTCAACAACAATTTATGCTCATATCCTATTTTTCCCTTAACAAGTCATTTCCCAAGCTACTCTGGAAAACATGCAAATAAAGGCTCCTATAATTTTTCCACTATTTGTAAATACAAAGTATATTAGCTTTCTACCTCCAGATACAACCAGTGACATAACTGGACTGTAATGATGGTCTTTCTGTTCTTTGTTTTCCTTTAATTTTTGGGTAACTGCTTCACCTCGCAATACAATGAGTTTTATACTGATGATTTCAGGAGGAAAACAGTTTTTTTCTCAAAGTATTTGATTAGTGTCACTGAAGCTGTAGTAGCACAGGCAATTTGGGGAATTTTTCTTAGCAAGTTCCTAAGAATTGTTTTCTTAATCACAGACAGACCCATTCAGTCCATAGATAGACTAACTTCAAAGGCATCATCAATCACAGTGAAATCACACTAAATAAAAATGAGCTCAAAACTATTTGCAAACCAATGGAAATCATTAATATTGTAATTTTTATTGATACATTTTCCCTAATACTTAGGATACAAGTATTACTCCCACAAACACATCTTGTGGGTTCCTTATGGCTTAAGCAAACCTAACAAACATACTGTAATGTATTACGGATCCATAGATGACAGAGATGCTTGCAGCTCCATCTAATCTATTATTAATGGATTGGGGAAATGGCAAAAAGGAAGGCAGTGAAGAATGATCTTGGCATTCCACTCAGGAACAATTATTTGCCTTTTTAGAAAATTACATTCTTCATATGTTTACAGGCACAGTTCAGCACAGACATCACCTCAGACCACAAGGCCTCACAGTGAGGATTTCAAAACTATCAGGACTATAAAATTAAGAGTTTACACTTTCCTATAAACACTTTTTTTCTTGATTATACTCTGTACAAATCAGCTTTGTCCTGTTGGCTGGACAACATAACCAATTTTTTCTTCTATAAATCTGTATTTCCAATAACACTTGCAAGCTCAAGTACAGATTTCAGTTTGGAAATGAACACACATAAAAGGATGAATTATTGTGGCACCAGTAAAAATATTAATTTTAACTAAACAATAATGCTTAAGACATAATATTCCAATAGTCCTATAGCCTTACAAATCAGAGACTCTGTTTTCTTCCTGTTGAAAAGAAAGGTAAGTTCATTGATTTCACCTTGAATAACTCTTTCCTGGGAAACGGAATGTTTCATTCTGTTCTTTGACAAATATGTGTGGGTTACAGGAATAGCCCTGAAAGCTGAATATAAATATTCATGAGTATGCTGAAAAAATGTCACTTGTAGATTTAAAATGCGGTTTCACAGATTGTTTTACTTACAGTGTCTTCAGCTGAAATTCATCAACAAATACTTTAAGTGCAGAAACCACCTGAAGCTTTGATACATTTTGCATCAGAAGCAAAATGATGACTGACACTGAATTCAGTGGGACTAGGAATGAGGAGAGAAATGACAGGTTTACATGGCACCCCAAAGAGAATTTAGGGACCATTTAAAGCCTTATAGTAAAGAACAAAATCTATTGTTCTTGTTGAAGAAATGACATGGATTTTAATGGGATTAAAACTAGCTTGTTTAACATTACTTATAAATCCCTTTGAGGAATAGACGATGTAGTAAGAGACACTGACATATTCTAAATTATAGATTATAGATATTTTCTAAATTTACATATGTAAATCACATATAAAACAGCTTTAGAAGGACACTCTTTAAAAGAACTTTCTACATTACTTCTATAGCCAACCCTTGTCTTCCTTCTCTCTCAACAAGGTTCAACTTGTAGGTTTTTTCTTACCTAAAACAAAGTTAAAAAACAACAGTAATTGACAGAGATAAAAGTTTAAAGTTAAACATAATTTCGCTGCCATCAAAATCAAGATATCAGGGAGGAACGTTTTTATTTCAAGATTTTTTTGAGACACTATTTTGGGATTATACCAAAGATTGATCAAAGTTTAGTGGTTTATTCAAGGTCAGAATGTGCCTGCATCCAATAAGAGCTGCCAGAAAAGGAACCCACTTTAGCTTGTGGACATACAATCAGTCGCTGCATATTGAGCACCATTTTCTTGGAATTTTTTCACACGGAAAGAGTATTGGGGGGGATTTTTCAAGTTAACCCTTAATTGTTGCTTTGCTTCCATTCGTTTTCTCACCTAAAATATCTGTTCTATCAAGCCTTGAATGACTTCCCTTCAAAACACTATGTAAAAGTATTTCCACTTTTACGTAGTCTCCTATACTGACTCCTTTACAGTTGATTCTTCATCTAACTAGTTATTTTATAAGCATTGCCCCTTGCTTTAACAGTTTTTGGAAAAGTGACTCTTGCCTTTCTGGGCTTGGATAGAAAACTCATTCAACTTTGCCAGATAATGACTCTCTTAATCAACATAGATTTATGTTTGTTAGTTATAGCATCAATTACATTTTCATTTTTCTATATAAAATGCACTTTTATTCACTAATAATAGTTATATTGGGAAGTTACAACTATACAGCTCAGAAGAAATATACTTATATAGGAACAAAGTTTCTTATATCTAAATGGGGATCATAAAGTTATTTTTAAATTATAACTTTTTAAATGTAAACTTGTCAAATTTGGTGATATTCTTAAAGCTCTTAGAATAAGAAAATGAAAATACTAATGAAATGTATTGCTTCCCACAGGAAACTCACTTAGATGTTTTGTATTTGAAAATTCTTTATTTTATGAAGGTACAGAGGTCCTAAATATCAAGATTTTTCAGTAAATATTGTTAACGAGTAATTATTTTGCTTATGACTTTTTCTACTACCAAAGACACATTTGTAAGAACACACAGTTGAAAGTTCTTCAAACATTTAAGACACATTTACGTATGTATGGAAGCGTTGGCTGGTATCTTTTTCCCAGCTACTTTCTGAAAGCTTTTTATGTCATCCAAGTCTGAAATTTTTGTACTTCTTGCATCAGGACATTGTTTGATATCACAAGAAAAAAAAAAACTCTATTATAGTCAGCCACGGAAGACATATAATAGGGAGCTTAGTACCTACTCCCTTCCTTTCAAACAGATAATCATTGCGACAAATAATATCATAATGAAGAACTTCAAATAGGGACTTATAGAGAAGAAAGAAAGAGCACCTCTCTATCAGTAAGCTACTGATGTAATAAAAATAGCATCATAATGTTTTTCCTACAGAATCCTGTAGATTTCCTACATTTCCATAGAAGCAAAGCCTTGAAAAATCTGATTTCTCCTTCCAAACTTCTGCTCTAAAAATGCACGGACTTGGTGTCTACCTGCTCTCTCCACCCTTGATGATTGTATCAGTCTCATCTTTTCCCTATCCATCTCCAGCAGTACTATCCTTCTGCCCATCGCTCAGTCCTCCCTCTCTGTATTCTCTTTCCCAACAGAAGTTCACAAAGATATTGCACAGCTGGCTTGCAAGATTATAAAATATATATCTCAGAAATACAGGTGCACAAAGGACTCATATTACAGAACATATCTCCTCAGGAGTAAAGATTTACCACAGACTTTGCTCCTCCAGCTCCAGGTGTGAGGCACATTTCTTTGAACTTCTCTCTTTAATATTAACAGAAATCATTGTAAATGACAGGAAAAGAACACTGAAAGAAGACACACGGCTCTACACATTTCTTCCCTGGGGAGGAGATACCAGAACACAGAATCTAAGAAATGTTTTAGTCATTATTTTGAATGATCACCATAGGAAGTGCTTGCATAATGAAGTGATAGAATTTTCTACTCTCTTAATGTTTAAGGGGAAAAAAAGTTCTCATTATTGTCAGCTTTTGATTGGTAGCCAGGAAGAAGCCTCCCTCATCCTTCTTAATACCCATGTAAACATTTTATGAATAATATTCATTACTTTGAGAATTATTATATAATTAACAATCAATTTATCACTAACAGGTAAGAAAGTTCGAGTGAAGTCATTTTGCTGCAATAAGTAGGAGTAGAGAAATTCTTGAAAAGCTACATAATAATGGCTTATGAAATGCTGTGACCTATTTTTATTTTTTCTCAAGTGCTGCTTACTTTTACTCTGAAGTGTGGAAAATTGGAATCATTCCATCTTGCAGAACACTAAATTGATTTCTAAACTTCTAACATATATATATTGTCCAAAATCCTATGGCTCTGTGATTGAAAGTGATATTCCCAAAGCTTAAAAAACTAAGGACAGAAGAGTCACATTTTCTTGCATTAATTGGCAAATGAATAAAGATACAGTTGTTAGATAAGATTGTTAAAAGCATCCTAAGCATCCTAGGATCTTATTTGTTTGGTACAAGCATACTTAACAGTTAAGTTAGTTCTGGGCATTAATAGAATTTTGTTTTTATTAACTGCAATGCTTTTTGTTTTTATGTGACAGCCAAGGATAATAAATCAGTACTTTTGCTCCAAGGTGATTACAAGCACATAAACACAACTTTAAATCAAGTACTACATATCACGACTTTGCAAGCATTAATCTTTTCACATCACTTCTCTGTTAACAACATTCTTTGCATCCCAAATTTAATTTTAGAAAAAAAATTAAAAATAAAACAGATTAGATTTCTAAGAGAGAGATAGATCTCTGAGAAGATCAAACAGCAGATGAGAAGTAAATGAAAAGGTATATTAAAATGATCAAGTACGCATTCAATTTCATTAAACTCGCAGTATCATAATACTGAATTTAGCTTAAGAAATATTGTATATACCTTATCTAAGAAAGTTTTGATCCTTTTTACACTTTTTAATGTGATTGTTCATTGCGCCAAGGTACAAGGCAACTGCTTATTAAGGACATGCTAAATTGATAAAACATTTATTTTAACTCTTTTTTGCAGACGAATAAGATACTGAAAGCCTTTGAACAAACAATGTCTTACTCATAGCACACAATGTTGCATTAATTATTGTACTGTTTGGAAATAAATCTAATCCGGCTGAAAAGCGACCTTATATTCTTGGCATCATATGAAGATTTTGTGCTACCAAAATAAACTGACCTGTAGCCAAAATAAAATGACTTTCTGTCAGAATCAAACCAGAGATGTTTCATGTGTTAGAAGCCCTTAGAAGCTGTGCCAAGATTGGTTTTAGGAATCACTCTCACAATGGTTCACATTTGGCATTTAAAAGGAAGAAGAGAGAAGCTTCCTCGAGAAGCACAGTAAAAGTTAGGGTGTTTCTTGATATCCTTAGCCATGCAAAATTTCTCTATTCATTACAGAAAGTGAAAAATGCCTTTTCATGGAATAGCTTGGTTAATGGAACATTACTGACTTATTCTCACACTCACGATCTATGCAATCAACTGACGAAATATATATAGAAAAAAATATATATATAAAATAAACTCAGACACTGTTTCCCATCACTCTTGTCTGCTGTTCATAAGGTGTTCATTTTGTGTTCTTTGCATTTACCCAGGTTCTTCAGTTTTCATCCAAGTGTAGTTTTGATCTGCACTGCTTTCAGCAATACCAAACACACCAGCAGCACCTGATTGGTAAGTTCCATAAAAACTAGATTTTGTTTGTTTATAAAGGATGCTGAACTTGCAGAGTTTCTACAAAAGTCAGGAAATTCTTTCTCCAGATCCTGTCAAAATTCCTCCAGATCCTGTTCTTCAACTTATGTTGAACCTTTGAACCTCAGTGTATTTTAACAATTACCTACATTTTTGCAACAGCCAGATTGAGCATCTCCTTTCCTGTTAAAAAAAAAAAAAAAGAAGAAGAAGAGGAAGGGAGGAATATCCTTTAAAATAAAAAGTAGATGATCATGATGTTGAACTAAACAAGGGACTCTTCTTTTAAATGCCATGTGGTGGGTAACCTCATCAAAATTTCCAGAATAAAACCCTATATGAATACATGAAAATATAACCTAGTACTCTTGAAAATTAATCAATTTTCTATGTAGTAACTGTTTTTACTGAAGGAATGACTATCTTAACAACTGTAAAGATCTGATACCAGAAACATTTATGAACTCATGATAAAGTCTCTTTTTTTCCAAGCTCTGTTTTTGCAAGCCTTTTCTGTGAAATCTCAATATAGAAAATAATATTCTCTGTTTTCTGCCAGGTAACAGGAAAGCATATCAAACAATGCACTGAACAACCCTCTTCCCCCTTTAGAGAAATTGTCATTAGCATAAAGAGATTTGTCTTCTGCTCTCAAAATTACTAAAACAGGCAACTTACTTACTTGAATGATTTTCTTTGGGGAGATTAAATAAATGAGGTAATTTCAAGAGCATTTGTCATAATTTTCAGAGTTAAACAAAGTGATTTCTATTTATTGTGTAAATATTGTAAACACCAAAAGGAGGAGATCTGTGCTGTTTTCAAGATGTTTTAAAACGTCAATATTTCTTTATTAAACTGAGATAAGAGTAGATAAGAGCTATATGTAGAGAGAGACAATACGGTGAATATGGATTTCTAGCTGCAAAATTAACCCAAAGTTCATTTAACTACGAGGAAGAAACCAAACTCTGGAAGCAATGCATGATTACAGATCTTTCAGGATAGCTATATTTTATGGTACAGTCAAATTCCCTATCTACGGTTTGACCACAGGAATATATTCCATCTCATTTTAGAGCTCCACTTTTCAGTTTCATGCTTTCAGAAATGTTCACACTAAGATATTACATCTGATCGCAAGCAAATACTATCTATTTTTTATCACATTTTCTGCTGTTTTTCATCAGTTTATTGTATTTGGGGTTGCTTTCACCAATTACAGTAAAATCTTTTTGGATATCTACTTGATATTAGTTAGAATGGATAAAATATGTTTTCCCACTGCTTTCAGTTATTCTGATAAAGTTATTCTCCAAAATATTCTGTTCCTGTAGAGCAATCTAGGGCAGACAACTGGCATATCCAACACATAACAAAAGGAAGAACACCTATAAAAACACATCAAAATGGAATTAACTAACGATTCCCCCTCAGTACTTCAGGCCTATCTTGCAGAAAAATATGTAACCATGCAATTTTTATTTCATTTACCCAATTTAATTCAGGACCATCCTCTGTGAAAGCCTTGAGACTGCTAAATACATATAATTTAGTCTGATTTTTTTTTTCCGTATGAAATACCCTGTATGTTCTCTTGACTGCTGTGTATCCTCAGTCACACCAGCAATTGCAGTTATTCTCATATATGAGGCAAGAAGCACTCTAGTGCTTTATATCATTGATGTCAATGACTAGCTCACTTTCCCACATGTATAATTGTCAACCATTTCATCTCAGGTTTTGAAAAAAGACTCTGCTATAATTAAATAACTTCCTGGACTGAATTCAGAGGTTTAGTCAATATTTCTGAAATTTAAAATGTAGCTGTTGAATTCTATATGGCACCTGCCACTTCATGCTTTGAGAAATTTAACGAGAATGCTCAATCTCCTTCAAAAGACATCACCACGGAAAGACAGTGTAGGTGGTAGCCTATATTATCGCATTGCAGCTAATTGCCTCCTGCATGCAGCTCTCCTCCTGGCTTTTTCACATATAGTTATTATTAAAACATTGCATTCTGATAGCACGCAGATGCTCAAACTGAAATCACCAACCTCTTTGTCAGACATGGCAGAAAGCATCCATAAATTATTTACTGTAAATTAAGAATTTGGAGTCTAAACACACAAAACAGACAATCTCATATAAAGCGAGGAATTGTCACATGGTAGTTAAGGATCATTACAAGTTGTCTTTATTAATAAGCACCATATTCAGAAGTAACTGTTTTTAATACTGATTCCTAAATCCTGACCTTCTTTAATGGCAAGGAATGAGAATTTTGCAGCTGGCTTCAGAGAGGATTTTATCTTCTGAGTTCAGACTGTGTGTGACCAGATCTGATGTGTTTGATCTTTGATGTGTTTGCCTTAAGGATACTTTGCTTCACAGACTTTCTAAGTTCTTAAGTCTCTAATCTCTCCCATCTTGATTTCTCGTTTCCTTCTTCCTGCCGTGTTTTCTTCTGCGATATGGCTTCAGATGAAACATAATACTGCCTAAATCACTCTTAAGAATAGTCCTCCAAAGGCAGGTTATTGATTCCATCACCATGCTTAGTGACACATAAAAAAAAGTCATACCTGAAGATGGTAAAAAATAATAATAAATTACACCTGATGACATGAAGCACATCACTAAATGTTAGAATAAGATGTCATGCTATCCACATGCAGCTGTCACCCTGTGCAGGGAACAAAAAGCCTTAGTCATAGTTTTTTTCTCCTCATATAAGGTGTATGGGAACAACAATACTAAACACTTTCTGCAATGACATAAATAGAAATGATAAATTTACCAAGCAAAAGGAGGAGTGTCACATATTTTAAACACTGTAAGATTAAAAGCAACAGCTTAGCAAAACTCAGTTGCAACTTCAGTGTAGGTAGTTTAATTATATAGTCAGTAATTAGATGCTATATGCATATATGTGCTTTTAAACTAAATGAGTATACTCTATAAGATATATCCTTTAAAAAAGAAAGCTAATAGCAAATGTATTAAGCAAAAGAAAGAAAAAAAAAATATGCACCAACGTATCATTAGGCAGAGAGAACCTTAACTGTGCTGTTTTCGATTAGACTCATCCAATTGGGCTCAATCATGACACTAAGTTATTCCAGTAGTTTGCCAGATATGAAATATAAACGTAATTCTAAAATATGAATTAATATTTGGTGAACTGAAGAAGATTTCTTTTTAAGGTGGGTGGCTTTGTAAATTAGAGTTACTGTTTATTTGTCAATCCATTGAATTAAAGTTGAAAACAGTTTAGGTAATTAATCATGCTGAAAGTACAACTGCTCAAATAACTGTTCCTCTCAGGCTCTTTCTTCTTACTCACTGGGCATAAACTAATTTCTTAGCTTCAGTGTGCGCTTAGCATTTTACTAAAACCCAAGCATTTGAATAACTGCTTTTCTGAACAGAGGCACACTTAGCATATACTCTGTTGAAATGGAGTAAGCATCAGAAAGTCATAAAGCACAAATGCAAAGACAATGAAACACCCATTGAAATGGGTCGTCATCATATTTTGTGCTCTAAAGGGCCATAGGAGAGAGTGGAGAATTTGCTCCCCAAAATGGCACACTCTCTTCTGGCATTAGCAAGCTGAACGAACCGTTTTCCAGTTTCTGTTTCTAGACTGCACTGCACAATCTATTTATTAGTGAAATACGTGATGACACCTGCCTTTTTAATTTATTTTTTATTATTAGTTTATTTATTTTTCTTTATTTATTATTATCTATTAAAATGATGCATCATAAATCATAACATTTGGGCTTAATTGAGACAAAATGTTCCAAGAGTAGCATTTCAAATGCATTACTGAAAACTTCTGAAGTTCTTTTTCCTTTTGCTATGAAATAAAAGAAAAACTCCAAATACCCCAAACTTTAGCCTAAATTTTATTTTTGTATAATTTTAGTCCCCAGAAATGGAAGGAACCTAGATTTATCTTCCACGAAATAAGATATCAAGTAATTATAGTAGAGACATCTCAGAGTTAAAATACCATTTTAATGATGATTATAAACACAGGTATTTGGTTGATTCCTATTTGCAATATAACGTACTTATTTGATCTTTTGCCTTATCAACTATCTTTGAGTGACTTTACAGACATGCAAAATTTAATTTGTATTATTCCGTTTATCTTCCTTCCTTAGGTTGAATTTATAATTTATAATTCAATTATAAACTCACTGAGTGCCTGTCGTTAATTCTATTCATGCAATGTCTGTCACAGAGTCTGCAATCCTAATCGGGCATCCAATAACAGTTCCACTGAGGATTTAGGTTTTTTGTTCAGCCTTTTATAGTAGTTAATTGTAGTAATGGTTGGTATTTTGTAATAGCTAAATTGTATTCAGGAGTGGATTTTACATCTATGAATAAAAGGAATAGAGAACTGCCTAACTGGGAGAACTTGGGTGTTTTCATGCTTGCTCAATTTAATTTTGGAGTATAGCACACTGACCTTAAGATACCAAATTACAAAGTAAGAGTATAACAAACACACATGAGAGATCTTATATAAATAAAATTATGCCTTTGCATGTGTGCTGTTTGCTCATCTCTCTCTTTTTCCTAGAATCTGCACCCAAAAAACAAGTGAGTGCAGACTCTTCGCCCTTCAAAACTCTGGTGTTTGCTTCTGCTGTGACTCCTATTACTCATTTTTCTTCCTGGGCTATTTCCAAGTCGCCTTCTTGCATTTAGGTTAAGTGCCTGTAGTTATTATTCTCATGACTGCTCCTAAGAGGATATGCTTCATCCCAATCTCTGCTTATGTATTTTCCTGCGGGACAATTCAGCCGCATCCTGCTGTTTCATGTGATGATTTATTCAGTCATTATTCTGCCTATCCCTGCCCCAGTGCTCCTGTTTCACTGAAGCTGTGTGAGTTCACCAGTCTGTGCTGCATCCTAGGCAGCTTGACTAGACTTCCAGGCTACCTCTGGTAGTGCCCGAGGCTCTGCTGGAGCAGCTGGTGCTTTTCTGTGCTCAACTCCTACATGTTTCACTCCTGGCTACACTCAGCTGCAGAAATAAGTTGTGGGACTGTTAGCACTAACTCATTTTATTGCTAATACTTATTTCACTAATAATTCCCACCCTGGTTTAGAAATTGCACACTTTATCATTCTGCAGCACAGGCATTTCTTGCGGTGGGTTGGTGCTCTTTTATTCTACTCTCTGCTTCGGCTTCTTTGAACACCAAATGCAGCTTTCTAAATGGGGACAAAGTGGTCCCAGGCAGGTATTTTATCCACAGACCAACTAATGGCAACAACACCCAGATTTTGAGCAGCCACCTGAAGACAGCCTGCCCATGGGCATAGAATCATAGGATCACAGGATGCTGAAGGTTGGCAGGGACCTCTAGAGATCATCTAGTCCAACCCCCTGCACACGCAGGGTCACCTAGAGCACGTGGCACAGGAGTGCGTCCAAGCGGGTTTGAAGATCTCCAGAGAAGGAGACTCCACAACCTCTCTGGGCAGCCTGTTCCAGGGCTCTGGCACCCTCACTGCTAAGAAATTTTTCCTTAAGTTCCTGTGGAACTTTTGGTGCTTCAGTTTCCGGCTGTTTCCTCTAGTTCTGTCGGTGGCCACCAGTGAAAAGAGGCCGGCCCCATCCTCCTCACTGCCCCCGTTGGGGTACTTCTAGACACTGCTCAGGTCCCCTCTCAGCCTTCTCTTCTCCAGCTGAACAGGCCCAGCTCCCCCAGCCTCTCCTCATAGGGCAGATGTTCCAAGCCCCTGATCATCCTCGTAGCCCTGCGCTGGACTCTCTCCAGCAGCTCCACATCCCTCTTGTCCTGTGGGGCCCAGAACTGGACACAATACTCCAGATGCGGCCTCACCAGGGCTGAGCAGAGGGGCAGGATCCCCTCCCTCGACCTGCTAGAGATGCTCTTCTTAACGCACCCCAGGATCCCATTGGTCTTCTTGGCCACGAGGGCACCCTGCTGCCTCATGGTCAATTTGTCGTCCACCAGGACACCCAGGTCCCTCTCTGCAGAGCTGCTCTCCAGAAAAGCATGCTATTGCCACGGTGCCTCAGTGGGTTGTAAGAGCTTTGTGGCTACATCGTGCAATTCTGAGGTCTCGTCATAGCATGTCTCCTTAAAAGTTAACCAGATCTGGCGTCAGATTTCTCCAGACTCCTTTAAATTCTGGACCTACTTGAGTCTCCTTCACCTGTAATACAAGATCCTTCGTTTTCTGCTCATGATGAGAGTTTACTCCTGAAGGTGCTGAATGTCCTATTAATCTATTTCACCTTGCTTGGCAAGGTCTTAGGCTTTGCTAATGCTCCTACAATATGAATCAGCTCTGCCTATACAAATCTCATCCATGAAACCTTCTCCCTATTCAAATCACAAGCAACAGACCACGGACACCACTCCCATTTCCCTTGTGCCAGGCTTCCATTGTGCAGTTTTTTCAAAGCAAAATTAATCTGACTGATAATCAGTGCTTGCTAATGCTTTTACCATTATTCACTCTATTTCATGCTTTGCATAACTATACCAAATTCATGCAATTAGAGTGCAGCGAAATTTATTAGATTAAATCATTCTTTTTACTATTCTGCTGGAATCATTAATTTAGTCCTCTAACAAATAGAAAGCTGTGCCAAAAACTTATGGAAACAGCATTATATAGCAATATATCCAGATTCTAAATATCTGTTCTTTATTTATTTATTTTCAAGTATACTCAATTGTTTCACAGTTTAACACAAAATGGGCTATTAAATTTTTTTTTCATGATTGTATTTTCAAGATTTAATAGCTATTCCTTTTAGATTATTTTAAATTTGAAAACAGAGTCCCGATGAAAACCAGAGCTGAAGGTTTATTGTCTACAACTGTCTATACAAGCAGGCTTAGAAATGTTACAACTACAGTAAAGCACACTGAAAGTTTCTTATTATTCATAAAAACATCTAGCAACCTCTCCACCTAAAACCCTAAGCTGTGGTTAAAACAAAATAAAATTGTACCCCACACCTAGAAACATACAGGTTGTGGATAACAGCAGCCATCATATTTTCGAGACTGGTAATCTTCACCCTGTAAGAAACCATCAAAGGATGAAGAAGAAAAATGAGTCCAGCACTCTTAGTGCAGTTTAATTGCCCCTATAGATTTCAAGACAAAAAACAGTATTGATTAGTCTGTCATGCACCATGTATCGCAGGTCATTAGATCTCAGTCCTATTTCTGTATGTTCAACTGCTGTAATTGGTGTTTAATCAAGGGAAAAAATGAGTAAGCTCTTATCTATCCACACTCTTATTTGGGTGTAAAAGTCACTTTGGGAAGGGCCTGGGAACAAGGAGGCAGTAACTTCCACCGCAGCAGGATTTCAGGCTGAGCAAGTGCATAGTGTGCTTCTAGCCATGCTGGAGACTTAAAGAGGGTAAATGGATCAATCCTATAGGAATTTAACATAACCACTGTTAAAAAAAAAATCTGCCACATTCCACATACAAATTTCTGTGGTTCAGCTAGCAGACGTTAATCTGTTTCTCTGTCGGATTTAAGGGCTTTTTATTAATTGCTATTTGTCCACTATAGACTTATGCAATCTAATAAAGCGCTATCCCAATTTTATTTTAGGTAATCTAAACTGAATGAGCTCAGTTTCTCACGGCAAAAAAACTCCCTCTTAGGAACATTTTCTTCACCTGCTGCAATTTTTTGAATATCCTAGAAAAAAAAATCTCTCTCTTTTTTTTTAAACAGATTTTAAGACCCCATCAGCCGTTTTCCAGCACACTGAGCTATGGAGAAGAATTTGTAACAAGCTCTACTCTGAGATGTGAAAAAAATATTCAAAGTGGAGATAAGTGGAAAAAACACCTGTAAATTCAGCAAGGTGACAGCTAATTACAAACACCTCAAGAAAGTCAGGCAATCAGCAAAGAGAGCCCATGAGCTCCTTTAAATGTCATTCATCAGCAATGCTTGATTGAAAGCTAACTCTTTCTAGGGTATTAGAAAGTATGCAGAAAAAATGCCATAACTCATCTCCACTGCTGGAGTACACTCCACACAACCATAATATAATTGTAGGCATCTAATTTAGATTATAGATATATCATTCTTTCTTTCATTGGAAGTCAGACTTTCAGAATACTACCTGAAATAAGTATTTTTGTGTGTATGCTTCAATGTTAGAATGATATGAAACCAGACAGCTAGTTGACTGTTAAAGCAAAGAAAAAGTTTCCATTGATTTTGGCAATGGCACTGAATCACTCACAACATAACATAACAAAATAAAGTAAAAAGTTTGGAAAGTTTAATCATCAAACTACACCACAGAGACTCACAAAAGCTCTCTTGAGGTCTAAGGATATACCATCTATGTGTTTTAAAAAATCCTGGATGGAGTGGCAAGCACTCAGTAGAAAATCAGGGCAAATCGTAATTGTCTGTTAGGATCATTTAAACCAAGAATACCAACTATGAATTCCTCTGGTAACATCATTCGATAGTGCTTGGCTAATCAAACTGAGAGCCGTATTATTAAAAACAGAAAGGACAAACAAAAGATTGGCATTTTAAAGCAGATCACATTTATGTACTGAACTTCTGATTCATCGACTTCCAAACAAACATTAAACTTCATGAATTTGTTTTTCAGATATGACTATATTATTGATTGTTTTGAACTTTTTGCCACTGAAAAGTCATTATATTCAGAATTCCAGAAACCATGCCCCTAGTTTTGCTTCATAAGATTTGAAAAAATGCATAAAATTTAAAGCTTTTTTTGTTGTTGTTGTTACCTGTGGTAAAACATAAATTGTCACAATCCCTTTTTTTGCCCCATCTGCAGTCTTACTAGATCACCACAGATCAGTCGGTCAGTCCAACCACTGAAGGGCAGGACCTTGTTGTTTCCCTCCTGCTGAGAAGCAGCAGCTCTGCACCATGTGCCTGCACCTCATGAAATCGGATCATGATTTACCACTGCAGAGTGAAATGGATATAAGCAAAACCCAACCCAGCAAAAGATCCCAAAGAGCACGAGCTCCAGAGACAGCCTGAAGACATCCAGGGGAGCTAATTCCTGGGGTTTATTTGGAAAATATCCATTGTTCACTCAGTTTCAACTGGTCCTTCTTCCCTTCCAGAGACTCCCGATAAAGCCAGGATTAGCTATGACCAGTCTCTCCCAGGCTGGTTCCCTCCAGCTCTGCTTTGGCAGGGAAAAGAGGAGGACAAATCTGGTATATGCACAGGATTTGTGACTGAAGAGCCAGAGGCCTCTATTAGATTTTCCACTCTTGCAGTTTGAAGGAATTGATATTTCTATATCTTATAAATTAGATGTGTTTGTGCTGGCTGTCCTTTTGCAAATAACCTGCATTTTTTCACTGCATCAATATACACAATGAAAACTAATGATCCTGGCCAGGGCATATAACAAAGTTTATTAGAATTAGGAAATATCTTGCAAATATGTACTAAGCCTTCACCATCTCAGCTGGCCTGACTCAAATAATTCTCAAAATCAAAGTAGCATTTAACCTCAAGTTAAACTCAGGCTTGCAACCAAATAAAATAGAATTTCTTTGAGTATAAACTTGCACATAAAATGTTTCATTTCTCATTTGCCGCATTTAATATTGCTTTTTAAACTAAGTATTCTAAATATACTGTATGAAAAATACTTTAATTTATTTTTTTGGTCATCATACTTTTATTAATGCCGCTCTATAGCAGTCCAGAAGATATCTGCATAATGTGCTTGTAGAAACTGTGGATCTGAGACAGAAGTTTTGCCACAAAGGATTAATATTGATATCAATACTTCTGGCAGAATAAACTAGAATAAACTAAATAGCATTATTACATAATGAAACCTAAACATAACTTATATAAAATCATGGTTGAAAAACACCTTGTGGCTTCAGAAAAATATCATTACTGTAAGATAAGGTTTTTTGGTTTTTGTTTTTTCTTTCATAGTTCAGGAGTATCTGAATTTACATGTAACTCTTTAGCATAAAAACAATGTTAAGTATACTGTTGTATATACCTAAGTTTTACCTATAACATAACCATTAATAAAGTCAGAAAGAAACGATATAGCTACTCTGCAAAGCAATTTCAAAGGCAATTTCTATGACTTAATAGAATAGCCAAACTGGCTTCTAAAGAGACCATGTACCAATAACGTCCCAATTTTTATTGATGAAAAAATGTCTGAGTTTTCTGGACTGAAATGCTGTGTAACACTACATCAACTGTCTGGGGTAACATAATATCACGAAGCTGAAAAAATATCAAAACCATCTTTGATATACTTTTCTATATCATTGATGCATTAATGTAAAGGACCTATTAGAGATATTGTAGTAGGCTAGATTGAGGAATAAGTCATGAAAACAAGTTCTCTTAAATGCAAATTCCTTGTAATAAGGCTTTAAATTGGGATTAGATATCATTTTAAAAGATGAATTTCAATTTTCAGAGTTATGGTTTGAACATTTTAGCAGAAATCAATTTTTTTCTATACCAGAAGGCAAAGACGAACACAGTGATACTTTTTGACCTTGCAACCCACAACCCTGTGATGTTCCTTTAAAGAGCAGAAAAATATTGCAATGTCTATCTACAAAAGCTTGCACTCAAGGATGAAGAGACTATAGGTATATTTGGAAATATACATGTACACACACACAAACACACACTTATACATATGCATAAAAGTATATGTAAGAAGATATGTAACAGAGAATCTGTGAATCTGCTTTCATCCAGAATCGTTTTTACGAAAGAAAGGTAAAATCAACTTCAGAAATTACTATCAGAAAGTAAGCAAGGAGACAGGGAGCCTATGGATAATACTGGAGATTATAATAAAGATCACGAAATAAAAGGGAGAATATATGTTAATTTGGGTTTGAATTCTTTGCTGCAGAACCACATTGGTATTCTTATGGGAGTTTTGATAAAATGCTTTATATTCCTTCATGAATTCTGAAATTCAAAGCATCTTTCAAAGATATTTCAGATGGAATCTGACAGTGGGCATAACTTGCTTCTGATATGTTCTTTACAATGCTTATTTGCTGTTTTTTCATGAGTACTAGCTAACAGAGATCTTTGTTTCCCAAAGGTATGCAAATGATAGTATATAGTATTATATTATTTTGAAACAGCTTACTATTATGCCATATATGTTTCTGTTTTCAGACTTTTTATCTAGGCTAACTGCCTAGCTACAGTCTCCCATTAGATTCTGGTACAAAAACTCTTGATTTATTATCACTAGTAGAGTCTTGCTGATACCAGCGTAGACACATGAGCGAGTTGTCAACACGCAAGTTTCATGTTTGCGTAGCAGATGGGATTGTCTTTGTTTTAGTAAAGCATCTTTGGGTTTCCACACACCCAACACGCTGCCAGATCAGGCCTAATGGTCCCAAGTACAGCAGGGGCAGAATGAAAGGTTGATTATCTCATGACATGCATATTTGAAGAAGACCGGCCTCTTGAGCACTTGTGATTCTACTGTCATCTGTCACCAGTTCCTTAAATCAGAGTTATACTAATGTAACTAGAAATGGAAAGGACTGAGAAAACAAAAGCTACAGGCACTACTGTTCAGCACTACCAGAAAACCAGACAGATCCGCTCTGAAATCACTATGACTTTAAGGATAACTACATTTCTGTAACCATCTTAAATTGGATAGCAATCTCCAGAGAAGTTCACTTTCACCTTGATCTTCATAAGAACTTTTCTATATCAAATGAATTCAGCAAATAGCAGAAAGCCTCTCACAAAACAGCTTTGCCCCAGGCACATGCTCAGCAGGGAATTTCAAGGACAGTCAACCTATTTCACTTCAAAAACTTGACCGTTGCTCAGTTATGTTTCATTTAGTGGCATTTTATTTCAGCTAGGTTCTTTGAAGGGTTTTCCTTCTCTTTTTAATATACGCTTCAGATATTCCTCAAAAAAGCTCTCTGGGAGATCATGTCATGTTAACTGTAAATTAAAGGAAGTGAATTGGCAGTGCCAAAATAAACTCATTTTATTAAATTAATTTCTAAACACTGGGGAAACTATAAAATAAAGGAGAAAAACTCAGCCAAATCTTAATCTTTAAAAACTCATCTCAAACTTCCTTGGCAATGAAACATGGTTATCACCACTGCCATGCAGAGGACATACACCATTGCTGCCAAGCTTGGTATCAGGCTGTGTTCATATGTGAAGCACCTAGAAGGTCCCGTGAAGGTGCCAACCTAGGAGTTGGAGAAGAGTTATAAACTCTCAGGGATATGAGAATCTTTGTATCATACAAACTCTGCTTCCTTACTAGTAAAATTAAATTTAGTGACTTCTTTGCTTCAAATTTTGTACGACATTTAACATATTCACTCTGTCTGGAAATTTTACTACCTTCCATTAAGAAAGAAAAACAATTCATTTCTTAAAACTCAAAATGCTAGAAATCTTTGCACTAACTTTATTTTCACTTGCTCTTGAATACATCTAGAATAAATCAAATTTTAATAATGGAGTTATCCTGTAGAAGTCAGTAAGTATATTATTTACAAAAGTCATCCCTGTTTCTTTCCAGGACAGATATTTTCCTGATACAAAGTACAAAAGCTTTTATCTAGAAAAGAGCTTATCTACTACAAAAATATCGAAATTTTGAATATCAGAGCTTTTCTTTGCTCCTGCTCATCTTGTAAGGACATTGTGGAATTAAAGTAGTATATTGTCTTTTCTTGTCTTCTGTTTGTTTTCACGTAGCTAGCTTAAAGAAGCTAGCTTTATTTACTCTGGATTGGCTAATATTTTGAATATTATCTCCCCTTGTTCATACATCAGTAGCTACAGATTGCTAGTAAGGAAACACTGAGAATAGCGTGGAGCTACCACATTCACCTCCTGAACAAGGACAGAGGAGTCAGATCCTTCCTCCTCACCAGGCAGGCCAACAAACCCACCAACGCAACAGCAAAGACCTTGAACGAGCACACGTAAAATGCTACTCCATTTGCAACATGAATTTTGAAGATGTTGAGGGCAGGATGTTCAGGGCCTTGCAAACTCCTGGTGTAATTGCTCCAAGCAGCGGCAATCACCGTCCCTCCGTTTCCTTCCAGCTTTCCCTTACAGGCTTCAGCACACTCGAGCCGCACTAGGCCGCCGTTACTACGGCAACCTGTGTGCAAAGCAGCCAGAAACGGTGTTTATTCACCTTATCACACTATGGCTTCAGATCAACCCTGCAAAATGATGCCTTGCAAAAGCAGCACAAGGAGCACATAAGCTTCTTTTAATTTTTTTTTCTTTTTTACCCTTAAAATAAGAGTTTTTTTCTGCTTATGGAACATGGAAATGCAGCTTGCACAGCGGCCCTGGTGGAAATATTACACTCGGAAAGTAAGAAGTCTTCCGGACAAGTTATCCCTATGCACAGTGGGATGCAGTAACACAGTTCTGTACCCTATATATAATATAAAGTTTCCTTGACTGATCACGGCATGATGACAACCTAAATGCCCACATAACTGTCGGGCTGTTCTATATTGAGGGTTCTGGGGAAGCTGCACCAAATCCCGTGTTTGGATGTTCCCTCTCCACATATGATTTTAATTTTGGC
>NW_010582627.1:131212-151197 GCF_000705375.1 Tinamus guttatus | reverse complement strand
AAAAAAAAAATCTTAATTCTGCATAGAACTGACACAATTAGAAAACATGCAAAAATACTGGAATTGGATTGATTCCTTTGATCAGCATGAGGTAAAAAAGAACCTCCAGGTAAATGGTAAATCTGTCAGGTAATAATAGAGGAAAAATAAGTCTATTTTTGTTCAAATAAACTGTAAGTTGTGAAAATGGGCAGATGGAAACCAAACTCTTACTAAGGGCTTAATAAGTGGGGGAGAAAAAAATATTTCCTCCGTATTAAAAAAAATGAATTCAGCTACTGCAAGACTTCAAAAGTTTAAATCTGTATTTCTGATCAATTGATTTGAACTAGCATCAGATGCTTGCAAACTGGGAAAAAATGACTGTACCTTGTCTATGAGGTCTCTGTTGACACAATTTGGAAGTTGCTGAAGAAAAGCATCTACTATAAGTTTTAAATGAGATCCAGTACTGGCTTCTTCATCCTCTTGTTCTAAAAAAGTGAAAAAAGTGACACACAACTTAAAGCTGTGATATCATGGTTTGCTATTACATCCCCCAAGTATAGTACATTTGTAATGTATAGCTGTTAACATGATCATCTATAGAATTAAAATATAAAATGGTGTATTCATCTTTATGTTAAAAAAATTCCATTGATTGATCCATTGATTGCCTATGCAGATCAACGTCGAAAAAGCAAAAACTTAAGTTTCACCTATTGCCGAAATACTAATAAATGAAAGATCCCTACCTCCTAATTTATACTGTGGGAAACAAAAACAAATATCTATTCCTAGAAAAGTATGGTAATTTATTTAGATGACATAATGAGGACCATAAGAAGGCCTGAACACGGGGAAAAACAAGCAATCATTTTTTGCAATGGTGAATTCTATTTTTATGCATGTATTCCATGCATGAGAACCATAATTTTTGACCAAAAATATCCACCAAGACATTTTTTCACCTACTATGCTCTTGACATCCCTTCATTTGAGACCTTAAGAGCTGGAAGAGGCCAACTTAATTCCTCTGGCTGTGGAGAAATGAAAGGTACTGAACCACAGAGCACCTAGGACAGAGAGTTGAGCACGTAGGAACAGCAAGGTAAGTGCAACTTTTTTTTCAAGCAAACACTGTGCTGTGATTTGCAATGTACGAAGCAGTGACAGTGACCTCTACTTATGGAATATGTCAGTAAGACTACAAAAGGAAAGGACAACACTGCTGGTTAGCTTCAGATTTTGACATCAGCCATGAAAACATCGCCAGACTGATCCCACTACACCTACCCTCCAAACGTAAAACAAAGAGTATGCTTCTAAGTTGCAGAATTTACATAAATCTCAGAGGACAACTTAGTTGGCTCCAAAACACATTGAGCTAGAAGTCTTGGACAACATCTGTCCTTGGCCACAGCGATACAGAGAACTTTGCTTCCTGAAGAAGAAAGATGGTAAAAGGTGGATTCCCTTCAGTTTGAGTGCGGGTTTGAGCAAGAATGAGAACACCTGGAGATGTTTAAAGGAGAGGAAGAGACAGGCAGGTACAATTTTAAAATGAGAATGTGTGTGTGGTGGGATTTCTCTCTCTAAAAAAACCCTTGGGGAAGGCCACTTGGCCTTTACACGCAGTAGGGTAAAGTAATATAAAAAGGAACTTAGGGATTTCAGTCCTTTAAGTTACAAGTTTAAGGTACAAGAGACAAAGATGCTATATTGCAGGTCCTGAATGAGACCAAGTTGAACAGTTTCCTACTGCTCTCTGAACACATCAGTAGAAATAAGCACTTCAGCTTTGGAGGAGGAATCGGAGCTCAGTTCAGGAAATGCTCAGAATTGTTCCTGAGGAACACTGCTGGCCACCCAACCTCCACGTTGCTGGACATGGAACTGGATGAGCGCCTCCTCACTTGCCAATCTTTAGAAGTTAAAAGAACAACATAGAAAGGCTCTAAGGAAGGAGAAAAAGGAAGAAAAGAGTTCCAAATGTTCAGAGAAAAGAGGACCCTGGAGTTTTAAATCACTGATGGAACAGTGACTCTGACCAATATCTTGATATTGTGTGTCTACATATGCACACACAGACACACACTCATATCATAGATTTTAGCATCCACTCATTTAGATTTAACTCGAATCCTCTCGAGCCAGACATTACCAAATCTTTTCAAAAAGATTTAGGTATTTTCAGCCACATCTTCCCATTCCTGTTCAAGGGTCTTTTATCTTCCCCTTCTTCCTCTACCGCTGTCTGTTGGCCTTCTTTCAGTTTTCTGTTCCACCAGACATAGCACTCTTGACATATACCAAAACATTAGACCAAAGACAAACAGCCTTTACCAATCTAGACACTTTTCAAGACTATCTTTCAGAAGACTGTGCTGCCTCATTCACTCTCAACCCACAGTTCCAAGTATCTCCCTTCCTTGACCAGTCCTCTCCTTCACTGGAAGGCTATAGGTACTCTCATTTCAAATTCCTATGTACTTCTTTCTCACCACAGTTCTTGGATTCTTTCTGTGCAGACATAACTTGCTGTAGTACCTACTGCATGTTTGCAACCTAAAATTGAAAATTAAAAAAAAATAAATTCTGGTAATATCAGGAAGAGACAAAGTCAGAACTTCCTCCAAGGGGAACAACTATTCTAAGCAAGGAAAATCAGGAAAAAAAAAAAAAAAAAAAAAGTTCATTTCTCGCTTTTCTCTTGGTTCTTGCTCTTGAGTTCCAGTCTTTCAGAATCCCCCCATTTTAAAAGTCACACACCAACTTTTTTTTAAAATGTACCATAAATTGCAATATCTAATAACTGAGATAAGAATTTAAATATTCTTATTTAAATAACAAATCATGCCAAAAGATCACTGTAGACTCTGTTGTATAAGATCACATAAGACTGTTGTTTATTTGTTGCTTGTGTTTTTTAATTTTTATTTTAAACAGAAATTCAGGCAAACCTTCAATTTTCAAGGAGTAGAACTGTGAAAGCAGAAGCCACCAAGGACTTTCCAAAGTCCTTATTCCTGCAGTGACTGGTGCCAAATAATCTTCCACCTCAGTAACAACAGTTACTCACCTTCCCTTCTAAGTATACACATAATTTTTCAGAAAACACTGGCTTCTTTTCCATCAACATCACCTCTACTTTTACAGAGGTGTACCTGCACAGAAGGTCCTGCCATTTGACCTCTCCCCCTCCCCAGAAATTCCATCCTACCAGAAGGCTTCAGCCTCCTTGGTAGGGTATCATCCAACAGGGGCAACCACAGAAATGATTTTGTAGTGCTAGTATCTACCCTGCTGTGTAAGGAGCCTTTGTAATTAATTTCATCAAGCAGAAGCCACCATATAGCAACATTCAGATGTTACTGAGCAATACTGTAAGAAAAATGCTGCCTGGGTCCCCCTCCTGCAGAACCATTAAGCAAAAGCATAATATTAAATACCTGGTTGAATCAAGGCCTCACCAAGTAACGTGCCCAGAACCCAGTTTCCCAGGTCATCTAAATCTGCAAAATACTTCCTAATAAACAAATATCTTATTTGAAATATATATGCACACACACACTCACCTTCTGAGCATTCTCTCTGTTGCCAGCTACCTAGTGGTCTCTATATATTAACATCATACATTAATATGATCAAAGAAAACTCCCCCTGATCCCAGTACCCTGGGACAGCCTCTACTCTGGGCATTCCTCATTTGACTTTGTCTCCATTTACACAGCTTTATTTATTCCATTTACTCTTCTTTATTTATTTTTTTTTAAACAACCTCAAAACTCACTTCTTTCAGCTTGTTTTCCGTCACTATTTTCAGCTCCGGTGCTATCTGCTCCCTCTCTCTTGCCTGAGCATATTGAAAATAAGAAAATTAAGATTCACTCAAGATAAACATAATATAGAAACAAAATTAAATTAGCTGAATTCCTGGTAAATAATATTCTTTAGGAACACCAACTTTCCTGTTGTATGTCATATTTTTAAACTTAGGCTGACTATAGCCTCTCAATTTTAGAAAAAAGTAGTGGAGAAGCAGGCAATGCGGAGAAGGACGCTGTAGCAGAACAGCCTTGCTAGGAAGTATGCACTTGAGAAAACTGAGATCCAGGTGGTATCTTATCTCCCTCCATCTTGAGCAGAGCAGGAAAAATAGGAAGAGAACCTCGAGCTCTGCAGAAGTAATAGAAGTCGTCCAACAGCTACTGCCTGCCTGGAGTCTGTACCTGTTCTCCCCTTCTCTTTTTACTTCTCCTCCATAATTTAGCTTAATCCCTCTGCCAGTGAAACCCACACTCCCAGGTTATCACAACTGAAAACACTGTTCTTAAGTCTTGCATTCAAAACCCTACAATACCTCATGCATCCTCTCTTTTTATCCTGAAAACTCATATTGATCTCAGAATATTATGGTTTATATTTTTCAGAATATCTTAACAAAAGATGTTCATTCTTCACTGGCTTTCCACATAATGCTACTACTAATTTACCTCAAATATACATACTCAAAAATTTTCAGCTTATATGAACAAGTTAACACTGCATATTGCAGCTGAAAGACACTTAACTACCCTAATTTCAAATCAAAACAAGTTTTCATTATGAAGAGTAAGGATGGGAGGAAGGAGAGTTAATCAGCTATGCCTCAAATGGACATACATCACAGAACCTGTAACAATGTCTCGCTTCAGATCTTTACTAATTATGTGTACCTGGTACTGCCAGTTGAAAGCATTCAGAATGCCACAATAGAATTCACTGTTTCACTGCATTTCAAGTAAGGCTTTCACAATGCTGACTTTTAGCCTAGTTTTCTGAGGAAATGACAGCAAATGCCATCATAAAAGCTGTATTTCCATCAATTACTTCTGAAGCAAATCCAACAGAGAAATAAGTCTGAAAAACCCAGTTACTACTTGTTTCACAAAATAAGCTGATGAATCAAGGCAGACATGAAGCAATAGTTCTCCCTCTTAAAAAACCTTACACCATGAACCAGATGGCATTACCTTCATAAGCTATAAGGTGATAGGCTATTTTTAAGGGCTGGCTGTTTAATGACAAAAGAATTCTCATTCTGATACATTTTAAATCAACCTTTCTGATGAGATTTTGTTTAATAAGTCAATAGCTGCTTCTAAAGAAAAAAAAAATCCAGTATTGATGGTCAGCATTTTGCAGTGTCACAAAAGTTACTCTACCTGTTGCAATGAAAAGCATGAGCAATCCTTCCTATACATTTGTACGCATGCAGACTGGCTTCCCTCACTTAAGCATTTCTCAGGGTCTTACCCTCATATATTTAGCTTTGTCTTCATTTTGCATTTGCAAAGCCGCACAGACCACCATAGCCCTGGCCTTAAGTCCCATTTATCTAGCAGGGATGGTGGTGATGGCTTTACAGTTGATGATCTTGAAGGTCTTTTTCAACCATAATGGTTCAATTATTCTATGATCTAGCTTCTAGCACACAACAGTCATGTAACTTGAAAGACCAGATGCCCTAAAAGGCATCTATCATCAGCAGAGAGAGACTGGCATTTCAGAGGTTGCTCAAGATGTTCAAACCAGCAGACCCATGGATCAGCTTGTTTAGATGAATCTATGCTTTAATCACTGATGTAGTCTTCAAGCCCTAAACTGCTTTGCTGTGAACTCTATGACTTCAAACTTTTGACTTCAACTTCTTGGCTTTTAAAGCTCAATGCAGTTTCAAGCAAGATGATTAGATATAAAAAAGAGAATTTTTATCTGATCTCATCATTTTATACCAGAGAACCTCCATCCTGCAGACTTGATACGTGATGTTTTTGCATTCTGGGCAGAGATGAGCTTCCTGCTTCAGAAATCAAAGGACAGACTGCACTGATCCTTGGTAATACAAATGAATATTGCAGAAAATGCATCTGTTGCCCCTCCATCAATTTGGCTCCTCAGTTGATGCTGCTTTCAGTAGGTTTCCAAAATTCAGCAGCACAGCAAAGTCTCATAACTCTCAAAAGAAATTCAATACACATTTTGCTGCTGTTCCCCCTAGTAAGTTTAACATTGACGTAGATAGTACAGGTGTAAAATCTGTAGCATTTCATGTATATTTAGAAGAACACACAAGGTCTAACCAGATTCCTCTATAAAGCCAAACCATGAAAAATCTGTTACTGACCACGATGAACAAGGAGGAAAAGCAAGCTGAATCAGATTTTAAGATGAGTTACAAATAAAAACCATATTTTACTTGTACTTTGAACCTATACTTGATACATTTTTAAATGTACCATACGTGTTGAGAAGTCATGCACAAATACCTACATACTGCTTTGTAGTCACTTTTCAGAGGGGCCTCTACATTTGTCTGTTTTAGAAAGTGATACAAAGGAATCTAGTAACTTTCACTAAATAAAGCTCAGTACAATAATTTTCACTAGTATGTGACCGTCTTGTTAGGTCAAAAAAACATTCAGCTTAAGATGAATAGGAAGCAAGAAGCAGATGCCTAAGCAATTCCTAGCAGCTAGAGTTAAAATAAAATAAAAATCTTCTTGAAGTATCTATTTATTTAGTGACCAACACCAGGTCCAATGAACAGCTGCAAAGCAGAAAGTAACAAAGAATTCCTAAAACCATCTTTTTACCTTGTTCATCAAGAAGCTTCTTTGTAAGATCTTCTGCCTCATCTCCACAGTCTAACTCCAGGGGATCATCATTAATATCCAAATTCTCTAGCTCCAACTCCAAATCTTCATTCCCAGGTGCATCCTTATTATCTTTGGCATCTTTTGAATCTAGTTAAAAGTTAAGCAAAAACAAATTACTAAGTACGCTCAGTCTTTACTGGAACACGAGATGACTCATGCAGCTAAAACTACATACCATACTCAGATAATCCCTATCCCACACATTTCCTTCCCTAAAAATTCACCTGGCTTGGTGTACTCTTCTGACCACTACAAATTATTTCATTAGAGATGCATTATTTCCATGCAATTTGCACATCTGTTGGACAAGATAAATATGTTAAAAGAAGACTCAAAAAAATACGCGTGCATTTTACCTCTTGACTCATCCTTGCTGGAATCCTTGTTCTGGGAACACCTTTCATTATCTTTAAACAAAATTGCTGGTACAAAAGCCTTTAAATCAATGAGATTCTCATAAAAATTTCTAGCATCTTCGTCTTCCCAGATACCGCCCTCCAGGTCATACTCTCCAGGCTTGCCAGGTGTGAAAATGTCAATACCAGGCCCATGCTCTGCAAAAAAAAAAAAAAAAAAAAAATGCAGTGAAACCGTTAGAAAGTGATTTCCACAAAGTTTTACACCTTAAAATGAAAGATACCAATAAAGGGAGAAAAAAACACAACAACAAAAAAACACACCTTTAAAGTCATCCTAATCCATTTTTACTACCCTTAGACCCACCATTTATTATAGCATGGATCTTGATATGTTTTTAATAATGTGATTTTAATGTTATATGCATCAAGGTTTCCAAAAATTGTAAATTTGACACTGTCAGAAAAAGACAGTATCAGTACGAAAGCTGAAACAAGGAAAATTAATGAATACATTCTGTGGTATTAGAACAAAAAGCTGCAACAGACCTAACCACATTAGTATAAAAAAAGTCAACCACTGTGAGCATGACAAATGGTATCCCATTAAGTTCCTCTGTTCTTAAAGTATAAAGTGCAATATTTGAAATCAGGGCATTCAAGAAAAAGATTTTATTAGGCTCAATATCACTTTGGGCAAAAGGTACACTCAAGATATCAATAATGTCTCTGTAAATCTAAAATTTGAAAGTCATTCACTTTGCAAATTAAACAACTAGGGAGGTTGTCACAGAGAGCCACCTAGTGGCTTGTCACAACAGTATCTTCCTGCTCACAACATCATCGTGATTCAAAAGTCTTCAAATTAAGTTTTTTGACAATATCTGATCATAAAACTCTAGGATATATTAGCTTTTTAAGTATTAAAGAAAATCTTTGCATTATTTAATAGAATGTAAATTGACAAAAATAGCTTTTATTTTCCGTTCATTCCTCTATTACCTGCAAAGTGTTAAAGTTTCCTTTAAAGGGAAAGCCCTAACCAGAAGAAATCAATGGGAAGAACACCTCAGCAAGAGTGTTTTGGCCACCCCTCCCCTCCAGTGCCCTGCTGCTGACTTGCTTTGGAAGATGGCCTACCCTCGGGTGTTGGCTTGTCTTGGGGAAGGTCAGGCATATTTTCGTCCAAAAGATCAGCCAGAGATTGAGAATTTGCCAGCAGCTTCTGATAGGACATTGCAAACTCCTCATATTGCTTGTGCCGATCTTCGCTCAGCTCTCCTTTGGAGTGAAGAATGCGCCTACATGGATCAAATTTTAAGAGTGCAGTTAGACAACCTTTTTCATTAAAAATATTTAAGCTATAATTAACCATAACCAACCCCTCCACTGAGCAAAGCCAACTTTCCCCCCGCCAAGAGAATTTTGCAACAGCAAAACAGTGGTAACAGCAAAATTTGGGGTAATACTTTTCTCCCCAACAGTACCAAATTATCATTTCCAACATAACCAAGTGCAATACAGTAAGAGATGCTCTTTGGATATCCAAAGACAAAGGTTATCTGAAAAGGAAAAAAAAAATCCTTTTTTTCTTAGAAGGTGTCATCTGCACTTAAAAAAAAGACAACTCCTGCAGCAAGAACACTTTCGACTAGCATGCAGGGTGAATAAAAGCTGTTTTGCATCCATAATAATGTTTTCATATTGCTCATATGAGAAACTGGACAACCACCACAGGGTTAAGAATAGTGGCACATTAAGATGAATCCATTAATTTTCCCAATAAATTATTCCAAGACTAGCTTTCAGTTGGAATTAAGAGAAGTCATATTTGTTTTTTTCCTTCACATGCACTGATTTCATGATACTATCTAACAGTAGTTTTACATTGTCATGTTTATTTTTTTTTAATTGAAATCCATTTATACTCTTTCAAATATGAGTTTTTTTTCAAAAACACTGCTTAGAAGTACTCTACGCAGATTGAAGTCATTTCACAATTACATACAGAACAGTACAACCATTTTCTTAGCACTTTTACAGCAATTAAGGCCAAACAACTTACGATTTCTCGATATTTTTAATCTGGCAATAAAGTGTAAAGTCTCACTTGTTTTAAATATTAGATAGTTCAAAAATGTTTCTCATATACTTTCAAAAAAGGCAAACATTAAATGCAAGTAATTGCTTTGATATAATTTAGTTACTATTTAGTCACAGTAGTTACTATGTCTGCAGGTTACAGACCTATCTTTCATTTCTGAAAGGCAAATCTTAATCTCAATTTGCAAATGCTTCCCTTTTACTCCCTACTTTATTGGCTTGCACTGATGATTAACTCTTAGAAGATGGAAATAATCTAGAATTTCCCATTATTTAGGGAACACAAATCTGATCTGAACACAGCTTTGGCTCTACATATGCTCTTGTATTTTCTAAGGTACTTCTAACTCAAGTGTTGTAAAAAATTCTTTGAGTCTCTGATAACTCCTGGATGAAAGCAATTCTGATTAAAAAAAAAAAAGTCTATGGTCAGTATTTTTTTTTATAGTAAACAAACTATGTCCTCCTTCTGGTATAGGTAGGATGCTATACAACTTCTAGAATTAAATACCAAAACAGTACAAAACAAACCTCTTACAATACAGGATTCCTAGAGAAGGCAGAAATACAAAGCATGCTGGATTTTAAACAAGAAAACCCCAAAACTTCCAGTACTTTGCACTAGATGTACACAACGTTTAATCCCTAATAGTACAAAGCTTTCCATAGAAGACTGTGGAAAGATTTGTCTTTTTTTTTTTCTCTCGTCAGCTACATACAAAGTGGTTGCTTACTAGAGATGTTGTAGTTGGTTCCCAACTAAGGTTTCCAAAAAAGGCATCTTTCCCATCTGTAGTGTTTTCCACTCTGCATCAGTGGTTCTTGTGCAGACAAGGCAGCACAGTCAGTTCTTTCCCACTAAGGGGGTGTTCTGGATCCATTTGGGAGCTGACTACAACAGGGCCAAATTAAGTATTAATGGGCTCAGATGAAATAGGGACTTTTCAAAAGAAAGCTGACAGAATATGCTTGGCTAACAAGTCTCAGATTTGTTTTATGGTAGCTTGGATAGCGGCAGTAACATTGGACTTAATAGCTCTAACTATTGACGAATGCACCTTAAATCCTGTGCGGACATGAAGGCATCAGAACTAAAAATAATTTGAGGTGAGGTTTGAACGCCCTAATTTATGAATTGGTTGTATCATCACATTATCAGCAACGTTTCATTAACCAGTAATTACGGAACAGGATGCTTTAAAAATGGTATATATAAAAAAGTCTCTAACAGTTTAAGCAATATAATTTCAGGGATATTAAGTCTTAAATTGTTTTACTATTATGATCAATCTCAACATAAAGTCATCTTTGTATGCAACACATTCATATGGCACACAACAAAACCCCTTCGGCCTGTAGGAAAGCAAAGCCCAGCAGAGATGCCTTGTTAGTGTAGCTGCTTTTTCCCATTTAGCTCCACTTCTTGTCCCTCTTCTAAAAACCTATGTACATAATATCCAGTAGCTTGGCTTACAGACACCTGACAACTTCCCAAATGTGTCAATTTACTTGGGATTACGGAGACACACATAAACACGTAAGTGTTAACACATGCCTTTCCATAGAGACAGCTATCCATTAAGCATATATTTAAGTTTAAATATCTACCTGCAGTCTCAAACATGGCTCTGCACTACTATATTAAAAAAAAAAAAAAAAAACACCACACAACTATTAAAAAAATCCACGCTGTAGTAACATTAAAACTGAGGTTCTGGTTCCTGATCCAAGACAAGTGTTAACAAATTTAAGCAAGACAAAACATACCAAACAAGCTTTAAAAAAGCACAAGCCATTTCTGCATACAACTAACAGCACTATTCAAGCTACTTGATCTTACTTTATATCTCTTTAAAGTTTTATGAAGCATTACAATGCAAGTTCGCTATTAAAAACATAGTGAATTTAGATGAATTTCTTCCATATCTAACGATCACTTTTGAAAATCCAACCTGGAAATTTAGAACCGAATTGTTCCTTTCCAACAATATGGCCTGCAAAGATCCCCGTTGTGCCCATAGCTATGTAACTAGTTAACTCTAAGGTCCTGTTGGCAAAGGGCAAGAGTTTTTCCTAATTAACTCATAGAAACCTCTGTATGTAATAATGCCTTTAAATTTTAATCAAGTAATTCAGCAGGTTACACAAGACTTGAGCTCTCACTACCATAGTAATCTACAATTAATTCAACCAGTGCATACAGCCCGAGTCATTTCACAATGGTTGTAGCTCTCCTGGCATGGATGAATTCAAGAGGTATTTATCAGAGAAAAAAAAAAAATCATAACCTGAACAAATGATTCTGCTGATGCACAACGGGGAGCAGCTCACTCCCTTTGTAGCTCATCAGTTCTGAAATAGTGATAGGAATTAAAGCTGTTTCTATCAGTGAAGTATCAGGTTTTGAATACGGAGGACAGGTCTTCTCAACAGGATTATTACTCTTTTTACAATCACTTTTCAAAAATCAGCAATTTAGGAAAGTTTCGGTGGAATTCACAGCCCTCTAACTAGCCAATTTCTCTCTCTGACTTCATGCCTTGCACATCCATAGCACATAACTACCTATCATATGTTAGCTATGGACAGACTGAAGCCAAATAAATCAGACAGAAAAGCCTTTTGTCATCTTGTTTCTTAAGGGAAGCCTATTCACCAACTTTTAAGAACTAAATTTTAAAAGTTAATATTAAAAAAATAGAATTATCAACCAGTGATAAATAATAATTCTTCACATTTCTTCCCTAAGACAAAGCTTTGCACCTAAATTCATACAATATTTCAAATTGGAAAGGTACGTAAGGAGTCCAGTCTCCTGCTCAATGTAGGTCAATGATGAGGACGTTTCCCTACCAAAAACACTCAAGTTCTTTCTTCTCTTGGTCTCCACATTCTCTGGGATTATTTTCACTTAATTTCCTATCGTACAGACTTTACATCATTCACTCATCAAAAACTTAACCAGATTTTAACTATATATATATGTGTGTGTATACACACACACACACACATTAATTTTACAGAATTTTCCGAATGGTTCTGAAAGTATTTGCTTTATAAGCAGCTGGCAGAAAAAAATACACCAGTGAACTAAATCATCAGTATTTTTTCCTTAAAAATCCTGCTTAAAAATCCCATTTTTTAAATGGATATCTATAAGCAAATGTTAAGTGATACACTGGTGGCCAATGATATGGAAAAAAATTCAGTTACCCCAGTGTTTCCCACTATATCACAGTCCTGATTCGGAGTTGTATCACATTTATTTACTGAAACAACTATAATTGTTAAAGTATAAAAGTTTATATTTGTTAAATTAAAAAACACCAATAAGACAATCCCTGTTAAAGAAATAAGGTACTTGAAGTAATGCCTGGTCAAATGTCAGTTTACAGTGCTGTGAAATGCAACATGCAACAAAGTGAAAACAGATCGGGACAGCAGCAAAACACCTATCTTCACAGTGGACCTAAGCGTTTAAACTCTGGGTTTGGAAACACTGGATTTCAGTGTGATATAAACATCTGGTCCTGGACTGATATTTCAGCTGAGCATTTGGATGAAGCCTGTCTACACAGCAATGCATCCACATCTGTCTACTTAGAATTCTTCCAAAAGAATGTAAGAATTACAAAATTAAGACCAGCAGCTGGCTTTTAAAATAGCTCCAATAACAATTCAGGAAACTTTAAAGAAAGGCAAATAATTATTAAACAATATGGTCATGGTGGAAATTAAATCATTCAGATCTTCATTCAGATGTGTGTGCTCAGATCCTTTAATACTAATACTTCATATAGACATTAAAGGGAATATATATGAATTTTTAATGCAAATATGCCCACATTAAAAGAGATCTTTACTCTTTAACTAGATTTTTCCTCACTATTCAATACCAGTGACAACACAGGTACAATCAAAAAAAAAATAACCAAGCCAAAGCCATAGTGGCATTTTCTCCATGAAATGCATATGGGTGGAGAAGGAGAAATCAGATTCCGCCAATGGGAAAAAGACAAAAACAGCTGAGAAAGAAGCATTACTTTCAAGCCTCAAGACTGTTTCTCTCCCCGCCCCCGCCCAACCTCCTTTAAAATGTTATTTGGAGAGTCTCACTTTGTTGTTGTTTTTGACCATTCAAAGCATTACTCAAGAGTGTTGTTTTGAAGATATACTGCAGGACATACTTCACACACCACTAACATGGACCTTTGTCTGGTGACAAATTCTGAAACAAGTTTAGGCATTTCATAATTAAATATTTTTTCTCCATAAATTAAAAGCAACATTTAAGTGTCACCTGTTTTGTCTTTCAATATTTTGTAGCTCCCTGTGGTCCCTTTTCAGGTGTTTGGTCAAAGACGTAAAGTATTCCTTCAACAAATTCTGGAAGGGCTGTTGTTTCTCGGGGCTAATTATCTCACTAGGAGGAAAGCTCAAGTTAAACTTCTCTGCAGCAGTTTTTACTTTCCTTGGTACCAAACCAGCAATATCATCTCCACAGTGCCGACAAAAGCTGATAACCACAGAAACATGAGTGTGGGATTCTCGATCAGCGTTAATAATATTTTTAAGCTGTTCATAGATTAAAGACAGACCTTCCTTGTCAGTGAAGATCCCAACTATTGTCAATTCTGCAATGAAACGCAAATCAGTTCTTAACTTGGTGATGTTGGGAGTCTTTTCCTCTTTCCTTGCTTCAAAATGTTTTTTCCAAGCCTGAAGTAATGAAGGAGCAAAATCAGCATAGCGCTGGTGAAAGAGGGAACACAAGTGCACAGCACAGTTCACGTCTGATATTTTCAGTTTAGCTTCCACAATTGAAGCTACTGCTTCTGCAATGTATTTGCTTAAATTTAAGCTATTGAAATCATGGGACAAGGAGTCCCTCTGTTGCTCCGTGATCGTTTTTAGCTTCTTAACAAAAGCTGTGTTCTTCTTCAGACTGGAGTCTAGTCTGCTAAAGAAGTTTTCCTCCGGTCGATTGTCTGGTGCATTCTGGTTTTTGCTACGAAGTTCTTTTCTTGCTTGATGGCGTTCCCAAGCCTCCTGATGGAGCTGATGTGCTTCTTCTTTTTCTCTAAAAAAAAAAAATCACTAATTTTATTGCAGAACTTGATTTTCAGGTTAACTTTTTTTCAGAATAACAAAAATTATTTTATTATTTTGTTACTTATGTTTTTTTTTCAGAGTAACAAAAATTTTTCAGAATTTCTAGAATGTTTGAAACCCAGTAGCTCTAAATCCAGGAGTTATAAACACAAGTTTTATCTGTTATTCTAAAATACTCCTATATTTAACAAGTTAATTCTAATAATCTAATGCATCTGTTTCAGTAAACTACTAATTTTTTTCTGCAAAAAGCAAGTCCCACTTTCTACAAAACAGAATTTCAAAGATTTCTATGCAGAACATTTTAATCTCAATACACCTACAAAATATAAACATAAGACTCCCTCCATTACTCCAAACTGAGATATCTTTTGATGTTACTGTTTTATAGTTAAAAAAGTAACAAAAAATTCTTCCTCCAGATCACTAAAACTGCAAGATATAGCTAGATTTCATATATAATATTAATGTCACTTGTAAGACTGAAGGTATTTCACACACAAAAATGACCAGAATCTTGGTTTTATTGTTCTAAATATATTATTTTCAACATTGCAGCTCCTTTTGATAACATACTAAGACATATTGCCTTGGTAAGATCATAAACTGAACTTTTGAACTACATTCTTTGCCTGACATCCAGACATCAACTGTCTGTGACTGATTAAAAATAAATTACAGCAATCACACCCAGTAGGTTTGCTCCCGTTATGCTCTCTGGGCCTTTTTGACCCTGCACTCCCATTTTAAGGACACTAACACTTCTCCATCTCAAAATAAAGCGTACTTTATTCAACCATTTCTGTGCGTTAGATGGTCATTACAAGGAGAACACCAGTGAAAAACCCAGCAGTAACACAGGTTAACCATGCAGCAGTCAAAAAGCGTACTTAGTTAATCATGTAATATTTATAATACTAGGCACGACTCATAAATAATTCCAGCAGTTCACCTATAAACATAGCCCACAATCCTCACAGGACAGCTAAACCATGAGAAAGTGACTTACTTGAGTTGAGCAGCTGCTTCCTCTTGTTGCCGTTTAACTTCCTCCTCTTGCTTCTTTTTCTCTTCCTCTTCAAGTTTCTTCTTTTCTTCTTCTTCTTTCTTCTTTTGCTCTTCTTCAGCCTTTACTTTATCCTCTTCTTTTTTCTTCCTCTCCTTGTCTTCTTTTTTCCTTTTTTCCTCTTCCAGTTTTTTCTTTTTATCTTCAGGAACCTTTAAAGTCTCTCTCTTCATTCCAACCTTGACATCATCTTTTGGCTTCTCCCTGGTGCTCACTGGTCGCCTTTCACTAAAATCTTTGTCTTTATTATTTAATGAAGATTCTTTTTCTTCCATATTGGCTGTTTTTTTTCGCTCAGCTGGCATTGCGTTACCCAGGCAGGTCTGCAGAATCACAGAAAGGAAACTATGTTTAGCTTGCTCTTAATACAATAAATTCACTTTCACAGCCCACCCATAATCGCTTAGTTCTTAACTGAATACAATAATTAACAAATACCTGATTCATCAGGAAAAAAAAAATAGTCCAGGTAGTAGGCAACCTGGAACTAAGGAATAAGCCTAATAAGAGGTTTCGAAAACCAATTACCTTGTTACAATGCTCCAAATTATAATGCTTAGCTCAATATAAAAGCGAAGGTGAAAGACTCACAGTTTCCAATTTAAATTACAATGATTACCCAAAAATATTGTCTAAATATAATGTAAAGTTATCTTCAACATGAATTGCAAAGTATTTGAAGCTTCTACAGCACTAGGAATAGAAGATACTGGAACATAAATCAGGAGAACATATCAAAAACAAACAAAAAAGGAAAAAAAATCATTTATAAAATAGTTTCATTGTCAAAAATTGAAAACTTAATTCCCCATGATTTATATTCTATGTTACTGTAAACGCATTCATCTCACAAACCTTTCTAGACACCTCCTAAGAATATTCCAACCTTGTACAGTTGTGTTTAGGATCATACAATAATTCAGAGAGATTCTATGTCCTGTTCAGGGCAGGATCAGCTCTGGGGTTGCTCTGGACTTGCACCAGTCCAGTCTTGAAAGCCTCCAAGGAAGGAGGCTGCACAATCTCTTTGGACAAATGGTCCAATGCTTGACTACCCTCAGAGTGAAAAGTTCGTCTTTAGTTCACTCTCCTCACCCTTGCCCAAATTTCTCAAATATTGCAAGCATTCTTCCCTAGAGCACAAGTACCAGCACAGTATAAGCCTTCCTGCCCCCAGGACAAATGAAAATAATTGAAACGTTACAATCAAGAGTTATCAAAAATACTGATTTGCATCTTTCTAGTCATTTATTTTTCTCCCATAAGGCTTGTAGAAGTTTTATCATCTTTGGGATTTCTAGCCTTCTATTCTGTGTTTGCATTTGGCTCAGAATCCAAGAGTTAATAGTATATTGAATAAAAAAAGGATAGAATCATGGAATAATTTAGGTATGAAAGGACCTCTGGAAATCATCTAGTTCAACACACTTCTCAAAGGAAGTGCAATTAGATGAGGTTGCTCAGAGTCTGGTAGAGTTAAGTTTTTAATATCTCCCAGAACAGATATTTCACAGCCTTTCCATGCCCCCATTCCAACACCCCAGCACCCACATGATGAAAAAGGTTTTTGTAATATCATAATGGAATATGCCAAGTTCCAGCTTGTGATTTTTGCTCCTTGTCTGTGCAACCTTGAGAAGAACCTGGTTTCATCTTCTCCATTCCCCTTCTTATAGCGGTAGACCTCCCTTTCTCTTCTTATGGTTGGAGAATTCAAGTCCTCTCAGCCTCTCTTCAGGCATCTTGTACTTCCACCCCAAGTGTCTCGGTGGTCCTCCTGAGTCTACTGCACTGTATCAATGCATGTCTCATGCAGTTGTGGCCTCTCTGGTACTTAGCACCCAGATGTGATCCTGCAAGTCTGTAAAAGAGGGGAAGAATCTCTTCCCACAACCTGCTGGATAACTCTTGCATATAGAGTCCAGAACACAATTAGTCTCCTTAAAGCAAGGATGCTCTGCTGGACACTCATATGCAGGATCAGAGAGGGCCAGACAGGACTGAAACAGTCCATAGAGCCACCCAATACATGAGCAGCACAAATTTATATTGAGTTAAGCACATATGTTGCATGCAAAAAAATCTCCTAGAGAAGCATTGCTCGACTTTATTCCTAATACTTGCTCAATTCCCAATTACCACTCCTATCACTGTATAACTTCTACATTTCATTCACACAAAAATTAATAAGACAGAATATTCAGATAGAGTAAAAGTTGAAAGTTTTCTTCAAATAAAAAGAAAGCAGTGAAGCCTTATCAATGGAGAATGTATTAATGATTTGGTCTCTGTAACAGCAACTGGCAACAGTACCAATGAAAAGATGTTTCGTGCACTCATTTGTTATGTAGATTTAAGTGGTTTCAGTTACACAAGTACTAACAAATTTGTTAGTACTCTTTTTAGTCTACAACCAGAAGTTAAATAGGGCCTGGTGCTCAAAGACCCATCCAGAAGATTCAAACCATCTAAATATTTTGTTTGAAACTCAGCAGTAAAGTTCATTAATAGTTTGTCACTGATCTTTTCTCACTCCGAGTACATACTGGAAGTTGTACAGGTTCAAGTCAGCTACAGTAGCTCTGTATATAAAGGCTTTCAAAGCTTTAACATTCAAACATTGCTTTAAGATCACATAAGCAAGACTATATCTGTGAAAGTCTTTGCATGGGACTCCGTAAGATAGTTTTATGAAATTTAAAGGTTTATGGTCACCAAGAAGCCTATTAAACACAAAAACAAAGCAATATGTTCATTTGAAAAAAAAAAGTGTTATATTCTGAAAGATAAAGTTCTGCTTAAGTTTAAAAGGAAAACACTGGAGAAGATGGTTGTTTAATTAAAGAAATACTGAAAAACAAACAAACAAACAACCCCAGCACATTATGATTTCAATACTCGAGGTTTTATCTTTGTTCCCTACATGCTGTTCATTGAGCAACTTAATGGGGAATAAAATGATGGGGAAAGAAGGGAGAAATCAGCTACACATGCAATTTTTACCATCATGGTCACTTACTAAAAAACAGTTTTCACCATTAGAGGGTGAATACTGAATAAGAGAGGTAAATAAGAAGGTGAATATCACTTACAGAAACTCAGAATTCTGTTTTAAAGGAACATTCCATATTTACTTTTATAAAAGCAAGAGAGAGTGGATTGGATAGAGAAAGAGAATTGAGCAAAATCAGGCACATATCAATTTTGATCCCAAAGCAACAGCACTGCTCCCTCCCTGCCATGAACATTGGTGCTACAGAAACCTACTTTCCAGAGGATTTCTATCATCTATCACAGAATAAAAATGCATTGCAATACTCTGTGCCGCCCACTGGGTATCTCTGCATCTAGCAGCTACTGACTACATGGAGCAGCCAGCGTGGTGGCTGTCACCAAGCTGCACACACTGATTCACTGCTCCGGACACTCGTGCCAAGGGAGCACAGACAGAAGCGAGTTGTTCACTGAGTGCCGCTGCTGCCTTCGCTCAGTGCAAATGTTAATTTGTTTTCCTTCTCCTCAACTGCTGATTATCACAAGATCTCTAGAAAGGTTATCCCACTGAAACTTCCAGCTGTCTGATCTGACTGAACCCGGCCAAAAGGTTCAGAAGTTAAAAGACACATAAGGAAAGAAGCAAACGGAGAGACAGCACACCATTAAGTCTCAGTTTCACAGGAAACCTATGGAAAAAAGAGACAGGCTGAAGATACACAGTTAGGTTCAAATAAGGGAATGGCAAGGAGTTATCAAAAAAAAAAAAACTTTCATTTAGTACCTAATACTTTTCTGAGTTACTGGTGAAAACGAGAGAAGGCAAAATGAACTTCAGAAACCAACAGAGCAGAGGAGTTAGTGCTTCACAGATCAAAAATAGACCAGAGGTGACAGAGAGAAGACACAAGTTCAACATGCTCTTGGAGTCTGTTATCAGAATCTATACAGTTATTGAGAAGTTCTGTATATGCAGCACATTAGTTTCATCACCCAAAGAGATTATTTCCCTAGTGAAAAAATATATTATTTTTTCTAATATTATTTCCTGTCGAAACTGAAGCTTAATTAAACACTACTTATTGCTTTTCAATTCATATTCAGCTTTTCACATCAATATCATTTTGTGAAAACACGATACAATTAGGCAACATTTAGCAGAAAAATACTGACATAAAGGCTTATTCTCCAGGCACCCAAGGAGTTAGTACAAGGTATTAAAGACCAGTATCGTTACCGTAACTGCCATTCAGAACACAAGCACAAAAACCACCACTGCCTTGTCCTGAGCTGCTTAGTTCTCTCACATCAACAAAAACAGATTATCACAGAGAACATCCGTGATTTGGAATCTCACAAACACAAGTATGGGAGGCAAAACATCACGGTATAAGCATCACATACAGAGAAAAAAAAAACGACTGTTTTACTAAACTTTACCCCACTGTTTTTGTACTGCTATTAGAAGTCGGCTTAGCCGCCTAAACAATCCTTTATGCAGCTACTGTTTTACAAAATGGGTTAGGGAGATAACGAGCGTACGCGGGAGCTCCCGGCGACACGCTTTTTAACGGCGGCGAAACCTGTCCGTTACGCCTCCGACCTTCCTCGGCACGTTAACACTCCTCAGAACCGAAACGCGACAGACGCTTCCTTTAACGCCGAGCACAATAC
>NW_010582627.1:107110-126066 GCF_000705375.1 Tinamus guttatus | reverse complement strand
CCGCGCGGCACAGCAGGACGGGGCCTCCCCGTCCTCCTCCTTCCCTTCCTTCCCTTCTTCGCTCCCTTCTTTCCTCCCCTTTATTCCCTCCCCTCCCCGCGCTGAGGGGGCGCCGCGGCCTGGGTTTGCCTGCCCCAAATCGGGAGTTTTTTTCCTCAGGTTGTAACTGCGGGGTTGTTTTTTTTCCCGTTCTCAGGAAAGTGTGCCGATACCCAGCACTCGCTGGGACACTTTTAGCAGTTGTATAGTAGGGAAAATCTTTCCCAAAGGAAAGCTCCCTTTTGTAGGGTAGGAGCGTTGTCCCCACGCAGTGACTGGGGTGGCTGATGTGACTCGAGCACCTTGTGGACATGATCGGCATAGGGGCAGCAACCGAAACCCCTTAGCGCCCAGGGTAGCTCAACCCGTCCTGCTGGGCAGGGAAGGAGAGCGGTGATAGGAGGAGAGCGGTTGAATTGTCATGTGAAGTCGCTCAAAAATAAGTATCGAAGAAGTAAATATTGTTTTGGAGCAGTATTTATTGTTCCAGATTCAGACCTGAATGCTGCCAAGGCTGCGGCTTTATTGGGGAATGAAAAAAAAAGCATTAAAACCATCCGAAACGCAGCATGAACTGATTCACGTGGGTCAATCAGCAAGTTTCTGCCTGCGGTGTTACTGGTTATCGGTTCCCTTGCTGGTCTGTGCTCTCTGCCTGCTGGTAGCATCGTGGTGCGCATGACCTTTCCGTCGGTCGTGTTTTGCTCACATTGATAATGTTTCAGCGTCAAAGCAAAGTGTCAGTGCTGTGTTTACGATGTCTGTTGAAAAATGTGTTCACATAACTGGATTTGTGATATGTCTGACCCAGCGTGGTATCAGGATAGTATCTTGGTCGTTATCTGCAAGATTTCCTACTAGAAACTCGTCCTTGAAGAGATCACTGTTTTCTTAAAGCCATTTTAAACCTTGAACTTGCTTCATGGATAGCTTGAAGAAATAGTATTTGAGAGGAGCTTCTTTGTGTTGAGCAAAGTCTTAAGGTGACATCAAACTGTCATCCTGTGTGATCATCCAGATTCTCCTCTTGTTTGTCCTGCAGCAAGTCCAATGTGAGACCTGAGCAATATTTCTGTGTGCAGGAGAGCTGATGTGGGCTGAACCTCCATTCCCGAACCTTTCTACCACCCCAGGAACTCCAACTCCTCTATATTTGCCCCACTGTCCAAGACTATTTTGTGGTTACTGTAATGGTAGCTGGTTGTCCGTACTGTTGTTTTGTGGCTTCTGGCCACACTTTTATTAGGTTTTAGGAACTGAATTATTGTTGAGACTCTACTGTCCTGTCCCGTGATTGAGTCAGCTAAGGAAATAAGACTTTACACGTTGATACCTTGGCCACTCTCAGGTTGTTGTAGACAGATTTCATGGAAAATGGTTTGTGCATGGTTACAAGAGGGTTATTTATGAGGGGAGCCACAGGAGAAATGATGGGAGCTGTTGTCGTGAGACAGGGTATAAATTGACCTCTCAGGACTGCTGATGATCATGGTTTGGGTGGGAATGGACCAAGATGGAGACCAGCAGTTTAGGTTTGATGCTGTAAAGAAAAGGGAGGATACTGAGTGGGACACTGCAGTGAAAACAACTGACTGGGAAAATTATCTTTCCAGTCACAACCTTGATGAATATCAGTAGGCAGCATCCTCTTCTGTTAGTGCTGTGAGTGTGAGCACCTGTGCTGTACTGCTGTTTTCTTTTTATGTTCAGTTGACCATGGTCTTGCTCGTTTAATAACCGCATACTCCGAACATGGCCACAAAGCAGCAAAAATAAATCCTTTATTTGCTGGCCAAGCTGTTATGAATATGGTACCCGAAATTCGAGAGCTGACAGAAGTTCTTCAGGGGCCTTTCGTTACCACAGGTAAGTCTGCGATCTTATCACAACAAAATGAAGCTGTGTCCTCTGCAGAGGAGCCAAGTATCGAACAGCCGTTCAATCAGTAACTGCTGAACAGAAAACTGCTAACTTCAGCCTGCTTATGTGCTTATTGCACAAGTCATGGTGTAATGAGTGGCTACCTTCTAGCATCTGTAGAAACCATGAACATTTTCACTTGTTCTTACAGCTACTGAGGTTATACATTAATTGCTTTTGTTACTGTAGCACTCTGTATTTTAGCATGATACTTGACACCAGGGCAGATGCCAGAGCACTGGAACAGAAGTCAAGATTTCTTGTCTTTTCTTGGCTCTCTCTGGCTTTCACTGTGGCCTTGAGCAATTAGGAGTTTCTCTCCATGCTTTATTTTCTCCATCTGCAAACTGGATATTTATTTACTTGCCATGCAACCATGATTGCATTATCTTGTCGCTGATATCTCTCAAGATATCGAGTGATACCCCGAGTTGCAAAAAACATTGACTTGATGTCATTCATGGCAAGCTCTTCATGAAGATGCTCCAGAAGAGCATTTAGAACACCTTGTAAATCACAGGCCTATGCTTTAAGATACTGGAGTGTGCTTGTAAAGATTTTGTGCTTGTAAAGATTTTGTTTGTTTGCTTTTAATAAAGGATAGATAAAAAAATGAAATTTTACTCTCAAAATTTTAGTGAAATTGCAAGAGAACGCTTTAGTCCTTAGTGCCATTTTCTCTTCTTGATGTGGCTAATGCATTTCTTTCTGACTAGGGCTTCTAAACATGGGGAAAGAAGAGGCTTCCCTGGAGGATGTGTTGACTTACCTTGACCATATATACTGCGGGCATATTTCCATAGAAACAAGCCAGCTTCCAACCTTGGAGGAGAGAAAATGGTTTGCTAAAAGGTTTGAGGAGCTAAAACAGGAAGCATTTACAACTGAAGAGAAAAAGCATTTATGCAAGCTGATGCTGGAGTCCCAGGTATCATATTCACTCTTATTTTACAATTACAGTCATTACTGTAATTAATTGAAGAGCTATGGAGTCTATCATGGACTCTCCACTGTCATGAACATTATCCAAGCAGAGAACAAAAAGAACAATCCCTATCCTGAAAGACTTTGAGAAATATGAGTATGTCAGAGAGAAAAGTACAAGGTTTTGTCTGCCAAACGCAGGGTTTTGGGTCACTGCATTTGTTGCTGAGTTTACTTAGCAGCTGTTGCTGAAAGAAATAACAGTATCTTTTGGCTAGTATTAATTGCTTCAGAAGTTAATTCTATACAAGTATTTCTAGCCAGTGCCAAACTCAAGCTTTTATGACTAAAGAGAACAGATACTGTTAGTAATGCATATTTTTGCAACATGTTCTGCAGCATATGGAGACATGAAAAAAGATTGTACAAACCCAAGAGTGATCAATATTAAGTGAAAGTGAAATTCTCCCAGACCCAATGGTCAGACAGCTTGTTTTAAATATTACTGACCAGAAGACAAGATTGGCCAGAACCCTATGAAATTTTGTGCTCCAGTTTAGACGTTGTGTATTTTGCTTTTACTGCCAGCCTCATTTTGTTTTGTTTTATGAGCTTTAAAGCTCAAGTTTTCAGCAAAGGAACCATTTTCTCATGCAGTCTATAAAGACAGTGAGAGACTTTTACTTGCAACATGCATAGATCTAAGTGGTTTAGGGAATTAATATAAATATTTCTGTACTGTGAAAAATTTTCTTTTTTTCTCCTCTCTCTCCCCGCCTTATCCAGAAGGATGCAAAGGTAGAAGAGCAGGATCTGTGAAGGTGTCCCTGTTTCCAGTATTCCAAATGGAAGGAGTATTAAATGTAATACTTACCAGTGACTAAATAGAAGTATATGGCACATTTCATTGCTTTCTTGCCTCTTGCAGTTAAGGGGGTTTTGTTAGTGAGGCAGAAAGGTGAAATCAGGACTCTGATAAATCCCATATTGACTTCAGCACAGCACACAGAGTGTCCAAGTTACCTCCAAAAGAAAAGAAATGCTTTTGTGTGTGCTTAGTTTTGTGTACATTATTTCTTGGAATTGAGGGTTACTTAGCTAGAAAGTGTTCAGGATTTGGCACAGGTTTCTGGCTGTTGCTCAGTCTTCCCTTCTCAGTTACAGTCTTAGTCTATTTTCAGTCCTGAGCTCCAAAACACTGTAGACACATTTAGTGCTCCAAAACTTTGTCACTTGTGAAAGCTCTCTAGGAGTAGATGAGTGTAGTGGGAGGAGTGAAACTGAAGTAAATCCAGATTAATTTATTTTCCTTCTCTCAAGCATTCTTCTACATATGTACCAAGGACTGTGATAGTAATCAAAATGAAACATTGTGTTTCTCTAGCATCTAAAACAGTTAAATTATTAAGGAGTTTACTATTTTTCTTAGTGTTGCTTGTCCCTTTATGTTAGGTAGAGAAAGTTTGATCCTTAATGCAGTCTTTATTGGATTAGCATCTTAGAAGAGGTGTTAGCTGATTTCTGGCATTCATTATAGCTTCTGGTCTTTAGAAAGTGTGGGTGGAAAAAGAGCTGAGACTCTTCAAGGGTGCATTCACCTTTGTGTGCCATAAAGGTGCAAGCAGAAATCATGTTTGTGTTTTAGAAACAGAATGTTGCTGTTTAAAATAGGCTAATGCACAAGTTCTCCCATTTTTAATAGGAGTTTGATCGCTTCTTAGCCACGAAGTTTGCCACAGTGAAGAGATATGGTGGTGAAGGAGCAGAGAGTATGATGGGCTTCTTCCATGAGTTGTTCAAGATGTGCGCGTACAGCGGCGTGACGGATATCATCCTTGGAATGCCTCATCGTGGGAGACTTAACCTCCTCACAGGCTTGCTTCAGCTTCCACCTGAGGTAGAGGTTTACAGACTTGTTGACGGTTGGTCTGTGTCTCATTTATTTGTCAATGAATTAACACCATAGGCGTATCTTGTTGCCAAAGCTGGAGCAATAAGCAAGTTACTTACGTGAGAACGTATTCCTTCCTGTCAGTATTTTAGCCTGTTCTCCCCAGGAGACAGCTAAGAAACCTAAGAAAGATGTTTGTGCTCTTTCCTGAGGCATGCTCACAATGGAAGGAGTGGGAGGGCATACAATCCTGAAAATGTGTTTCTTTTAACATGGAAAGAGGACGTTTTTAACTAGCTTTATTCCCATGCAGCTCATGTTTCGTAAGATGCGAGGTTTGAGCGAGTTTCCAGAGAATTCACCGGCCATCGGGGATGTTCTCTCCCACCTCACATCTTCTGTAGACCTCGACTTTGGATCGCACAGGCCAGTGCATGTCACCTTGCTGCCCAACCCGTCGCACTTGGAAGCCATCAATCCAGTGGCAGTTGGCAAGACGCGGGGCCGGCAGCAGACGCTGCTCGATGGCGATTACTCCCCGGAGAGCTCTGCACAGCCTGGGGACAGCGTCATTTGTCTGCAGGTATTTTGCTCACATATGAACAGAAACGGTTTATATAATATCAAATGTGTATTGATGTAGAGTGTGAAGAACTGTTTTTATTTTAAGAAATGGGGAGGGAAAGGAAGATACCTAGTTGATACAAATGGCAATATTGGTATTCAAACAATTCCACTTCTAGAGAGCTGATTTTGATGCCTGCATCATGGTTAAGGATGCTCTGCACTGAAAGCTGTGTGTATTTTTTTCCTCCTAGACCGCTTTTGCATTTAAGCTACCACTGCTAGCCTTCTTTTAAATTAAAGGTACCAGGTAAAGAATAGGTAGCAACTTCTACAGGTAGCAAAATCTATAGAAAAGTTTAGCAATTAGCCATCTTGTCATGATACTATTAAAATAAGTCTCTTTTTGCTTACTGGAATAAGTTCTTGCTCCTTTAATTGTCTTTTATAATCATGGAAGCTGTTTCTTGATAACTTTTCTTGTCTTGCATTCAGAAATACAAGTGGTCATTCTCTTAAACATTTGTAAAGTCTAAAGCAAATAGAATTTGGGACAAAACTGTATTCCTGCCACATGTAATGAACATCAATGGCAAACTAGCCCTAGTTTCAAAGCAAGTCGTCAATTTATTCCAGTATTTTTAGCCTTGGAAACCTGGTCTGGATGTCACAGTTGCCTCCCTTTCCCTTCCAATCCATTTCTTTTTAATTTGTGATGTTTATTTGCTGTTTATAAACCTAACAGCTTAGCTTTTATGCCCTTCTGAGGCCTTTCATTTGATTTAAGTGCTTTCTTCAGTTTCTTTTCCACTCCATTTCCTAATGTATCTGTTCTTGTCTCTATTTAGTAAGGTGTGAGCAGGCACAGGTCACTTACAGTTCATCTCCACCGTTTAACTTCCAGCAGGATGTAGTACCTACTGTGGCATTTGTCTTGGTTTTATTCATTGTCAGTGCTGGCTAACACCCATTGCAGCTTTGCTATAGCCTTGGTACTAGTGATACACTCATGGATTGATTTTAAGAATTTATAGGTCTGTTCCAAGTAGATGTGAGGTCACGCACTTCATGGACAGGTGTTTGTTTCTATGACCTTGCATTTGTTACAGTACTGTAGGTTTCAAATCATTAAAACAATAGACAGAATGAGAGGTAAGAACCGGGTAGGTTGCATTCTACCTACTCCATTTAAAAGGTCTTACATATTAAGTTGTTTTGATTTTTGCTATTCCTCCTTTTTTAATAACTTTTCCATCTTCTTCTCTAATGTAGGTTCATGGTGACGCTGCTTTCTCTGGGCAAGGGATTGTTCCTGAAACACTGACCCTCTCTAATCTACCACATTTCAGAGTTGGTGGGAGCATCCATTTGATTGTAAATAATCAGCTGGGCTACACCACTCCTGCAGAGCGAGGACGATCATCTCTGTACTGTAGTGACATTGGTATGTTGGAAAGGAAATGGTCTAATGTTGGATTTTAACATTAGGATTTTAAACTTGAGTGTGAACATCTGCTTTGTGTTCTCATGATCTGAGCTTTTTTAGCAAATGCTCGCAGGTCCTAGGGACTTAGTCTATATTCATTTTTATAATAGAGTAGGAATTCTAGTTATTATTGATTGTATTCATCAATGACCTGGATGAAGGCACAGAGTGCTCCCTCAGCAAGTTTGCTGATGACACGAAACTGGGAGGAGTAGCAAACTTCAAGCAGACAAAGGTGAGCTGCTCCCTTTCCCCTTTTTCTTTCCAGAACGGCACAGAGCCCTTGACAGAGTAGGCAGGAACAACCCATAGGCACCATCTCTCCAATCCCCATACACCAGTGTCTCATTGGGCAGCCCCTCTACTCAGCCCTGCTGAGGCCACATCTGGAGTATTGTGTCCAGTTCTGGGCTCCACAGGACAAGAGGGATGTGGAGCTGCTGGAGAGAGTCCAGCGCAGGGCCACAAGGATGATCAGGGGCCTGGAACATCTGCCCTATGAGGAGAGGCTGAGGGAGCTGGGCCTGTTCAGCCTGGAGAAGAGAAGGCTGAGAGGGGATCTGATCAGTGTCTATAAGTACCTCAAGGGAGGCAGTGAGGAGGATGGTGTTGGCCTCTTTTCTTTGGTGGCCACTGACAGAACTAGAAGTAATGGCCACAAACTGAAGCACCAAAAGTTCTGCATGAATTTAAGGAAAAATTTCTTATCAGTGAGTGTGACAGAGCCCTGGAACAGGCTGCCCAGAGAGGTTGTAGAGTCTCCTTCTCTGTAGATCTTCCAAACCCGCTTGGACACAGTCCTGTGCCACGTTCTCTAGGTGACCCTGCGTGTGCAGGGGGTTGGACTAGATGACGTCTAGAGGTCCCTTCCAACCTTAAGCATTCTGTGATTCTATGGTTACCTTCTACTAGCAAAAATTTAAATACTAAAAATATGCACTCCTCCTCTGCTTCATGACAAAGACTAAATATCAATGGAAAATCTTGCCACATCTTTACAGGATGTTATAAAATACTTGTCAGGTTATAGCAAAGTCTTTGTATTCATTTAACATTTGCCATGTCATTGACAAGCTTTAAAACATATATAATAGATGTATACTAAAGATAGCATATTAAATGTAATGAAAACCTTCCTGATGTGTTTTTGAGAGAGTTTATAAGTCAGATTCTCCTTTATTTTTCTATTTTGGGTATTACTAGACAATCTTACTCAGCTTTTAGATGGAAGTTGAGGCTGATGCCATTTCTAAGCTTAAACCAGAAGCTTGGTGTTCTGGACTGTTCTTCCTTCCTGACTAACAGATATGTTATAACCAGCAAGATCTCCTAGAGTGAAATACACACTAGCAAATATCGTTGAGATTAGCCTCACATAATTGTCTTTTTCATCAGAGCAAACAGCTGGCAAATCCTTTAGATTTGCTAAAATAGACAGCGTGTGGTATTATTGCGCTTTCCTTGAGCTGGCATTCCCTTCATTACAGGTGAAGAGACTTCCAGGGCCATGTGTAGAAAGTGCTTTAGGAATTCAGCACTTTTAAGTTCAAACCGTACCAAATACAACAGGTTGCGTCATTGCCCTTTCTCTCAGGGAAGACCCTTAGCTCCTTTCCCAGCTGTATTAAGAACATCTTTCATTTTTCTTAAACATGCTGCATACAAGCTGTCTGTCTCCCTGCTGAGTTCTGTCTGGGTCCATTTTCTTTGCATTTCTTTGATTGCTGTTTTGAATCCCTGGGCAGGTAAAATTGTTGGGTGTGCAGTAATCCACGTGAACGGGGATGATCCTGAAGAAGTTGTCCGTGCCACGCGGCTGGCTGTTGAGTACCAGCGGCAGTTCCGTGGGGATGTGATAGTCGACCTGCTGTGCTACAGGCAGTGGGGCCACAACGAGCTCGATGAGCCGTTCTTCACCAACCCCAGCATGTACAAAATCATCAGGTAAAGGTTACATCACCTCATGGAGGAACCCAAAATGTCCTTGTATCTATACTACTTAAGTGTGGCATGGAACTGTGCTAGAAAGTCTCTGTATAATGAAGACCCTTTGCTGTACTGACTAGTGTTAATGTCAGCGTAGCTCTTACATGAACATTCATTGACTTTTAAACAAAATGTTAGTTCTTGATTAAATATTTGCATGATGGCAGAGTCACTCTGATTGGGAAGCCTTTTTTATACATTTTGTAGCTACCAGTTGCAAGCGCTTTTTAAATGAAGAACATCTAAGACATTATCAGTCTTAAACTGCCAGGAAAGCAAACTTCACCTGAATGAGTAGAATGTACCCAGTCACCCTTTATTTCAAATTTCCATAGTATCTGCCATAATAAGGTGGAATTTTCTTGTTGATGACACTGTCCTTGGGCTCAATGTCTATGGAGTTTGATTCCCTTCTTGACAGATCACGCAAGAGTATCCCAGACACGTACGCAGAACACCTAGTAGCTGCTGGGCTCATGACTGAGGCTGAAGTATCTGAGATAAAGACAACCTGCTATTCTAAACTGAATGATCATCTGGCCAACATGACTTTGTATAGTCCACCTCCCACCAACCTGCAGGCTCACTGGAAAGGCCTGGTCGAGCCTTCTGCTAAAATCACCACGTGGGACTTGCTGCTCCTCCAGTTCATTGGCATCAAGTCTGTAGAGGTGCCTGAAGAGCTCCAGATGCACAGCCATCTTCTGAAGACCTATGCACAGGTCAGGAGAACAAAATGATGTTCTGCCTCTAGTCCCATTGCTCAAAGATATCTCCTTGTTAGAGTAGACTTTTTTTTTTCTGGAACAGGTTGTCATTAAAAAAAAAAAGAGTCTTATGAAGGGGAATACTCTTCTGCCTGTCCCACCTCGAGGCTAGGATGATGCCATTTTATCCTGTGTTTGAAGAAAACCCTATCTTCTCTTCAAAACAGACCAAATACTTGATACTGTTATCTTAACAGTATTTTGTCATAGTCAAGAAAAGAATTGTGTAGAAAATACAGTTTCTTATTCTTGGAAGAAATGGAAACCATTGCAGTAGATTGCTACAATGTTGTACTCCATGATTATAGTGAGTATCTTGTGAGAGAGTCAGTCAGAAAACTGATAATAATTGGTTTCTGAAGCCAATAGTAGATGTTTATACATACATGAACAAATGCATGTGGCCAGGTTTGAAAGGCCCTATGTCCAATATCGATAAATTTGTTTGGAAAGTTGAGATTGGTTTAGGTCTAATACTAAATGTTTCCCTGTGATGAATGAGATCAGGGGCTGGTGTCTGACTGGCAGCAATAGAGAGGCCATGGAATGAATATTTTGAAAGACTGACTGCTCTTGTCTCCCCAGCCCAAAGCAAGAAAACCTTGTCTGGGTGGAATCTCTGTTCTGCAGAGAATGGGAGAATTCTGGGAATTGAAAGGCCTAAACCTGTTGTGCTTAGATTTTATTGATTTTTTTACAGAATTTTGATTTTTTTTTTTAGATTTTTTAATATCTAATCTGTCAATCTAAAGTTCATTGACTGTATAAGTGAACACACGAATCATCTTCAGGTCTGTGATCTGCAGACAACCTTCTTCAGCATGTGCTGCAATAGAGTATATGTATTCCAGACCAAACCAAGTTGATTGCAGGAAAACAGCATGTTTCTCCTTACCCTTTTTCTAGCTTCTAATGTCACTTTGTCACAAGCAGAGATAAAAATGGCAAAAGGCAAAGCCCTAACTTTGTGGGTTTTTTTTTTTAACTTGTTTAGTCAAGAGTACAAAAAGTGGAGGAGGGAAAAAAACTGGACTGGGCAACAGCAGAAGCTTTAGCCTTCGGTTCACTTCTGAGTCAAGGTAAGCAGCAAATTGACAAGAGATTTTTTTTTTTCTTGATGGTAATAAAATAGAATACTAGCCTTGCAAGGCGTTTCTAAGTCCAGTAGTGGATATGATGTATGTTTTAGACAGCTTGCATCTGCATGGTCCTAAAAGAAGATAAATACCAGTCCCATATGTCACTAATCCTTATAGAGTGGGTACTCAGGATCTTCAAAAATTATTGCCCTGACACACATGCACGTTGTCTCCCCAAAAATAGTGCTTAGCACTGCAGCTGACATCAACGGGGCCTCCTATATGCTCATCTTTAAGAGCCTGCATCTTACTAGAATTTCTTTTCCCTCCTCTTTCACCTGAATTCCAATGCCCATTTATGTATGACATAGGGTGTACATACCTCAAAATTTCCTTCAGCAAATTTATGCACTTATCACTAAGACAAGTGCAGAGAAGAGGAGAGGAAAGAGAAATGTCTAAGAATGCCTGTGCTTGTGAGTTGGAGCTGCTGTTTGTTAAAAATTCCCACTCAGTGTTGATGTAGCTGTGGAGCCAAAAGAAGAGTTTTAACGTGAAACAGATATTTAGAAGTGGGAAGTTACTGTCCTGCATATTTGTTTCCTTAAGTGATTTACTAATCTAGTGTTTTGCTTGTTGCTTGGCAAGGGTTTAATGTCAGACTAAGCGGACAAGATGTTGGCAGAGGAACCTTTAGCCAACGACACGCAATGTTGGTTTGTCAAGAGACAGATGATACCTACATACCTTTGAATCATATGTCCCCAGACCAGAAGGGTTTCCTAGAGGTAGGTTCTGTGGTCCACTGGGCAACCCTCTTTAAGTTGCACTGAAACAGAATGCATATATTTGAAAGCGTCTGAGACGTGTGTCCAGGCTGTGTATGTAGCCTGAATATTCCAAGAAATCCCAGAAGCACAAACTGACAAGGCACTCACACCCTGAGTAAATCAGAAGAAGAAATCTATGTGCACAGCATCTAGGTGTATCATGTTGCACCTCATTCTGGTTACAGAGAGCCTCACTAGAGGATGTTGCTGATTTATGTTTTACTGTAGTACATCCGTAGGTGTAGTATATGGTTAATTACCCTTCTTAAAAAGATTTAATAATGGGTTCTGCTTTCCTCTGGAGGTCAGTAGTTCTTCTTCCCTCTTCTTAATGTCTTCGTTCAAAAATTCTTTTTTTTTTTTTTTTTTTAAAAAAAAAAAAGCACTGGAATGCCTGGTTCCCAAGGTTGTAAATCCTGTGTTGTCTTCTCTCTCACTGACTTCTCCCAACAATTTCCTTTTGTTAGGTGAGCAACAGTCCCTTGTCTGAAGAAGCTGTGCTTGGCTTTGAATATGGAATGAGTATTGAGAGCCCCAAGTTGCTACCAATTTGGGAAGCTCAGTTTGGAGACTTCTTTAACGGAGCCCAGATAATATTTGACACTTTCATCTCTGGAGGTGAGTGTACAAGGAGCTAATGCCCTTAAAATATGGCATTTTGAGTAAGTGTATCTGTAGAAAATCCTTTGACCTTAAAGAAAATGTACAATGTGTCAAGAAAAGAAATCTGTCTTCTCAAAAGTCCCTTAGCTTGCCTATATTGTCCCAGCTTGTATGTGACTGTTCTGTGATGACAATCCATACAAAATGAAAGATATCCTCTTGGCAGATGATGATAATTCCAAAAGAACAGTTGATTAGGTCTTTATTTTTCCCCCTTGCATATTTTACTCTATATGTATTTGATCACTTAAAGGCTTAAAAAAACTTCCAAAAGTCCCAAGTTACTTGTCAATATGGGAAGCTTCAGATCATCTTGTGGGCTGAGTCACAACTGTGAATTTCATGACTAAATGCCAGCATGTTCCAAGGTTGCATTTAATAACTTCCTGACCGCCCCCACTAGTTTTTGCAAGGTAGTATGTATGTTCTGTGGCAATAATTTTTCTTCATCATTGTGTCTCTTTAGGTGAAGCAAAGTGGCTTCTGCAGAGTGGAATAGTAATTCTTCTTCCCCATGGCTACGACGGAGCAGGCCCTGAACACTCTTCCTGCCGGATGGAGCGTTTCTTGCAGGTGCCTGCCATGCTGCTCAGATTCATATAACCCTCTCGCAGCACTTGCATCCAGTGCTCTGGGAGTCCTGCCACTAAATGTCACGTTCCAATGTACTTCCTGGTGATAGCAGAAGCTGGAGCCTTACCCACTTTTTTTTCTGTTGAGATGAGATATGGATGGGCTGGCCTGGAACGGGAGGAAGGTGCAGGTCTGGAAATGGGGAGCAAGCCGTTCCTGTTTAAATGCTGCCATAGCAGCTCTAATGCAACACCATGACCGAATAATAAAATAAAAGCTTCTTGTTCCCATTGTAGATAACTGAAATCTCACTTATCTTCCCAAGCTGGTGTGTGGTAACATGAAATTTGCATGCTGTTTGCACAGGCTACGTGGCCTTTGCAGATAGTCCTTGTAGGATGTGCTTCAGTACTGCTTGTTGTCCCTTTTCCCACTGCTATTTTTCAGCGGGGTTGCTTTACGATAGAATTGGTAGCAAGATAAAATTTTTGTGTTGCCAATAGCAGATCTCTAAGGGGGAACTTCTCAACGTAAACTATTTGGGGGTTGAGAAACAGGCAGCTATAATCTGAAAGCCACTCTCAGATGCTCCTACAGAAAGTTGGGCACAACTAAATATTGGTACGTAAATCTGTGCCACATTTTGACAGGAAATAGCCACTGTTGTGCCCTGGTGGCTGTGTCAGTAACTAAATGAAAGATGTTTCACCTAAATAATGGCTTGCTATAAAGGAGATGCTTGCTACACATTTAGAGGGATGCTGCCATTCTAATGAAAAAGTCACAACCTTATCTTGGTTGTAAAAATGGTCATGTCCTGGTTAAAAACTGTTTGAAGTTGGTGGTTAAGATATATCAGTTAAATGCTAGAGCCTGTTTCTGTTTTGAAGTTGCTTCCTTTTCAGTCAGTGCCAGAATAAAAATATTTGCTCTCCCACTCCTATAGGCACTAGCAAGCATGCCTTGTATCTTGGATGTTTGGGTCACTGTTTGTTCTCAAAAAGCTATGACTATGTTCTGCTTCTGTAGATGTGTGACAGCACAGAAGAGGGAGTTGATGGAGACCAGGTGAACATGTCCATTGTGCATCCCACCACCCCAGCACAGTATTTCCACTTACTCCGGCGGCAAATGGTCCGAAACTTCAGGAAACCTCTGATTGTTATATCTCCCAAAGTGTTACTCAGGCTCCCTGTAAGCTGGAAAACTTTATTCTTCTTTTCTCTCTTTTTTTTTCCTGCTCCCTTCCTCTTCATTTCTGTTCTCTTCCCTTTTCTGTGTTTTTTTATTATTATTAATTTTTTTTATTGTCCTCTCTGCTTTGGTATTATAGCAATGGGGTTTTGTCTGTTTGGGGCAGGGTAGACTGATAAACAATTGGGTAGAAAATAGCCAGAAATGGGGTTAGGACTGGTTGCATTCCTGAGAACCTTTCACCCATGGGAATGGGAATGGGGAGGAGAGGAAAAAATAGTATTTTATTATTATATTATTATTAATTAAATATTATTATTATTATATTTGTCAAGCCCTGTCTCAGTATATTTGCTCTAACACTGGCCAGAGGAAAAAGGCAACAAGATTTAGTAACTTAAAACCATCTCCCATCCAGGCTGCTGTGTCCAGTTTTGAAGAAATGGCTCCAAGGACAACATTTAAGCCTGTCATCGGGGACTCCTCAGTAGATCCTAAAAGGTAACTTCCCTTTCCTGCAGGAAAGCCCGAAAATTAAATCCTGCCTTTTGCTAGCTAACAGCTCAGTTTTGAGGTGATGTGAAAAATAGGACATCTGGGGGGAAGAGGCATCTGTAGAGTGACTGATATGGTGTTTTATTTGTTTCTAAACAGCAAATCCTCTCTCTTTTTTCCTCTGTTTGCTTCTTATTAGTTATATAATATCTGGGTGCATGACAGTTGAGTATTTGGGCCATTAAACCTGGCTCCCAAGGGTAAGAACGTGACCTTTGTAGTCCCAGTAGCACCAAGGTCTGACAGCATGCTTAATGGTCACATCCTCACCCTAATTAGAAGGCTGTAAATGTCTTTGCATCTTGTATTTCTAAATGAGGTGGCGAGAGACAGAGTGAGGTTTCTCTTCTTGCCTTTGTCCATTAAGGTTAGGCCACCAAGCCCTCCTTTGTAGCTGGAGAGAATGGATTCTCTCCGGGAGTCCCTCCCTGGGGTGGGAGAGAAGGTGTCCTCTGGTCGTGCTCTTCTCTCCCTCTGGTTCACTCTCTGCAGAAAAGATAACCAGCTTTTAGACTACATGTTTAGCTTTTAGAGAGTAAAAGCTAGAAGAGTTTGAATCCCACTGAATATAATTTCTCCAGGTTTGCTGAGGAAACAGAACCTCTGGGCCCTGGAGCACTGTGCTCAGAAGTTCATTTATCAACTCTGGGCAAGAAGGAAAGGTAGGGCAAAGAAGAAAGGGATGCTCGAGGGTGTCAGATTAGCTCCATAAAACTGTCTTTAAAGGATGGTTGTTTTTTGTTTGAAGAATAGGACTGTTTTGCACAGAATTTCTGTAAAACAGTAAACATGCAGGCATTTCTGTTTTTTTCTCAGGGTCACCCAAGTGGTTCTGTGTTCTGGAAAACATTACTATGCTTTGGTAAAACAGAGGGAGACATTAGGAGAGAAACAACACAGCACAGCTATTGTGAGACTTGAAGAACTCTGTCCTTTCCCCCTGGAAGCCCTACAGCTGGAGCTGAGCAAATACAGCCGTGCCAAAGGTCAGACAGACTTTTGCCTTCAACTTTACCTCCTTTCCCCCATACATTTAGTGTTCCTATGTTTACCCCTTGTGCTAAAAGAACTTGTATGGGCACTGTTGTTAACATCTGTGAACTGCTACTAAAAATCAGAGCAAACCTATTGGGGCATTTTTGCGTTGATCTCTGCTGTCTAGTCCTTTAAAATGGAGAGCCAGAGAAAGTAGCTTCTGAAAACAGAAGGAAAAAAGAGTATGCCCACCCTATGCCCTCATGATGGTCATACTTTTTGGTTTGGCTGCAGCAAACTATGACTTGCAAAGGAATGTAACTCCATGAGCCTTTGTTTCAAAGTTGGTGCCAGTAAATCAAAATAGATAAAAGAACTCAGAGGTGCCACACAAGTTGGTTTTCTTGAGCTGCTGAAAATACAAATGTGTTTGTAATGTGCCCTTATCCTTTCTTTAGACTTTATTTGGAGTCAGGAAGAACCACAGAACATGGGTCCATGGTCCTTTGTGTCGCCACGGTTTGAAAAGCAGCTGGCAGTTAAGGTAAGATGTCCACTTGGTGCTTTACTATTTGAACTGCAGTTTGATATTCTCTTCTTTAACTGAAATTCTGTGGTACAGACATATAAAACTAATGCTAATGCCTACACCAAAATTGTGTTGTAATTTAAATTACTTGAGCTTCTTATAGCGCCATTTACTGGTGATGAACAGCCCAGGAGCTTCCTTTCACTAGGTGTTTAGTCTGAAAGTAAAAATTAGTCTCAGTAGATGGGATGAACTAAGATCCCAGGTAGGAGATAACACACATGAGGTGACACATGTAGGAGGAGAACCCAAAGCTGCTGTTCTCTGTGGCAGACTGCAGTATACAAACATCTCTTTGGGAGAAGGAGGATAACTCCGGACTTATTCCAGCTTGACCAATGTCTGACAGTCAGTATCAGCATGACACACACAACACACAGAATCCCAGGATGGCTGAGGTTGGAAGGGACCTCTAGAGATCATCTAGTCCAACCCCCTGCTCCAGCAGGGACACCCAGAGCACGTGGCACAGGGTGGCATCCAGGCGGGTTTGGAAGATCTCCAAAGAAGGAGACTCCACAGCCTCTCTGGGCAGCCTGTGCCAGGGCTCTGGCACCCTCACAGGAAAGAAGTTCTTCCTCACATGGAGATAATCCTGTGTTTGTGCTTAATTAATCATTTCCTCCTGACTCTGATTTCAGCTCCATCTTGTGAGCAGACCTCCTTTACCAGCCCCAGCAGTTGGCATTGGAACCCTGCACCAGCAGCAGCAGGAGGACATTCTTACCAACACATTTGTCTAAGGGCTTTCAACGGACAGACAAACTGCTTCCACTGTGGGTCAAGTTTGTTACCTTCTCCTGCAAAGAAGAACAAAAGCCAGACTCTTAATCTCCGAGACAGGAACAAATTTTACAATGATGAACCAATCTTTACATGTGGGGATACACGAGGATGACAGCTGATGCCTGTTACTCTAGATATTTCTTGTTGTCCTCTTGTATTTTCTATAGAAGATCTTTTTAAAAGAAAAAATCCAGTCCAGCGCAGATCACTGAGGTAGCTCTAGAATACCCTGGGTTAGGGTGCTTCCCTGCACTTGGCAGCTCGCTGGGATGGTGCATGTGTGGAAATGGTGTCTCGTTTCCACAGAGTGGAATGGTGTGGAGTTTTCACAGAGCTAGTGCTGTTTGAATAAATGCTGCTCCCTGCCTGGGAATGAGCCATTTCTGTGGCATTGTCGTGGGGTTCTCGTTTCTTTTCCTGGGGACCAAGGATTAAATCTGATGTGGCTGTTGGTGCTCTTCTCAAGGCATGTTCTAAAGGGAGCAAGAGTTGCTAAAGCAGTTTTCCTGGGAAAGCCTGCCAGGAGAGACCTTGAAGGCTTTGAGTACCACTATTTCTCCGGCCTGGAGAAGCAGCACCTTCACAGTAAGCTTGCAAGCTGGGAGACTTGCTGCAGTATGGAACAAACTGGTTTTTGGAGGCTCGCCTGAAAAGTGGTTCCATCTCCTGCCTAAGAAAACTAATTCTAAGTTTCCCTCCTGCAGTTTGTTATTTAACTCTCAAACGGCAGTGCTGATCTAGTCCGTTGGTCTAGTCTTCTGTGTTGACAAGGATTTTGTAACTCTCTTTGGCTCTATCAGTGAAAAATGCATTTAAGAGACCATTTCTTTTCCAGTCCCAGGCAGCTGTGCTGTTTCACCATTTCGTGTGGATGCGACCTGTTTCCAAAGGTTTCTTTTGCTCACTTCCTTCCTTCAGTGGTCCCTAGTGCCCACACAAATTCTTGCTCATGCTGCAGGAAGGCTTAAGTCATGACCAAGTAAGAGAAACAGGGTCTTGAAGGCGCAACGAGGCTGCAAAGAGTTTGAGCGACAACTTTCCCAAAAGTGTAATAATGAGGAGGAGTTTGTGGTTTCTTGGTAGGTTCCTGAGCCAGAACTCTTTGTTGCACTGTAGGTATCAGAGGCTGCCTTGAAAAGGACTGTTAATAACAAGAGATTATAGACCAAATCTGTGAAATAAACAGCAGGAAATGACAGAACATGAAGGTTTTTTGAAGGGCCTGAAGCATGATACAGCTGTTTGAAACACTTGCAGAAGTTCTCAAAGTGCCGACCATGTACAAACATGATCCTTTTTTTCTACCACTGTAGCGTGTTTCTAAATTTTGTGAGAAAATGTGTTGGTTTGCAAACCAATATGTATTTTGATAACAGTAAGCTTTATTAGTGTTCTTTAAAAAAGCATATATAGAATTAAACTATGATCAGGTATTTAAACCCTGGTATCCTACAGTGATTTGAAAGATTCCCTTTGAAACATTCCAGACTTGATCTAAAGTAGGATGGACTTAGTCCCAGCTTCCAGCAGTCCTGTCCAGTGGGTGAAGCTGTCTGTGCTATGAAATCCATCTTCCTACATGACCTGCTGTCACCTCTTTCAAACTGACATGCTAAAAGGTAGTTCAGTTCCTTCTCCTTCAACCTAAACCTGAGCTTTCCAGGCCCTAGAATGGGTCAGGCTTGAGAATCTAGTTTAGATTCTCAAGTTTACAGGGCCTCTGGAGGGCCCTCCGGAGATCTGTGGGACAAGCTCGTGCTGCAAGCAGGCCCTGTTGGAGCAGGTTCTACGGAGACTTTAACTGTCCGGTTTGGAGCAGCTCCGGGTGTGGAGATTGCCCTGCCTCTCTCGGCCCCTGTTCTATTTGACCACCCTCCTGGTGAAAATTCCTTTCCTCATTAAACCCTCATGCTCTCCAGAGGGCCCTTGTGGTGGCTGCAGACCACCGAGGCTGCAGAGGTAACTGGAGAGCCTGGGATGTCGGTGAGGATGGAGCTCTGTGTCCCGTGCAGCAGCCCAGGGCTCTGTCCTCCTGGGGTCTGCCTTAGGAGCGGGACCAGGGCGACCGGGATCGGGACTGGCACCGGGGCCGGGACACGCTGGGGCTGGCAGCGAGCCGAGGGGCGGAGCTTCTG
>NW_010582627.1:56202-106889 GCF_000705375.1 Tinamus guttatus | reverse complement strand
CCATGGGCAGTGAGTATCGAGCCGTGGGGGCGCTCTGCGCCTCGCTCCTCCCGTCGCGGCCTCCCGGCCTCGGTCCCCGTCGCTGTCGGACCTCTCCGTGCGGGCCCGAGGCGGCCCGTGCTCCGCGGGGTTTGCGGGTGCATGAAGCGCAAATGCGGCCGGACGGGTACCGGCGGTAACAGTAAAATCGGCCTTTTCCACACAATTTTTCGTTATATGTGTTTGCAGAGCAAATAAGGCGTTTCTAAGAGACCACGCAGTGATTTCTGTGGGTGCCGGGTATAACGTGCAAGTGCTGCCACCAAAAACCGCTAGATTGGGGGAATTCTTTATTTATTTAGTATAAGAGCTTCTAAAGGAGTGCTTGTGGGGAGGGATGTATCAGAAGCTGAAAAAATACCACCCAGCTCTGCTAAGCCTAATTGCTGCAGTGATTTCTGCTGCAATTTCTATTTTTTCTGTATCTGAGAGATTTAGTTTCTCTGGTAAAATGCAAGGTGTCAGTCTCCATGCGGGTACTCTCTGATGTGAGCAAGCTTTGCTTTTGCATTTTTAGCTTTTTGCTTTTTTAGCTAGCACAGAATGATACTAGGTCACTTATTTTTAGATGGAATAGAATTTATTTCCCTTCTGGTGATACGGGCAGTGCTATTCCGTGTCTGAAATGGTGCTAAACCAGCCTTGGGGGGAGAAAAAGGGGGACGAATCACTGTATGACATTAAAAACATTTTTGGTCTGTTTTGGCCTGGTTTAAAAGGAGGGTGTCAATTTTCAGGTATTGAATTGGGTATTAATGAAATAGAATTCATTTAGCAGCTCCTTGTATTCACTTTAATTTTTTTTCTTTTATGAAATTAAGTAAAATTTTAAGGTATTTCATGAGTGTGTGTAAATGTGTATAAGTTTATTAATGTGTTCTCTTTTTTTAACAGTTAAATTTTTAGAAGTTATTAAACCATTCTGTGCGGTTTTACCAGAAATCCAGAAACCAGAAAGGAAGGTAAGCATCACATCTTGTTCTTACTTCTGTTAATTCACTGGTAAGAAAATGTTGGGGTATTTGGGTCCACGCTGTGCTATAAATGTAATATAATATAAATAATAATATGATTTTTTGGAGGGAGGGCTGGAGGGACCTACCCTATCATAAAAAAAATAAATATGTTGAATCTTAGCAGAGACAGCTCTGATAAGTTGTTCTTGTGGTTAGTTACACTGACTTTTTTTTTTTTAAGTATCATCTTTCTAGGCTAAATTTATCTTGTTTCAGCTTCCTGTGTTTGCCTCTGTTTTTATATTCTAAAACTATATGTCCTCCTCTTTGTGGAGGACAAGAAGGTGCTCAAGAGTGGTCAGCATGGATTCAGCAAGGGAAAATCATGCTTGACTAACCTGATAGCCTTCTATGATGGAATGACCAGCTGGATAGATGAGGGGAGAGCAGTGGATGTCGTCTATCTCGACTTCACCAAGGCTTTTGACACCGTCCCTCACAACATCCTCCTGGGCAAGCTCCGGAAGTGTGGGATAGATGAGTGCACAGTGAGGTGGATTAGGAACTGGCTGGATGGCAGAGCTCAGAGGGTGGTGATCAGCGGTGCAGAGTCTAGTTGGAGGCCTGGAGCTAGCGGGGTCCCCCAGGGGTCAGTCCTTGGTCCAGTCCTGTTCAATTTATTCATCAATGACCTGGATGAAGGCACAGAGTGCTCCCTCAGCAGGTTTGCTGATGGTACCAAACTGGGAGGAGTAGCTGATAGTGTCATGGTGGACGACAAGTTGACCATGAGGCAGCAGTGTGCCCTCGTGGCCGAGAAGGCCAATGGGATCCTGGGGTGCATTAAGAAGAGCATCTCCAGCAGGTCGAGGGAGGTGCTCCTGCCCCTCTACTCAGCCCTGGTGAGGCCGCATCTGGAGTATTGTGTCCAGTTCTGGGCTCCACAGTACAAGAGGGATGTGGAGCTGCTGGAGAGAGTCCAGCGCAGGGCTACAAGGATGATCAGGGGCCTGGAACATCTGCCCTATGAGGAGAGGCTGAGGGAGCTGGGCCTGTTCAGCTGGAGAAGAGAAGGCTGAGAGGGATCTGATCAGTGTGTATAAGTACCTCAAGGGAGGCAGTGAGGAGGATGGTGCCGGCCTCTTTTCAGTGGTGGCCACTGACAGAACTAGAGGTAACGGCCACAAACTGAAGCACCAAAAGTTCCACAGGAACTTAAGGAACAATTTCTCAACAGTGAGGGTGACAGAGCACTGGAACAGGCTGCCCAGAGAGGTTGTGGAGTCTCCTTCTCTGGAGATCTTCCAAACCCGCTTGGACGCAGTCCTGTGCCACGTGCTTTAGGTGACCCTGCGTGTGCAGGGGAGTTGGACTAGATGACCTCTAGAGGTCCCTTCCAACCTTAAGCATTCTATGATTCTATGAAACGAAGTTTTCAAGCTTTTATCTTTTTCCTGTGGGTACAGCTATCTTCAATGACTTTCAATGACTGGGAGCACTTCTGTGCTTTGAGCGAACACCCATTCCTTTGAAGAGCCTTTTCTGTGTTAAGAACCACAGAAGTTCTTTCTTTCCTGCATAATATTTTTTTACTCCAGTAGCTGTATGTCTCTCTGGTGAAGTTGGAAAGTAATCTGTGAGGTAGCTCAGGTAATTACTTGCAGTTTGCCTTCTGTGTGGTCACTTTGTTCTAAACTCAGTGAGCTGATTTCACTTAAAGCTGTTCTGTTTACTCCTTTAGCCTGAAAACTTCCTCACAGTCCTCTCTGCATTTACTATATCAAAAATATTTTTTGTCGCATGAGGTGATAGCTACCACATCAAAAACATTTTTATTTCCATATCTGAAGCTTGAAAAGACTCAAGCAAGCACGTATCACTAAGCATATCACCTAGGTTACAAAGGTGATAATTAGAATAACAGATGTACCTAATAATTGCAAGATGATTAGTATTAAATTCCATAAATTCTAAATACTGATCTTTATTCCTAAAACAAGGTGCATAGCTGAGAGCATGACACCATGGCTTCTCTTGAAGAGAGTCATCTTATGTTGATGAGGCCTTCTGGAAGGTCAGGAATGGCTGCAGAGATGTTCGTGCCTATAACCATAGTTGAGTATACTGGAAAAGGAAAAGATGCAGCAAATCTGCTGATTATTGTTCTTTGGTCCTAATATTTAAGACAATAGGGATTTATTCCTTGGCTGTTTGCCCCATCTGTCTTTCCTTGTTGCCTTCCAGCAGCTTTTCCTCTTAGGACAGGTCTCCAAATAAACTATTTCAGTCAGTCAAAGTCATCTCCACAGCAGCAACCTCCAGAGCCAACAGCTTTTTGCTACGATTAGGATGTGTGTGACTTGGGTGGCAGGTACCTTTCTCTCTTCAGCTGTGGCATTTTTGTTCCTGTAGTTCTTGGGGCCAGCTGTGGGTTTTCGCTTTGTTCCTTCCCCCTTCTCTCCAATTTGTCAGAGATGAAGAGAGATTTGGGCTTTGTCCTCCATCAGCATAGGAAGGATGCCAAAGAGGTGCTGAGATTTCTGTGTTTGTGCCTTGAGTTGTTTTCTTTTTCACTACCATGTCAGTGACTGCTGGCTGTCAGCCTTGTAGGAGTCTGAGATGAAGCCATGCTTGGGAACAGCTTTTCTAGCCCTTTGACCATTTTCAGTGATGTTGCTTGCTTGGATGTAGCCTACTGAGTGACCTACACCATTCCATATAACCTGCCCTCTCTATTAGCTGTTGTTTTCTTGCAAGCTGTCGTTGGTAGCTGTCATTGGTCATGGTTTTATTAGGCTAGTTAAGGTTAAGACAAGAAAAAAAATGAAGAAAAAGAAAGTCTATAAATTTAAGTTGAACGAAGATAGAGTTTTATTTCAGGTGGACTCTCACCTAAACTTTTTCCTTTTTATTTTTCTGGCATTAAGGAGTGTTGTGTTTTGGTCAAGTTCATTGATGGAAGCAATTGCTACTTTTAGCAGTTACTAGTTTGGGTTCATATTTGTTTTCTATGCACAGACTTCCCTAAGCAATGGAACAGAATGTTCAGAACAGCAAGAAGATGGTACTGAAGTTGATTGATTTTCACAAGTTATGAGAAAAAAATGCTGAAGGAATGAAATGTCCAACCAGATCTGAGCAGTCAATGGAATGTATTGTCCCTGTGCTCCTTTACTGATCTTAATTCCCATTTTGTATTTGCTGTTCCTGGCATATGGCTTCAGGGAGTGTTACTTGTGAATGAAAAGTGATTGACGTGATACTGAATTTCTCTAGTGCTTCTATTTGCTGTAGTTACAGAGAGAGACAGAGGGACTGTAGTGCTTCAGACTGAGCTTTTGAGGTTTCAGTCTCTATCTGATGTGCTGCAGTTAAGTGTTTAACAAAGCATTTTGTTAAGCTTTTTTTGTATTTAAAAGTCTGTACTTAAAATCTGCAGTATTCAGTCAGCACTTAAAGTGGGTTAGTACTCTGTAAAATCGAACATAAAGATAGTGTTTGGGTTTCTTTGCTGCTGTCATTATTTTACTTGGTGCTGTGAGTATTTTTATCATCTGACCTCTTTTGAAAGAATGAGGTTACATCCGTAAATATGTTAACCTACAGGGATATTTTGCTTCTAAGTAGATGCTTTTAATTCTAAAGAGATAAACTATTTATTTTCCTGGGCCATCTTAAGCAGTTGCCCTGTTGCATCTGTTCATATCTTGTCATGTGAAGGTGTTCAGGACCTATGAAACGAGGCACTAATCTCTTTCTTTTTTTTTTTTTTTTTTTCTGGTTACTTCTCTGCAGGCAGATTCAGTGGCTGGAGTCAGAAAGCTCTTTCTACAACATGTTAGTTCATGTTGCATTTTAGTAACTGCTGTGCTCTTGGCTATAGTGAATACACCTTTCCCAGTGTATGGGATAACCTTGGGGAAGAGAGGTACAAACCTGAGCATAATTCTGCATCTTAGCTCTCTTGGTCTCTTCAAGTGTGTTTTTTTTCTCTGTCTTGGGCTTTGAATAATCTCCTGATTAGAAATTACACTTCTATTCTTGAACCTGCCTCAGCACTTCTGGCCCTGAGATTTTCTCCCATATATAGTAACTGGTGATCATTGATGTCATGATCTTGCAGAAGTAAAACGCAATTTACATAGTTAGAAATATTTTGAAAGACAAAAAGTCTTAAGATTACTTTATGGCTTGTGTCCGTTCACATTACAGTGAATTTAAGATTTCTCTTAACTTCATTCTAAATGTTCCAGATTACTATTCAAAACTCATGGTTCTTCTGCCTCTACTTGCCTTCACTACAGCTAAATCTCTTTCAAAACTTTAGGATGCTTTAGTCTAATAACTTCTAACACAGCAAAATATTGCCTACAATCTCTTGAAACCCAGAGTTGGAATCACTGAAGATAATTTTCTTAATTAACTTTTCAAATTTGTTCAATTCTGCTATTTTTCAGTAAATACCCAGATTGTTAGATTATTATTGCTAAAATATGTTTTAAATGTCAGGTGCACTGCTGTATCACCTTTATGTTTTCGTTGGCTACACAGAAGCTCTATGAGGGTGTCTACATAACATCTGAAAATCCTATTAAAATAATTTCTAATGAGAAATTATGCTTTCTGGTTTAATACATTCACCTTTAATTTTGAATGATAAAATGTTCAATACTAATATGGTACTAGAGGGAAAGCTATATAGATACAATGGAAACATTAATTAATCTCTGCCTTGTGGTTCTTAGATCCAGTTCCGAGAGAAGGTACTATGGACAGCTATCACACTCTTCATTTTCTTAGTATGCTGCCAGGTAGGTTCTGGTGTTTTTTGTGTGGTGCAGAAAGGATATGTTCTGAGCATATAAACTATGCTCTGTGTATAGAAATATTTGTCCGGAGTGTAAGGAACTCTTGTTTTATGTTGACTTAACATTTTAAGTTACATAGTATTAGCAGTGACAAGTTTAAAAATGAAGTGAAAGTGAGTGTTTTTACTTGGTTCCTCTTAAATGAGCTCATGTGTTGAAAAACATCCTTCTGCAACCTTCTGAAGAATTTAAGTTGGCATTTAGAACTTGGCTTTGTGAAAGTACTGACAAATATGTTAGCTTAAAAGCCATCAAAATACAGATCTTTGTAAATGTTTCCGAAGTCTTTATTACTCATAGCTGCAAGAGTTCCTAGAACCTGTACTTGGGTTACAAATGGATATGTTCTTTTTTAAAGAATACTTATCCGTACAAAAGCTTACAGTAGGTAGTCCAGACTAGAAAGCAGTAATCTAGAAAAACATTTTGGGTTGCCTGTACTCCTAGTATGCTGTGTTCCTGATTAAGATAGCCTTAGAAGCTTAGAAAGAAGCATGCATTGAAGTTTTTTGCTGTATCTTTAATTTGCATTGAAAATAAATGCTTAGGACCATTAAAATAATACTTTCTGTTGTCTTAAAAATATTCTGTTACTCTTTGTTTTATTTCTGTAAAACTCAAAATTGCTACAAAGATGTTGGTGAAATAAACAACAGTATATTGCATAAAGATGGTAGATTCTTAAAGAATTGTGGTAGCTAACCTATTTATGCTTTTTTTTTTTTAGGGGATTATATTATTCATGTGCTTTGAATCCTCTTTGTAGAGATTTCTGCTTTTCTTTTTTTTTCTGCAGAAAAAAAATCTTAAGTTCTATAGTTTAGACCCCTGAGTCATACCACAGTTAGAGGAGTAGAAAAGGTGCTGTCAGCGTGTCTGCTAATGTATATTCTGTTTAATTAAAAAGAAAAAAAAGTTGGAATAAATTATCCTAAACAGTTTAACAGTTGAGTCATTGCAGGTTACGGTTCTTGGTTTAAGGCAAGCTCTTTGTATATATGCTTAATATACATTGTGTGCTTGAACAGATACCTTTGTTTGGAATCATGTCATCAGACTCGGCAGATCCTTTCTACTGGATGCGAGTCATCCTTGCGTCAAACAGAGGTGAGTAGATCAGTTCTTTCTTCTGTGTTGTATGAGCCTAAACAGGCTGGAATAAAAACTGTTGGCTGTTAAATTGATGTTGAAATATTAAATGTCATATACCCAGATGTCTCATGGGAACACTTTGTAAAGTGCTCAACACAGATGTAGTGCTTTGTATTCATAAATGACTGATACCTGAGGAATACTTCCCCTTAGGAATGGGGTCTCCTTTGATCTGTAAATGAGGTTAATTTCAATCCTCACCTTTAGGACTGATTGTGTTTCAAGCTGTTGATGCATCCTTTTCTGATTAATATGGGGAATGTTGTCTTCCTCTCACTACAAGTAACACACTGCGCTGTGAGAGCCTTGACCAGCACCTCACACGTCATGCTCTGCAGCTTCATTCTGCCTTATAGTACTTTGACGATGTTATGGCTGAGGTCAAATAACTTGTTTTAAAATAGACAGCTGGCCCCAAAGCAAATGCATAAGAACTTTTGTACTAATGCTAGAAGTCTAAAACTAAGGTGGGTGTCCTACCATGCTTAGTGAGAACGTTGAGCTCATCTGTGTCTTAGAAAATTAGTTGGAAGCTTGAGAATTGGTGGCAGCCTATAATGTGAAGCTACAAGTTATTTAGGAATGGCAGAGTGGCTCATGCTGGGGAAGATAATATTCAGGTAAATAATTCATCTCTTTCAAACTTTATTGCAGAATTCGTATATAAAATGTTGTGTCTCAAACTAAGTTTTGTGTCACAGACCAAATATACTACCCATTATGCAGAATAGGGATAGTGGCCAAGAAAAGACTAGAAAGTCTGTAAAGACAACAAGAAGGGGGAGTGGGAAAGTTAATTTACACCTAAATCAGCTTAGTAGATGTCATTACAGGATGTTAAATAATGTGTTTCATATTTTCTTGCTTGTTGGAAAAATAGAGATTTCCTAGGTAGAGAGCATGTTTGTTTTGGTACTGAGCTGTATGTAGAAGCTAAGATGCAAGTCTGAAATAAGCAGAATATGACCATGACTTTAATGTTTTCATTCTACATTGTGGTAAGAAAAGTAAATAAATATAAACCAATGCAATCTTACTTCAGCTCAAAACCTTAAATGAGGAATTTTGTAGATAAAAGACAATGAAAAGACTTCAGACAGGAGGGGAGGTGCTTAACACCACTGAACTTAAAGTTCAGGTTATTTGTCAAAGGCTCTTCAGGAAATGAAACTATTGTGGGATAAGAGGGAAGATCTGCTAATGGATTAACAACTGTTGAAAGGATACAAAGAAATGTCTGTATAAATCCATAGGGTGCCACAAATTGAATATTGCATGCAGTTCTAACCTACCATCCCACGAAGGACATAGTGGATCTAGGAAACACTCAGAAAAAGACAACAGGGCAAATATAAGGTAGGAGTTAATGTGTAGAAGGAGATCCTAAATAAGTAAGGTTTCTTCATCATATAATGTGTTATGTCCCAGATGTCTTTGAAATCTTGATCTCTGTGGGGAAAATAAAGTGAATAGGAAATGGATAATCAATAGTGTAACAATGAAGGGGCAGCCAGTGTGATTATTAAGCAGCAGATCTACCAGCGTATTTGCAGAAGCCACAAGATGCAGCTTCTGAGTAAATTATTAAGATATTGGGAAAAGAGAGTGATACTATCCCCGAAGAAGAAGCCCTGTTCACAGATGGACTGTGAGGATGCATAAGTTTCTAGTTGGATCAACTAGTCTAGATCAGATTTGATCTAGTCTGATCAACTATGAATATCCTTTTTCTACTTTTTCTCCAGTCTGCAGTGACTAAATACTTTTTTGTTAATTTTGCTGATAATTTTATGATAGGTCACAAATATGTTGCAAGTAAAAGCAGAGTTATGCGTAAGTGTTGAGAGTTCTAAATAATTGTAAGCTGATTCTCATCTTAATCTTCCTGGTGGGTATTACATCTTAAATATGTATTTTTATGAAGTTATTTCGTTCCTCTAATCATGTAAAAGATGGTTTAAAAAGTAATTTGGTTTTGCTTGATTTAATATTAAACCTTTAAAAAATGTTCTCACACAAGCGCTTCTTTTTTTTTTGTCTCAAATTTAAAGTTACAGCTTAGGAAAAAAATGATCACTTGCTAGTTTAGCTTCTTAATTTTCATCCAAATTTTCAATATTTTGTTTTTCTAAGATTGTAACATCTTCTTATAGAAGAGATTTTTCTCTAATTTTCTGAAGGATAAATTAAATTTCAGAAGTTATCTTTTTTTGTAGCACTATTGCACTAAAAAGATCAGATGGAGGAATGTTTCTGTATTAAGGTGGGGGAGTGTTTTATTCAGGGTTAAAAGATGGGCTTTTCCTTCCTGGCTTTAATTGCTTTGATTAGATTCAGTTCTGCTTCCTGCAGAACTGCAGGAGATATCAGCCCTTAAAGAAGATGTTGCTGGGAATATACCTGAATTATAGTATTTGATAAGAGTGCTGGTTTTGTAACTGTGGCAGTCTGAGGATGCAAACAAGATGAATTCTGCTCCACAGGAGAAGTATTTCTTGGGGGGATTAAAAAAAAAGGGTAGATTTCCTGGTATAAGAGCACATGGTGCAGAATTGGTGTTTTATGAAGTTGTAATTCTCTGATTAGATTATAAACCACTGAAAAATTAATATCTAGAGCATCTTAATAATGACGTGGCTTTCTTTTTTGGTTACGAAGGATCAGTTTAATCCTCAACTTTTATGCTTTCAACTAGAGGCAGTGATCCAGAGTGGCACATCAGCTACTCTGGATCTGCAACATCTTCCCTGTGGTTGCCACAACTGAACTTTTTGAAAATGTGGTAGTCACAGCTGAAGTGGGGACAACAGGGACCCAAAGAGAAGGCTTTTTGCAGTGAAAGGTTCCTCAATATATATCAAACAACCAGCAATAGGCATCAAACTTTGGTGATAGCAGTTTCACAAAAATATTTTAAGTGAAAGATTGTGTTTCTCATGCTGCCTTCAAAATTGGAGATGTTAACACAGTACCCTTTGTGTGAGGAGATTTATTTTTAATTGTCCCTGTATTTGAATATGCATGTTTGAAGCATTATGAGAAATGTTCTCTGTAGGTTCAGACACCTTTCAACAGGCTTAATATCCTCCATGTGTAATCCCTTAGGAGAGATTCTTGAATTGCAATTGTATTAATTTTTCTCCCTGTTCAGGTACATTGATGGAGTTGGGTATTTCACCTATTGTGACATCTGGGTTGATAATGCAGCTGCTGGCTGGAGCAAAAATCATTGAAGTTGGTGATACTCCAAAAGACAGAGCCTTGTTCAATGGAGCCCAGAAACGTAAGCACTGTCTGGTTAAAATTAAGAAGCATTTATTACTTAAGCAGGCTTCTTTGCCAAGAATAAAAGTACTAGATGTGAGGTTTCTTTACTAGCAGATGAACTCGAAAGATATTTTTAAAGGGTTTGCTTTCTCTCTTTTGCTTTAGTGTTTGGGATGATTATTACCATTGGGCAATTTTTTTTGTCTTCTTATTATAATTCAGGTTTGTAATGAGTTATTTTGTGGGTAACTGGGACGGCTTAGCTACATTGTAACTGGTGGGGGACAAATATTTTCTTTCCTGTCTTGTTGGCTTTTATTTATCTGCTTATTTTTCATACTATAAAGTATCCTTTCTATCCAAATATATATGAGAAATTTTAAATCTTCCATAAGGGAGGAGAAAGCTGGGATAGTGAATACCACAAGTATTTCAGATAGGAGTGGTTGTTTGAATCCAAATTCAGGAATAGACTGCAGATGCAGTTTTGAGACATTATCCTGTAGGGCAAAACAGTAAATGCACAGACTTGAGCATTTTTGGAGGGGGAAAAAAAGATGTTTGTTTGTTAGCATCAACATTGAAGTCACAGAAATTATTGCAAGGTGAGATGCGGCCATGTGTACATGAAGTCAAAAATACTCTTTAATAATAGTTAGATTAACAGCTTAATGATCAGTCTCTCTAATATGATGAAAACGCTGATGCAGGGAATTAATTCTTGATTTATTCTTGTTTCTGCTCAGTTTTGTTTGTTTTCCCACAGCTGTTTGTTGCTGGTTTGATTGTGCTGCTGTTAGATGAGTTGCTACAGAAAGGTTATGGTTTGGGATCTGGTATTTCCCTCTTTATTGCTACCAATATCTGTGAAACCATTGTCTGGAAGGCTTTTAGTCCCACTACCATTAACACTGGCAGAGGTACGTGTGCTATTACAGTAAATTATGTGTTTCACTGGATATATGCTACATAAAAAGTTATCAGTTATTTGTCGCTTATCAAAAAGGTTTTTTAATGTGTGGCCTGCCTTAAAATCAGTTGTTTAACACAGAAGGTGAAAATGATGTCAAACAATAAAATAACTGCCTGAAGGTTAATAATCCACATTTCCTTCTGATTTGAATTGCAGTTAAAGTGGGAACAATATCGATTGAAGACCTCTGCAATTTCACCCTATTTTGTATAATTTAGAAATAGAAAAGATATTAGATTCTGTTTATTTAGAAGAGTTATGATCCAACTATTGTCTGTGGCTACAGGATACTTTTAGACTTAGTGCCCCAAATTACTCTCAGCCTGTTTGATATGTTGGACAATACCATCTGTGCTTTTCTCAGGCATCCTTTGACAATATCTGGTTGTTTTGAGCCCGTGGACATACCAAATTGAGATGCATCCTGGACCTGCATCAAAAACTTGTGGTTTAAACTATTAGTTTAATGTGTATATTTGAAATCTTGAGCCCTGTTTTTCCTTTGCTTTAATATTCATAGATGATTTCTAGCATATGTTTATTGTGCCTTATTACTCTTCTGTAGGACTCTTATTATTTTCTTCCCATACCCCCAGAAAATAACAGAAAAGGAGTATATTTTTTCTGTGTGAGAATTGTAGGTCTCTTATCAGTAATAATGTTTGATAGATGATTCTGAGTTCTACAAACTAAATGCTTAATTCTACCAAAAACCCACCTAGGTTGTGATAATTTTGTTGTAACAGGATTTGTCATGTTTTATCTGATTACATGTGTATGTAGTGTTTAAAGCAGTAGTAGATTAAAGTCAGATCATTAAATAATAGTAGTAATAGAATTATGTCTTCCTTTTGGATATCTTAGATTTCTTTTCCTTCTGTTGGCATGTGCAGGGACGGAGTTTGAAGGCGCCGTGATTGCCTTGTTCCATCTTCTGGCCACCCGGACTGACAAAGTCCGCGCTTTGCGGGAAGCCTTTTACCGACAGAACCTGCCCAACCTCATGAATCTGATTGCCACAGTGTTTGTGTTTGCAGTAGTTATATATTTCCAGGTAAAGTGAAAAATTCTTCGTAGGTCTGAAATGGCTTGTGAAGAAGTGCAAGGACTCTAGGCACTGCATTCACTGAGCAAGAAATTATTGCAAAAGTTGAACTTGAATAACTGAAGTATCCTAGCTTTGAGCAAGGAACTTTCTTCATTTTTTCTTTTTCAGTACTGTTATTTTGGTAACATAACTCCACAACAGTAGGGCTGCGAAATCTTATAGCCAGGACTTCTACTCAGGTAGCGAAACAGAAGGCTTTTGTGAGACTGTAAAGGGATGCGCCCACTATGAGGCTGTTTTTATTAAACACATTGGAGTCCCCAAACCTAGTTTTATTGTACAAATAATATACTTAATATAGTTAAAAGATGCTTTTCAAAAAGACCTAGAGAACCTTGCTGCTTTGGGGTTTGCATGATACAGATTTGTTCTAGAGAACAACAGTGCAGGTAATGTCTAGACCTTTTTCCTATTTTTTTCTCTAAAGATTCAACCCTCTGGTTTTTAAATTTGAATATATATTAAAAATGAATGCTAAAGGAGATCTATATAGTGATTCTTATTATTTAAGCTATTGGGGCCAAGTGCTGGCAAAAAAATTCAGAATTCTGTTGTTTAAATTAGGCTTTTCTTGTGCCTGCTCAGATAGAAATCTAACCCTTGAGAGGCTTACATAAAAAGCTGGGCCATAAAAGGCCAGGCTTACAAATACTGCAATCTTTTGATACCAACTAGTTAGAAAACATTAAAGGTTTTTATCAAGCCCTATGCCACGAAGTAGATTATTTTAGAGAAAAATAGCTCACAACCAAGAAGTAATGCTAAGAAGTTTGAAAATCTGTGGTTCTGACTCTAGCAGAAGGCCTTTGAGCTTTACTGTTCCACACCTTGCACACTTTTTTTTTTTTTTTAACCTAGCAAAAAAAAAACCCCGCCAGGAATAGCTTTTAAGCCTGCTAGGAGAACCTTTTATTTTAGAAATAAACTCTGTACCTTTGTGTTCTCCCCCTTAGGGATTTCGTGTCGATTTACCTATCAAGTCTGCGCGATATCGAGGACAATACAGTAGCTACCCTATCAAGCTCTTCTACACCTCCAACATTCCCATCATTCTGCAGTCTGCCTTAGTTTCAAACCTCTACGTTATTTCCCAGATGTTGTCTGTGCGTTTTAGTGGCAACTTCTTGGTAAACTTATTAGGACAGTGGGCAGTAAGTATTTTACTATTTTTTAATAAATATATAATCAATATGCAACTTGATTGTAAAACATTTATATTTAACCAATAGAAAACTGAAATACTTTTTAAGACTTGTATGTAGATGCTCTTTTAAACACTGTGGAGGAATCCTTTCCTCCATAAATGTAGAACAGGAATGTGAGAGGTCTGTGAGAAATAACTAATTGCCTTTTTCTTCCTCTTTTGCAGGATGTCAGTGGTGGTGGCCCTGCTCGGTCTTATCCTGTTGGTGGCCTCTGCTACTATTTGTCCCCCCCCGAATCCATGGGTGCAATATTTGAGGATCCTGTCCATGTAATAGTTTACATAATTTTTATGTTGGGATCCTGTGCATTCTTCTCAAAAACTTGGATTGAGGTGTCCGGATCATCAGCAAAAGATGTGGGTGTTCCGGTGAATGTGTCTAATTGTTATGTTTTTCAGATGTTGCCTCTTGCTTAGCACTGATTAGTTTCTAACTGATCACAGTTATTACTCTGACTAAATATCAGCTGATTATGAAGCACTGCGGTAGGCTTATAAAATTCTCTTTCTGCAGGTTGCCAAGCAACTCAAAGAGCAACAAATGGTGATGAGAGGCCACAGGGACACCTCCATGGTTCACGAGCTTAACAGGTAAAATAAAAACTCACGTGGCTTCCAGCAGTGCTGCCATACTGGGTAGGTAAGAGTTGGACTGGGGCGATGTCAGCTAGAGCAGATTCTCTGCAGAATTGGAGTCTTGTTTCCAGTGCAAATCTCAAGATTTTTTTCCCATCCAACTGTTCTCTTTCCTGGTGAGATGAGAGAGGTTTGTGATGTTTATAGCAGTAATTAAGAGATTATTGTACAGTGTCTTTTGTTTAAGCAGAAGGTAATATAGAAATTTGGGATGGATCTCTTCCATGTTTGAAAAAGGAAGATAGCTGGAGTTAATGTACTTAGTTTACTATTACTGAACCAAAAAGATGCTAAAATAGTGGTATTATCTGCAACATGTAAAGTCTGCAGAGCTGAATGGAAAGTCAGATTTTATCCCTATATTTATATAGCATTTCAGTGTCAGAGGAGTTGTTCTTGGTCCTGTGGAGGTTATGTACCGTGTGTATATACAAAATTGTTATGCTGTTAATAAAAAAAATATTGCCAGTGTTTAATGATTCCCATAGCTTTTTTAGCAGTGAATATTTATTTTAGTTTCTACTTCATGTGCACAGAGTTTAGAAGATCATAGGAGTTTATAGCCGAGTTGCAGCTATTCTCTAAATATTCAGGCTGTGTTTTTGTGTATTTTTGCCCCTGGATATAAAGGAATGATGATGAATACGTTTTTTTGCAGATATATCCCCACAGCAGCTGCGTTTGGTGGCTTGTGCATCGGCGCCCTCTCAGTATTAGCTGACTTCCTCGGCGCCATCGGCTCGGGCACCGGCATCCTGCTCGCGGTCACCATTATCTACCAGTATTTTGAAATATTTGTAAAAGAACAGGCTGAAGTTGGAGGAGTAGGGGCACTATTTTTCTAGATGTCCGAATATTTCATGGCTTGTGTGAAAGGGAAAGTATTTTGACAACCTGCATCATTTAGTCCAATAATGCTATTTTCTTTTTACTTGTTTTCAAGTGCTACGTGTCCCATTATTGTAATGGGCATTGAGCAATGCCTGTGAGCAGCATCAGTACCAGCTGCCTTAAGAATCAAGTTTACATTATCTTGTTTAAGTAAATCTAGTGTTGCCTGTAATGCTGGAAACCAATTCATCTATCTTGCTGTTCAGACACTACCATGAGATGGGAAAATGTATCAGTTTGCTCTTGGTAAACATTTTTGCACGCAGCATTGAGGTGTTCAATTTATTTCCTAGTTCTTAGTAGGAAAAAAAAAATCTGAGTTCAATTGCCCCATACCAGTATTCCTGACACAATTTGTAGCCTGTATTTTACATGATTTTTTTAATATACTTTTTAAACTAGCATTTCCCCATCATTGAACTCTTTGGCACTTCTTTGCGGCATCTCCACCCAGGCACCTTTCTCTTGGCTCTGAGGGAGGACAAGCAGAGGGTTTTGCCCCAGGCTGATACCCCCTCTCACCTGCAAGCTGGTTCTGCCATGGCTGCTGCCCTGCAGGGCCCTGGGCTTCCCGAGGGCCGCGCAGCTGCTGCCGTCCCGCTCGCAAGTTCTGTTTCCCCCGCGCACTCGTGCTAACCGTGCCACCCAAACGTCGTGTCCACGTTGCCTCTGTGATTGTGAGGGACGAGGGCGGCCGCCTGCAGCGCCGCCCGGAGAAGGGAACGCGGCGGGAACGCGCAGTTCCTGCTGCCAACTTATTTATGTTGCCGCGGTTTACAGTGGCAATGTAACAAGTGTAAACATTAGACAATAAACTTATTTAATTAAGCTCTTTGCTGTGTCTCATCGGTGCGAGATGGAATCGCTGTGTAGCTTCCAATTAACATGCTGGGTTAATGAATAAGGTGGGGGAGGTTCCCTTTTCCTGTTTCTCTTTTTTCCTTCTAGAATGTAGTTCTGAGAGGCTTTAGCAGCCCTAGTAAGAAAATCCCGACTTTTCCCCCATTAAAATCGTTGCACTCTCTGCTTAGCTGTGGGCAAAGGCTTTTTCTCTTTGATTTCATATTTTGATCTTTTTCACATTTAAGTTGAAAGGAACCTTGTGTTATTTATGAAGGTAGAATCTACTTAATTTATTATATAGGAAAATCTTGCTAATTCTGCTTGTTCATCCAATTTATTTCAGCAGCAGGACTTTGATACCTGCAGGGGCTGTCTATGACTGTTGGATATAAACCTTGAAGCTGTGGTGGTTATTCACAAAATTTGTGTGTTGGCACAGCTGCATCTGCAGGCTTGGCTGGCAAATTACCTAGAGGTGATGAGGCTAAAATACAGGTTTATTTTCTTGGGTTAAACAATATTTGTATCAGACAAACAATACAATACTTGTATCAGACAAAAAAGTTTTCTGACGGGGCTCATGTAGTTAGGGCTGGGGTAATGAAGTGACATCTTCAAGTCTAAATCATTAAAAAAAAAGTGCAATACCATATAGTGGATTTGGAATAGACAGAGGGGGGCCTTGTGCAGCTGTTGCTGCTCCCATTGCGGAAAATCACATGTGGTTGTTTTAAAGCTGCTTGAATTCAGGTATCAATATAGTCCACGTGCACAAGTTACATAACAGCTGTTCAATGGGAGGAAGAGAGCTTAAAACACCAATTGCAGTGACTTAGGTGTCTTGTATATCCTGAGCTGTAAGTGCAGTGAGAAAGAAAATATTTTGAAAATTAAACAGCATTTTTATTATGATTTTGTCAAGGCTTGATAGACTGAGCAGTAAGAAATATTTTGTCAGTTACATAATTCCAGAAATATCAGAATCATTCCTACAAACACTAATTTTGACTCTGCAGAAGGACCTCTTCCACCAGGACTGCGCCTCTATAGGCAGCGGAGCAGCTTCAGCTACGTTTCTCATGGTGCAGCCCTAGAACTTCATAAAAGGAACCTGGAGCGGTTTTTCTGTTGCACGTTTCAAGGCCAGGGCGTAAGTATAAACTCTGGCATCAACTGCAATGTGTTCCTCTGCTACTAGTTCTGCCAAAAAAAAAAAAAAAAAAAAAAAGTGCTGTTAACTTCATAAATGTAATTAGATCCGTTACTAAAATGAAGATACACAGCATTATAGAAAGCAAGTGTTTATGCTAACAATTAATGCTGTAAGTAATTCTGCTACCTGGCCAAGTCTCTCTCAGCTTTTTTTTTTATTTATTTTCTTTTGGGGGAGTGGAGGTCATTGAAGAGCTGTGGGAATGGAGTGAAGGGTTTCTTAAAGCTGACATTGGTGCATTTAATGTGTTGGAGAGCTCTTACCATCAATTCTTTGCAGCAGGTCGTTCTTTGGAAGTGAGATAACTTCCACAAATTCTAGGAGAGGAGAGGAAAAAATGATTTTTTTTTCTTTATATATCTTTAATATTATGAAAGTCTCTCTCTGCCTTATCCTCCTCAACTTAGAGGAGGGAACACTGGAATTGTGCTTATCCTCATCCAAAATCTCTAAGCCTTCAGACATCATAATTAGGATGATTAAGTGGTGGGAGGGAAAGGAAGATGACCAGCAGTCACTTAAAAAGCAACTTTGGCAGAAAGAAAAGGGGAGTCGGGAAAAACCCAGTGCAGCTACAAGGCAGGGAGGATGAGAGACTTTGTAAAAGCAGTCTTGTCTCCCTTCTAAAACTGGATGAGCTCATCCTGTTAAAATTGAGTTTTGTTTTGCTCGACTGGTACAGTAATGGATTTGGAATATATTTGACTGAAGGCCAAAAGAGCCCCATATCTGAAACTCAAGGGTCTGTTCCTGATGCTCTTGAATTTGTTTTCCAAAATTTGCCTAGTGATTCCACTACCTGCACGAGTTGTCTCTGGGGCTTGGTGTGCAGCTGCTGTGGATTTAATGTACTGAGGTTCTGGTGCTATAGATGCTATGCGGGGTGCTTCATGAGGTGATGAAGCCCAACAGGGATTTTCATGTCTAGGCCAAAGCTGCTGTACTGTGCGTTTGGTTTGGATCATGTGAGCACTGCACAGAGCTTTAACCAACCCTAACTAAAAAATAGTCTTTCAACAGACACATTTTCTGAGTAAAACCTGCTCCAGGAAGAGCGTGCTTGACCTTACTGTCACTGGGGAGTAACATACCTCCATCATCTGTAAACAGAAAGAATAAATCAGTCAAGGCTTTTCAAATACACTGGAGTTTACAACTAAAAGCATAAAAGCACTTTGATACCAACTGAGTGAAATCAGTTACTTCCACGGTCCAGCCATAGCTAAGAGTAAGATCTAAGTTCACAGGAACTTGTGGCCCTCATTGACGTTTGGCACCTTTGATGGTGAACATGCCCCCACCTGACAGCATCCCACTTTTAGTCCAGAAACATGGTTGTGCTTATCTAAGACTGGAGAACATTTGCTAGGGCATTAATTGTACCCTCTACATCAGTAAGGATGGAAGAGAAGGATGGGGTGGCAGGGTTAGTTCCATTTAATCAATTGGTCAGTTAGTTATCTCAGAATTTCCACATAAATGGGACAAGGCTCACCAAGTTTTTGCTTAGGTCTTATATTCCTGGCATCATCTCCGTTAATGGTGACAGTCACGATGTGTGTTGTGCTGTTAGACAAACCCGGGTCCAAGCAGAGAGCTACAAGCAAGCAAAAGTACAGGTTCATTTTTCAAATTTTTGCCATTTTAACAAAAACTTCCATCCAGTTACATCTGATAGAACATACATGTGACATACGTTTGTGCTGGAGGAGTTTGTCTATGTTCTGAGAACTGAGGCTTCTGTAGCTTTCATCTATCAGTTCCTTTTAAGATGTGTGTTTCCAGCACTTAAGTATACTTTTCCCTCCATTTCCCACAGTGTCCCTCCTTTCTTCCCCTACCTCAAACAATAAATGCTAGCTTGTAAATCAAGCTGTAAACTAAAGTTCCCCTATAGAATTCCTTGGGCAGCAATACTAAAGCCTAGTCCTGCCCTGCCCCGTCTCCATCTCTCTCAGCTCCCAGCACAGTTAGTTGTATCCTGTAACCAAGAGCCAAGTTTAACTGATAAGTGACCTTTACTTGAAAATGTGTTGAAGTTGACTTATCTTTTCCCCTTCTCACTAGTTTTAAGATTCTAGTTTCTGCCTTTGTTTTGTGTTACACAGGAAGCACTACATTAATAGCAATCATGGTCCAATTTTCTCCAATTTTCTTTTTCCTCTTGGACACCCTGAGTCCTGTTATCTTCTTATAACTGAATTGAGGATGCTCTCCTACCCCAGGACTGCAGCAGGCAACTGGTGCTTTCTCCCTTAGACCTTTACACTAAAAAAGCTAAATCTCAGCTTCATCTGTGCTGAGATTTGTGTAAAGGATCTTAACTAAGAACTAACTTTCCCTCTACAGACTTGGCACTGTGTGTAAGAGAGGTTCAGCCATGGCCTTTCACTCTGCTAAGCTGTGGGGTCACATTATTTCCTTACATTTAATCTCCATCAGACACAGACTGAGCTTTGAAGGGGAAATCAAAAGAAAAAAGAAAGGCAAAGACCTGGAGTACATTCAACAACTTCCCCTATGTACCCGGTTTCTTCCTCCAACTCTCGCAACGCAGCACTTTCCGCAGTCTCATTTTCCTCCATGAGGCCTGGGAGACAAGTAGTATGTGAAAACATGTCAAAGGTCAGCACTTAAATACCCACTCTGAAATCTAAGCCAGCTTTACAAATGAGGTAAAACATCCCCAGTGCATCCTCAATATTTCTACCAAGGGAAAAACTTGGGCATTAGGAAGGATTCCAAAGAAGCCAAACTCCTTGGCTCTTGCAGAGAGGAGCAAAGGGAAATGCGACTATTCTCCCAGACTGCTGTGTAAAACCTCTCCAATCTGCTAAAATAAACACTGTTTATTTTGCAGTCTTCATTAGCAAATAGTCCTGTTTCTGAACAACACTCTGAGTTACAGAGACCACTAATAACTCCTGATAGGAGTGACCACCTCAAGATTGTCCTTCCAAGCACACTTAACCTCAACTACCAGCTTTGTGTCTCATCTCAGTGTCTCCGTTACTCACCTGCAGGAAACTCCAAGCAATAGCCACTAATTGGAGGCCTGAACTGTTTCACTAGGACAACACAGTCATAGTGGAGAGTCCTCTGCAGCACAGCGATGACTGCGACACCTGCCAGCAAGGGGAAAAGACAAAACTGCATCCGATTTACAGGATTTAGGTGTAAGAGGAAGTGAGGGTTTATTGCTAGCTCTGGAAATGAACCTCAGGACTGTAAAACTGAACGTTAATGTGACAAACGTGTATGTCTGCCCCAGAATGCTGAACCATGAACTTAAGCTCCTTATGTGATGCACGGCAAACTACAAAACCCTAAAATGGGTTCTCCAAAAACAAACAAATCCCAGCACTCCAGAGGGGGAAGTACTAAGCAAGACCTGACAGCAGGTCCAGCCCACCAGCCTGTGACCTGCCCTGCTGCAGGCACGTCTTGGAAACAGCTCCATTGCTCCCAAATTAATACAGACATCCTGAGAAAATGCTCACGCCAGTGAGGTTCTGATTCCTGAGCTTTTAAGGCAGCTTTTTGTTAAAACGCATTAAACCCCTTTTCAGTTTCAAAGCACCAGGCCCTGCTGGGCTCTATGTTCTGCATTCTCCATTTTTAAACATGTCACTGCTGAGTCTGCAGCACATTATGGCTGTTTGACAAAACGCTAGAACATTGTAAGAATTTTCACAAGAGGTAAAAAAAAATGCAAATAAACAAGCAAAAAAGAAAGCACCAGTGCCTTACCATCCGCTGAAACACCCTGTTTCTTGTTAGCACGCTTTACAGTTTCCCAAGTTCTGTTCAGCAAGGAGAAAAGGTAAAACCGACACATTAAAGCAACTCTAGACATCTTGTTTGTAAAAGTCTGCTTCTAGCTTTGTTATGTTCATTTAAAAGCAAAATATACTATCATACATGAGAGATCAGCTGCCCTCAGGCAACTCCTGCCCCATTTCAGCACTTCAAAATGTCTGCAATATAATTTTCTATTACCTACTCAGGGAGCTTGAGAACATCTAACTTACAGCTTAAGATGACTAAGAAAAAGGGACGGACCAAAATGATCATCACAGAGGCAGCCAATCTTATAAAAGCAATCATGGAAAAGTGCAAAATAAACCACGTTATATATGGCCCATATTTTGTCAGAAAGTTTTGTTTTGAGAGGTAACAAAACCACATGCATTCTCTTTTATTTTGAAGCATACAGAAGAACTGGACAGGCCCAATAATATACAAGAGGACAGTAACTTAGCAGTAGTATGCAAGGCCGTGCACTGTTAGCCGGGAAAAAGAGCCCTTAATGAAGAAGGAGAGAATTCCAAGGGAAGGGTCTGTGATCATCACTGTCTATTGCACAGCTGGAGCATATTTCAGCAGCACCCTTGCAAAGAACTGAAAGTGTGAGGTAAACCAAGGGCCAATGTGCCCAAGAGGATTCAGAGGCCAAATCTACTCCCATCTGCTAGAATAAGACTTTTTTTTTCCTCTGAACAGCATGAACTACAATGGAATTGCACAACAGCTGCATCTTGCACCGAGCAATGGGTTTGTAGCACTCACAGGCTCCAGCTTGTGGCTGTTCCATAAAACATTTCAGGACTGAAATGTCAGAGAAACAATTACCTGGTTTTACCAAAGGCATCCACATAAGTTGTTTCTTCAAGTCTCAACCATTTTTTTTCAGCAATTACCTACAAAAAAAAATCGTTAAATAAGCTACAGAATTATGCCCAAAGAGATGGAGGAGAGTGAGGGGGAAAGAAACCATCTAAAAAAATTGTTTGGAAGGCATAAAATCTCAGCATCAGAACATCTGCAGAAACCAGTAATAACGTCCCTGCAGTCATTAGGAAGGAGCATTTACTCCAAGTTTTTGAATAGAAAATAATCCCATAATTTTAACAAGGCTTTTATAACCAAGTTATGCACTGGTTTCATGTACAAAGAGGTCCTAGCCCTCCCCTTTTTAGAATGAGTTAGTAAAGCTCAAGTTTTAGGTGAAAAAGAAATAGAGAAATGGGTTATTCTTGACCTTTTCTTGTTAGAAAAATGTCTTTTCTGACCCAAATAAGTGCATTTCCTCTGCAGGGTTTCCCCAGCTTTTATGCAAATCCTTACCAAGGTAGAAACTGGATATCAGCCTGCAGCTTATTTTATTTAGTGTAACTTGTACTTTTGGCTATATGAATAAAACCCACTTGGCTACAAACATAGGTAAACATGAGGCTTGTCCCTGGAATTATGGATCAGGCTTATAATAGGTTTGGCCACAGAAGACATAATTAATACAATGACAAAATGGTTTGCTATTGCCTATCAACAGAAATGAAGGATGCAAAAGCAAAGAAAAGAGGCCCTGAAAAAAATCAGGAATTGCAGCAAAAAATGAAGGTCTGGAGGCTGAGGACAGTTCATGTGGTTGGAATATTGCAGTTGTCTAGTGCAAACCAAAGAGCAGAAGGGAACAGTGGAGCCACTGCTACATCACGAACTTGCATTGAGAGATTCACCAGTGAAAAGCAGCAGGAAAAAAAGAATTTAAAAAATGTATTTTTTTCTTTTTTTAAAAAAGATATTTTAGAATATTTCCATGTAACGGGAATTCTTGAAAAGGGGAGCAATGTGGTCACAAAATGGCTTTCCAGAGCTTTTGTGGTCACAAAAATAGATAGAAGATAAATGTATTGTTTGATAGAAGTAAGTAAATCTGTTTGGAAGGATTCCAGTATATTAGAAACACCTTTGCAATCACTCCTACATCATAACAGAACTAGAGTACGTGAAGATCCAGAAGAGAAAAATGAAAATTCTGTTTTTTTCTCCTTTTGTCCAAGGAGAGGAACCTGTTTACTTCAGTTAATCAAACAAGCACATAGCCAAATGCGGCCTTCTGCATTCATGGTTTTTGTTAAACATTGCAGCGAACACAAAGGCCTAAATTATTGATCGTGGCCCCACATTGTTGCAGTATTCAACCCAACCAGCAGATCATTAGCCCTGCTGCCAACACATTGTTTGCTAGGCACAGAAGGGAAGGGGACTCAAACCTCCAAGTCCGTGAAAAAATCAGACCTACCCACACCCAAAAAAGAGGAAAAATAAAGAAGTGGGTTTTATGTGTATAAAGCAAAAGGTCAAATAAAGTGTTTGTTTTCACCAGGTTTTCCTAAGAACAACTTTTGGCCTCTACCATCTTTAGATTAGAATGGGGCAATATGAATGTACTATAGACCACGTAGCATAAATATTTAGAATGGAAGTGTTCCAGAATCCCCTAATCTAGGTGAAACTTGCTGCAGGGTGGGAGAAGGAAAAGCTGCCAGCTTTCCCTAGAAGAAAAAGCAATTTTTGTTGTGACTCCCCTCACTGGGTACACAATCAATGAAAAAGAAAGTATGAAAGAAAGAATAAAAAATATACATTTTTTATTTTTACATAAAGATATTTTGGAATATTTCCACGCAACAGGAATTGTTGAAAAGGAGAGCAATGCGGTCACAAAATGGCTTTCCAAAGCATCTGTGATCACAAAAATAGCTAGAAGAAGATAAATTTATTGTTTGTTAGAAATAAGTATACCAACATTTTTGTTGCAAATTTTTGTTGGGACTGAGATGTTTACAAAAATGAAATCCTTTATGCTTGACAAATATGAGTATTAAAAAAAAAAAACTCAGGAGAAGAAGTCATAAACAGAACTGTGAATCTCTTCTTCTCTCAAAGGTTCTGGTAAATTGAAATCTAAAGGAATTATAACACTGTTTTCACCCAAGGAAGGCAGGCTAAATAAAAGATGTAAGATTGGTGTTAGAACAGTGTAAAAATGCTGCCACACCTGCATTTAACACCAATATTTACTGAACTTTTAAACAGTTGGTTAAAAGAGAACAGAAACAAGTATTAGCAGTTGTAATTAAGGTCATTAGGGCCTAATGAATCTCAGAATTCCCTCCCTAGGACCTCATGTTTTCTGATTCAGTGATGAGAATAGATAACATGTGAGAGGAATTTCTGAAAAACCTTTACTACCTGCTTAGTAATGTCTTTAGAACAGCAATGTATTTTCCAGCCCTTTCTGAAAGCATCAAAAAGGTACAATCATAAATATTAAAGCATCTGTTTGCAATTCCTCCTAAAAAACAGGAATTGTAGGCCCAGTTTCAGGACTCACGCAGCTCTGTAGTCCCTCAGAGGCAGCAGCTTTATTTTCTAAACATTGAATGAGCCTGAACAGACAACTCAAAAAACTGCTGTAAAATGAGTGATGCAGAGCAGATACTTTGAAGAACTCAATACCGTAGACTTCTCTCCCTGCATTGATAATTTGTGTGATTATTTTACAGACAGAATTACCAATTCTTCATCTGCCCATCACCATTTTAACTGTCTGATCATGAGGAAAAGGGTTTTGTCCAAATACATTTTACAAACATAGAGCACCTACAACATTTTCTTACTCTGCATTCACAAACATTCTGGACAGTCTTAAATAATCATCATTTAACAATAAAACGCGTCCAAACCAAGCATGCTGTACCTCTTCTTTCAGGATGGATTGTTTGGCAGTTTTTGGAGCTTCCGTAGATGTCTCAGCTGCCATTTTCAGGGATGTCAGGCTTTCCCCCGCTTGTGCAAAGTCCAGGCTACTATGAAAGAAAGTCAATATTTGCTTTCGGAGTAAAGCTAAAAGGTTCACTTTGCATTCCAAATCAACAAATCAGGGCTGCTGAGGAAGCTTAGGGACAGGTGACTCGGAGGCAGAGAATTCAAAGCGGAAGTTTGGGGCAAATCCCTGACTTGGGTAACTCATAATACTCCTACCCTTAACTGTTCCAAGCTCAGATGTGCTTAGACCCACGCAGGGACAAAGTTTTTCCGTTTTAGCCAAAATGTTTCATTCTGATCCGGTGAAGCTCTCTGCCAAGAGCATTGATGCCACAGGACTAAGCACAGCACAGGAGAAGGGGGAAAAACCTGAGCCAGAAGGACTTGCTGGGAGAAGGTGTCCACTGTCGGGAAGGCACCTCCGCCGTGCCCACCTCCCAGGCACGTGGGAGAGCGATCCCGGGAGACAAAGGCAGAAAAGGCAGCGGGATGTCGCGAGCCGAGGGGGCCCGTGGCCGCAGCGAGGTGGCAGCGTGTCACTGCCTCGCACTGCAAGCGCGGCGGCCGACGCCGTGCAAGGGACAGCGGGACACGTGGCCCGAGCAGGGCTCCAGCGCGGGCTCAGCGCGAGCCCCACGGCTCCCTGCGAGGAACGGATCGTCAGCGGAGGCTCTTACCTCGTCCCGGCGGAGCCGCGCGGCGGGCACGGGGACAGTGATGCCGTGGACCTTCACCAGGATCCTTGAAACATCCCTGGGATGTTTCCCGCAGCAACGAGGCTCCGCTGTCACTGCAGAGCTCTGGGCACTCGCAGCACGGCGGCTGCTATTCCAGGCTGCCCATCTTCAGCCTCCAGCACCGAGGTGATGAAAATCGACACAAACTACACAGACAGAGCCAGTCTGCAGGAGGAAAGCAGTTTAAACACCAAGAGAAGCAAGATGACCTCTGGCAATTTTCTCATTCTTAGAGTTGATTTAAGATTATAAACATTTCATAAAGTCAACAGAAATCTCACTGATTTCAGCTGGAGTTTAACAAAGCTCTGTGGGGTCCCTGGCAATGCACTGTATCAGAACGGCAAGTGATTTTAGCACTTTCATCTTTTGACCTCATCTTTATCCTTCTCTCATAACATCTACTGCAATTTTTGAAACATTATGAGCATGCAGCTACATCAATGTTCTTATATATAAGATTTACATTTAATTTCACAAAATAGTTTAAAGGAGTAAAAGGGACAAAATATTTTTGAGTAACAGAATGACAGCAGGAGTACCCCTAACACATAAGCCCAGTCCTGCAGGATGTAACAGGGCAGGCTCCTTCTTAAACCAAGAGAGTTTTGCTGGATGAAACTTTCAGTACTTTCAATTTTCTCCACTAGTGGGTGCAATAACTCTATGAATGACATTTTAGAAAGTTTTTCCCCCCAAAAAGATGTTTTCTCATATTCAGTTGGCTGCATAAAAGTGAGAAATTAGTGATTTTAGAAAGCTGAAATATGATTTAGGTAACCGAAGACCTCAGTCCTGCTACCCAACATTAGTCAGACTGTCAGGAGGAGCAGGACAATTCAGATCCCACAAAGCAAGACCGACTGCAGCTGAACATTAAGTCAAAGGCTGCAATGGAAGGAACCTGTGTCAGGTGTCAGAATAGCCACTGCCCCGCAGCCCCCAGACGGGCTCCTCTGCACCCATTTTTCGGGTGGTTTTATCTGATCCAGGCTGCCCATCCCTGCTCCAAGGTTCAATGGAAACGCGGCCGCGGTGTCCTGACACGCTCAGGGCAAAATGAAACAAGGAAGTTTCTTAATATCTGCGGGTCTCGTTCAGGGAACGTGCGAAGGAGCCCCTCAAGCGCTTAACGCACAACTTAACCCTAGCACCTCAACAGAGGTTGTGCGTAAGACAGATGCAGCCAAACGCCTCTAAACGGCTGTAACCCGCTAACTCGCCGCGACCAGCGCTTGCGTTTCACCAACATGAATCTAGCCACAAAGCCAATTAACTAGCAGAAAATGACGGGAAGGAGCAGGGGGAAGGGGAGGAGGGAGGAATCGGACCTGTCCTTATGTTTAGCAGCACGAAGCCCCCAGGAGCCCCACGGGAGCGGCGGGGCGGAGCGGGCCGAACCGAACCGAACCGAACCGGGCCGGGCGGAGCGGGGAGGATGAAGAAGGAGCAGGTGCTGAACTGCCGCTTTTCCGTGTGGTACCCGCTCTTTCGCGCACTCACCATCCGCAGGTGAGCGTGCCTGGGCCGCGCTGCGGGCCTGGGCCGGTTCCATCCGGCTGGGGCCGCCCGGGGCTGGAGGTGACCGCGGGGCTGTGGGAAACGCGCGTGAGCTGGGGCCTGGCTTGGGGTTTGGCAGGGTTAGATGGGCATGGAGCATTTGTTTGATAGAGGGAACTTAGTTTTGGGTCTGAGAAGCCTTAAACCTGAGCGGCACAGTGTATATCTGTCAGTAAACCTGAGCGGCACAGCGTGTATCTGTCAATAAACCTGAGCGGCACAGCGTGTATCTGTCAATAAACCTGCCTGAGTGTAGTGTCCTGTGTCCCCGTTGCAGCTGCGCACGCACCTTGAAGGGTTTGAAGGGACAGGAAGGTGTTTCCATGCGTTTCCTTTAAAATCTCTGTTATCTCTTCTGCTTCCCCAGGGTGCTGAGGAAAGGGGTGTTGCTTTTTGGGAAGGGGTGAAGGGAAGCAAGAGTATTTCAGTGTGAGAATAGAACATGCCTTTATTGAGATATGTCCTTTCAACATATACTATTTTTATTTAACTTGAATCAATTTATTTATTTTCTTGTTTTCAGTACTATACTTCCCCTGCCAGACAATGTGAAAGAATATTTGCTGGATGATGGAACGCTTGTAGTTTCTGGAAGGTAAAGAGTCTTGTTCCTGCCGGCGACCCCTTCAGTTATTACTATTTTGTATTCACAGTAATGTTTTGTACTTGCATTTAGTAATCTCTATAATGAGTTTTGTGAATTTGATTGGGTTGACTGCAGGAAACCTAACGCGGTGTGAACAGGACTTGCCAGTGCCTGGTTCAGATCCTAAAATCCAGGCGATATACCTGATTCTAGACCAGCTAGGGACAGTTTTCTTATTTTATTTTTCTCAAGTTTTCTCCACCTTTCCATGCAGAACATACCAACTTTTCAGGTTTTGGTGCCTCTGAATTGGTTGTTTTGATACCATTAGTTCCTTGGCCTGAGCCGCAGCAGTCATGTGTCTTCCATAATGATGTGTTGTTACGGGGGTTTAATTCTCAATAACGTAAACTAAATTAAATAAAAAGTTTTAAATTTAAATATAAACTCTTATAAAATTGAGCTTGTGTAATCATTTCAGTACATATAATCTGTATACATGACTAGGCCTGAGTGTCTTATGAGTACACGCTCAAGATGTAGGTCCTGCGTCACAAGAGTTTTTACATGTGGGGGGATGGGATAGATAGATGTGAGAAATATCAGTCAAGAACTGCTTGTTTTTACTGTTTCAAGTTTTGAGAAAACTTTATTTTCTGCTTATAATCTCATTGTGTGACTTGATTATTGCATGCCTCTTTTAACGATCAGACTTGGAAGACTTGTCCATCCCGAAACATTAACTAGTGGTTTTTCTATCCCACAAGAAAAACTGTATTTTTTTCTGTGAGCTCAGCTCTCTTAGGTAGAAGTTGATGTGATCCTCCTACATTCAAGGTCAACATTAGTTTTAAACCTCAGTGAGCCAATATGTGACCTCTAGAACTCAAAAACTTGATTTGATAATTTAATTTCTGTGGAAGTGCATTAAGGAACTGTAGAGATAGATTTAGTTAAACTAACAACCAGCTTTTTTACAACCAGCTAACACTGCTGCAGAGCTGTTATTTGAACTTAGCCTGCTTGCTGCATTGAATACAGTAACTTTATCTTCTACCTCTGTGGTTTTTATGCTCAGTGGTATTGGCTGGGGAATTCCAAAAATCCCCTTTGTGGGGATATTTACAATGAAGTACCTCCCCACAGAAGTGCTACTCTTTATAGCATATGTGCAATATCTAGTAGGTGCAGAAAAAAGGAACTCTTCATGAATAAGTTAGTGACCCTGAAAGCAGCTTCTGCAGGCAACGAGAACTTTCCCAAACTGAAGGATCTTTTTTCAAATTTTCAAGTTTGTGCTTGGAAAAAGAGTGGGCAAGGGGAGTGAAATATTAGGTGAACTTATAAGGTAAAGAATACCGCTTAATTTATGTTATTGTGAACATCAGGAGGGAATGATTAACAGAACTCTGAAGAAGTTTGAATTATGGTGTTTTCAAAACAGAAAATGATCTGCTAATTGGAAGGAAGCAAAGCATTTTGAATATAGGGCCCAAGTCTAGTGTCAGGGTGTTCTCTCTATTTTTTTCTTTCCTGACTTGCTCTGATTTCTCTGCCAGGTGTTGTGAGGCATAGTCTCCTCATGAGAGCATTTTGAGAGCAGTAACTGATTCATACTGTGGGATCGCAGTGTGTGCGGTCAAACCAAGCTCCAATACTCAGTCCTTCTCTTCTCCCCTCTCCCTCCCCTTCATTTTTGTTTTAGAGAAGATTCTCCAACTCGTTCTCAAGAGGGGAGTGATGACGAAGCAGAGGAAATACAGGTCAGTGAAAATGCAACTTAGTGTGAGATCTATTGAGAAATACATAAATATTTACCAGTTTGTTATAGTTTGGAGGGAGGATAGCACTTCACAAATAATAACGACATGGTATTTGCCTGGAAACACTTACAAACATGGTCATATATACAGTGATGTCAGAGAAGGCTTAAAATGTTTTTATGCTCTTTCACGCAAAACTTTTTAAAAAAGTTTTTGTTATTGTAATGGTTATAGGAGAAGGGAATGTTGGAGTTGAAATTTCTGCTTTTGCAGGCCCGACACAGTATTAGTGGGTGTGTAGTTATTTCAAGAAGCAGAGGAAATCTTCGAGGCCAAAATAGATCAGTGGGGTAACCCAGAAGAAAAGCCTTGAAAAATGGTGTCAGTACAAGATGACAAAAAGTACAAAAATAAAGCAAAAAAGGGATGCAGGGGAAACTACTGAATCCAGAGTCTAAAGTTGGAAGTGCTGGAGATGGAGACAAGCTTTAGCCAGGCGAGAATGAATCAATTTATGAAATGTGCATATTTCTGATGTTAATCATAATCACATCAATAGATGCTGGCCCTAAGCATTGGTGCTATTTTGCAGTTTCCAGAGGATCCTCTGTCCTTGATCATGTAGAGAATACACACAATTTTTCCTTTCTTAATTTACAGCTATACACAACATGGTGTTTTTTTTCTGTTTGTTTTCTTTAATGTTACAGATGCTCCAGGTCAATGGTTTGCATGTTGTAGACAGTTCTGATGTTTTTATAAATTGTAAACAATGTCTCATAGCAGTGACCTTTAATTTGTGTTTGTGTTTGACAGTGGTCAGATGATGAGAATACTACAACGCTTAAGGTAATGTACTCTGAAAGCCAAACGTGTGGGTTTGTCAGCAGTGTTCGTTCTGTAGCCTTCGGACACAAGGTTGTTGCTAGAGTTAAGAGTTATCTATTGTTACAGTTAACACTTTCCAGACCATCCAGATGGATGGTATTGTAGATACCAGTAAATTTAAAAATGTTTGAATGGCTTAGATTTGTTTAACTAAAAATAAAATGCTTCATCCCCAAGAATCACGCATTTGTTGAACTGTAGGAAATTACCTGAAGTGTGGCACTAGAGAGCTGTCATTCATTCTCTCCACTTTGAATGTGTCCCAATTACTTAAATCAGCCTGGATGCAGAAGAAATGAAGCCCCTACACCTCAATTTTTATAGCTCATTTCTTACACTTTTGCTGTTAGTTCCTTTCTTTTTTTTTCCTTTCATTGTGTTTTTGTTTTTCTTGTGTTGTGTCTGGCTTAGAATAAGGATCATGATGCCTATGAACCAGACTCTATTTTACGTCTTGTTTGAAACTTGCTGTTAGTCAGAATTCATAATTTTGTATCACTTGTCTGCCACTGATACCACTATTTCACTCATATTAGCTGCCTGATGTTCAACATAGTGTTGAGTAATAATCCCTTCTAGGATACACTGCTATGCTGGTTTCACTGTGTCTCTCCTTGGTGGCTTGTTCCACAGAGCTCAGTGGATATCTGTGTTGTTCTCAAAACTGCAACTTTGAAAATAGTTTATTATGGGAGTGGTTTATGCCTGTGGCAGTTATCTATGAAAATATATCAACATTTGGTCAAATAATACTCCAGAAATGGGACTTCACAAAATACTCTGTGCAGTCTTTTTTAAGTTTAGAAAAGGGTTGGTCTGAAGACTTCATCCATGGCAAGTACACTTTTTCTGCCCAAAAGGTAGGGGCTTCTCTGAGGCTAGGTCAAGCAGTTGGAATTTAGGAAATGTTCAGCTGCTTTGTGCTGCCTTATATACGATCCTCTGGAGCGTATTTCTTCACTTGTATTAATCAAATGACATGATAGTAGCATCTTTTCAGGGAGCGTTTTTACGTACTAAAATGTTATATAGGACATGACTTCTGATTTCCGTCAAAACCAGAGAAGATTAGATTGTAATGCAGTGCTGGGAGAGTTCTGCTTTTTGCAGGAATGATTTCTAAAATTGACTGAAGCACCAAAAATAAAATCAAGAAGAGTGGTGCTTGTTCATTTTTTCAGGTATTTTCCCATGGAGACTAGGGGATGCATTAAGGGATGTTTCAGGATATATAAAGTTCAGTCTAGGTCATTGTACTAAAATGTGTTTTTTCTTTGTTTAAATGTGTCTGTGCTGGGGAGGGAGCAGCAAGGGGAAGATGCTGTAATATATAAAATTATTCCATGACTTGTGTGACTGCAAGCACTTGGTTTTAGCCTACATGTCATCTTTGAGTTGCATTTATTAAAAATAAGCAGAAACAATATTTTATATACTGTTTCCTGTAAATCCTATTACATGAAAAAGTCTTGGACAAGTGTCTGGAGTGCTTTCATAGAAGTCAGCAATCTAGTTTTTATATTATACCACCTTATGTGAATGTATATGTATACTCACAGTAGGATATACTGTAGTTTTAACATCCTGAGGGTGTTTTTTCTTCCCTTTTTTTTTATGTTTGCAATATTTGTTTCAGTGTATGTTGTATTCTTTACAAGTCAAAATCTTCCAGGATATCTCATCTCTTTCCAGCATGTTCCCTTACCTAATTTAATTTACCTAAGTTTTACCTAGTATTTTGTTCAAGTTCAACGCAATTAAAACTGTAACGACAGTCCTGATCTTTCTAACTTCTAACGTTTTGACAGGATGCATCGTGAGTTTTTTCAAGGAGTCTTTTTTAAGGGCTGGTTATTTGACTCACAAGTTTACGAGCTGTTGCAGTTTTCATGGTGGAGGTTATAAAGTTTCATGTTTAAAGTTCTTGGATCCTTACTAGTAGTGCAAGTAACTAGAAACATAGTTTTAAGAATAAAGCCTGACATTCTTGAAAATTGAGAATTTTGAAAAGATTTATTCTACAAATTCATTATTTTTCTGAGATACTTGCTTCATGGTCTTTGGATGAGGTTATTCCTTCTAAAGTGTGTCTTACTACTAGTATTTACAAGGTGATTGCACTTGAATATATTAAATGTGCTGGAATTGATATTTTTGTTTTTTTTGTTCAGGCTCCGGAATTTCCCGAGTTTGCAGCTAAAGTCCAAGAAGCAATAAGTTCCTTGGGAGGCAGTGTTTTTCCTAAACTTAACTGGAGTGCTCCAAGGGTAAGAACACTGACTCTTGAAACTTGTAGCTGATACTGTCACAAGGATTTTTTGTTTGTTTGTTTTATCTTAATTCATTGGGAAGTAGAAGAAGCTGATGGCCCTGATAAAGGGAGGAATGATAGATAAGATATCAGTGAAGTGTGATACACCAAATTGCTCTGGTGTGTTAGAGCTACATCGTGCACTGTTTGGTGAGGCTGACCCTGGCCAGCACTTTCTCTCATATAAAAGTCCCTGTATCCTTCTCGGATAATGGCAGAGGTGAGACTCCCCTCATTTGGAATATTAATTGAAAACTTTGAGATTAAAACAACAAAAAAGGCATTTAAATCAATAAACGTTCCTCAGATTATTTTTGATCATTGGAACTATTCCATAATGATGAAGCATACACAAGCATTTTTGTGTCATGTTCTCAAAGGAGACTTCTGTCCAAGCAGTCCAGGAAATAGAGGAAGTTCAGATTTTAAGTGGAGTAGCTGTGCTTTTGTAAGACTATTAACTAAGAAAATCAGTAGCTATTTTGAGTCTGTGGTAATAGCTGATGAAGCCTTCCTGCAAACCCCCGTCCTATCCCAAAAGTGTTTTCTGCTTGTTTCCAGTGGTATGCGATATTTATTCTGTTTGCAGATAGAGCTGTAGTTTCTTTTCCTTTCAACTAAGAAAGGTACGTTTTGGATAATCTTTTTTTGTTTTTTAATTTAGGATGCCTATTGGATAGCAATGAATAGCTCTCTGAAATGTAAAACGCTCAGTGACATCTTCCTCCTCTTCAAAAGTTCAGACTTTATTACTCGTGACCTCACTCAGCCGTAAGTAGATTTCTAGCATACACAATCTTATTTTAACCAGTCAACCCTAAGCTTCTGAGGGTAGCATAATGGCATTTCAGTTAATTTGAAAACTCTATAGCATTTACTGAAAAGTAACTATAAATATCTTATTTGAAAATTCTCATGTATGTGTTTCAAAATTGTTTATTGAATCCAGATACAGTATGACCACAAATAGTGGTTACAAGACCCAGGGCACACTTAGGATTTGTATTTTACCTGCTAACATAAAGAGGAATAGGAATAGTTTCCTCTTGCAATATCCATATCTCATTCAGGTGACAGCTTCTAAATATTGCATTTTATATCAACACAACATTAAATGTTTTAGAGAATATAACATTTTTAAATTTCACCTACTAACCTCTTGTAGAAAGAGGATTAGCAAAAAGGACGCCAAGCTCCTTGGGGAATTCCTGTTTGGTTAATCACGTTCCGGGGAGTTCAGGACACAATCGAGGGTTTAGCAAGCCCCACTTGATTGACGACTTGTGGTGATTAGATGCTTCCTGGGGCTCCTGGCTTGCACATTTGAAGAGCAGAACGAGTTGGCCAGGCCACCTTCACCGAAATTGATACCAGGGTGTTTTGTCTTGTGGGTTTTTAATCTCCTATCAGGCAGAGTTAGCACCTCTGCTCTTCACCTCACCCTCTGCAGACAGTGCTGGCCTCTTAGTGGCAGAGATAACGAACGTGCTGCAGCTCCTGCGCTGTGACCCTCGCAGCGTGGGTGCTGCCCTGCAGCAGCAGGGATCTGTCTCAGCTTGAGTTCACACCAAGCTAAGAGCAGTGCTGGCTGTGCGCCCTGTAGCAGACACCATCTCTGCTGTGGGGCAGGTAACCTCTGGCAGAAAGACAGGACCTGAAATTGCTCCCTCTAAAACCACTCGCTCATTTTCCAGCACGACTCGCTCATTTTCCAGCATGCTAAGACAGCTACTGCACTTTGCTAGCAGAGACTTTATGATTACATTTGATAATATTATATCTATATATCTTAAATATTGATATATAAAAATATATATTTATATAAACATGTACTGTTGTCCAGTCTGTGCACAGTGTTCTTAAATTGCTAAACTATTCATACAAAATGTCCTTCTTGATACATGGCTACTGCTGAATCACAAAGGCAGTCTTCATTAATTAGCCTATTGATTAACTGCCAGCTCGCTAGTCCTTAGCCAGCAGAAATTAAAAATGCAGCTGACATAAAGTGCTGAACAAATGAAAATTGGATACATAATAAATCCAAATCACTTGGAAGAGCTAGTCAGAGGGAGGAGAAGGGATGAAATATACTACGTTTTCATTATACCCCACACTGGAATGCTGATGAAAAAAGATCTAAGTGTCTTGCTCTGCATATATCACAGCCAAAATGTTGTATACTCTGCTTTTTTTTTTTTTTTTTATGTTCAACTGTCTCAACTGTAAAGAATCTACTTCTTGGGTCATAATGTGGAAAAACTTGACCTGGCAATTTGAAGATCTGCTTCTGAACGTAGCTTTATCATTGACTTCTGATTCTTATGCCTGTTTCTTCCTCTTAACATCCTCTTTGCTTTTCTGACACTGGCCTATGTGTTATTTAGGACAGGGAGCTGCCCTTAATGTAGTTATTAACTGTCAAGTTCAGAGAAAATTCCAGCTGTGCAATACTTTGATATGAACCATTTAAAAAATACACAGCCTTACTCAAAGCTTACCTAGCTGTGTTCATTACATTTGCATTACTTCAATATTTGGATTCTCTCGTGGTGTCAACACTTTCTTTGCTCAGAATAATGACTTAACTTTCCTCTTAGAACGGGAATAAATTTACAAAGACTTCTGAGCAGTGTGCTCATTAATGTAATCAATGTTGTTTCTGCTTAAATTAAGCTTTGTGTTTTACTTGACTGAGTTCACAGAAAACACTTCAGTTTTTAGTGTAGGTTTCAAAAACTTAGTGCTGTGAATACATGATAAAAAAAATATTTATAGCTATTCCTGTTAAGTGATTAAATCTCCTTTTTTGAACAATTCCTTTAAGGGCCTACTCTGTATTATTTCATGTATTTCTCCCTTATTTTTAGAATGTCTGGGCTGTGCTTGGTTGAGACATGAAAACCCACCTTGGCACTGGTATAAATAGTGGCAATAATACTAATGATGTGATAATGCCCTTTAAATTATAAAATGAGTTTGTTGTGTCACGTAAATACTGAATGTTTCAAATCTGTAGGTGCTGCTATAGGAATGTTAAACCCTACAGCAGTCCTATTTTTCCAGTTGTTTAATAGTTACAATGGTAGAGAGAAATACCTTGTAGGACCAGTGTTCATATAATGCCAATAGGTTCTCTTTTGGGGTTGCCCTTTGACTTAGTGCAGAGGGGGCAGTTTGAGTCAGGTCCTAGAATAACTGTTGTGTTTGTGACCTGCAAATAGTAAGGGCTGTAAATGATTTTTCAGTGTCTTAATTGACCTGCTGCTTCTCAAGCTCATTCTTGAAAACTTTGAGAAGCTGGTGAAGCTGTTAGGATGAAATCTGACAGCAGTAGCTCAACCCTGTTTAAGCCCCAGGTGCCTTTTTGCAGGAAAGAAGGGAGCCTGTGTCGTACTTTTGGATAAGAAACGACTTCCACGTTGACTAAGCAGGAGAAACAGCTCCCAGTGGGCAGGGCAGATGTTTTCCAGATGTATTATTTATATGCAAGACACACAGATCATGAGGAGAGATGCAGTTTTTCTGTTTAGGTGTTGTGGATTGTTTAAATTTTAAGTGCCTACTTCAGCATGTCATTTAGAAAGTCTGCTCTCAAGTTTATCCATTAGACTCCTACGATCTTATGATTAGTTTTAAAATCTAGCAAATGTACCAATACTTTATTTTTCTTTTTTTTTTCTCTAAGTTAGCACCCTGATTACACTTTTGAAACCAGCCTTCTACATATTGGATCCCCAAAATTCCCTGGTTTCCCAGATCTAGGGGACAAAACTGTAAAACATTCAATACGAGCAGCTAACTGCCTGAATCTCTAGCCAAATACCATGGATAATCCTTGGGGGAACCTCCTCCAGGAGGTGCAGGGTGTGCGTGCCCAAAATGCACAGAACCCACTGCATGCAGCAGACACCTCTGCAGCTAAGTGCCTTCAAACAACATATCCTACACACAAGATGAACCCATTTTACATTAGGCAAGAAATTAAGTTAAATTACCACCTCCTTTCTGCCTGTCTTTCTGAGATTTAGAGGAATAACAGCCTGGGTTCTGCTGGCAGAAGGTAGGAGGCAGTGTTGGCTCATAAAGATGTGACTGGGCATTCAGGATGTCGTGTTGAAGGAGCTGTAGCCTTTGATTCAGACACTTATTAACCTATTTCACAGGAAACCATTGCACATGAAAGACTGTGGAAAACTACGTTTTAGGCGATATGTATTTGCTGAGATTTTTAACTCCTTGTTTTAACTAGGAATTAATAGAATGTGTAGTACAAGATGCTCTTTTGAATGCTATGTGAATCTCCCCCTATTTGTTCATGGTCCTTAGTTGAATATTTTTCCAGTGAAGTTCAATATTTGAGAAATAAAGATACAATTCAAAGACTGTTAGAAATTTCTGCTTGATTTTTATTAAGCTTTTAAATTAGATTGTGAGATAGTAGCAAGGGAGTTTGCCAGGTACAAAATAACTCTTAAAATTTTCATTATTCCACAGATAATAACAAATGATTAAAAACATAATCTTGATGATTTGCAATTCAGTTTATGGCTTTCTTTGCAGGATAGGTCCTGAAGGTCTCATAAACATTCTTAAATCACCCTGCTCAGAGCACTGAAAACTGAATAACTACTTCATGTAGCAACTACCCTGTTAAGTGCAAGCATTAGAGCTCAACATACACCTGGTGTGTGCAGAGACCTTGATCCTTCTTGTTGATGTCTAAATATAAATCTGTAAACAAGTCCAAGGTTTATGAGCTATGGAGTTTAATTTCTTCATTCTTACTAGTATTTGTAATGATGATTTTTCAAATTTTCAGAAAAGAGTCCAGTTGCCTTTTAATTCTGCAATCCTAAGTGTCTCTGGATGCTGTTTTGATTAGCTCTGGATTTGAATAGGATGCAAGGTAAAGAAACGCTGCCTTTGCCTCTAGTTTTTGAAGGGCCATGTGAAATGGAAGGATTGAGCTGTAATATATTTGGTATAAAATACGTAGTTACAACAGCATCCAGTTGCCCCTCATTTATACAGAAAGCTGGGGAATGTGAATAAGGTTTTGTTGACAAAAACAAAAATGAGGAGAGAGAGAGGGCAGTGACTTGAGTTTTTATCTTTTATTGCCTTTTTCCATTTTGACCTCATTGAGGTTCAAGGAAAAATGATATTTCTGCATTTTGCAATATTTTCTTCCATATTTACCATTTTGTTTGCTTGACTTGGGAGCAGTATCTAAGCAGCCAGCATTAAGAGGCAGTACTTCCCCCACATGGAGCACTCTTAAATATTTGAGGGTTAGGTAAGATACTTAATTCTGATTGATAGTAAGGGTGTCTTGTGACAACTGGAAAATTGTAAAGGTGCCTCTTGCTGGAGTAAGCTGGAGCACCAACGGGAGGCCGCGTAAAGGTTGTCATGTGAGAACGTTGCTCAGCTGTGACCCTCTGCACAGCTCTGCTGTGCACCCGAGGAGCTTGGTGCCAGGGAGTAGCCCTGCAAGGAAAATGCATGGGTTTTGATGTCTGCCTTTAAAAGTTACCGGATTTATTGTAAGGTTTGCTGTATAAAAATGAGAGCATAAATAGTTGGCTCAGGTGTAACTGCCTCCATTCTTGATAGTTCCTGAGTGGTGGCTCAAAGTCAGATAATGACAAGGGACAAAATCTTGGCATCTGCTGGCAGTTTTGCAAATAGTTTTGTTTATTTCCAGTCTCAAGGGCTATTTTTTGAAGTGCATTAATGCTGTTAATTTAGCAAGCTACCGTGCTGTGCTAGCAAGCGTGTCGAGTGGTGCCATATTGTGTCCCTTATTCATGGAAATGAAAATAATCCTGGGTTGCTGTAAGACGTGATGTCTCGGTTGTCGTGTTTAGGAAGCAAAACATCAAAATTAGTAAGAGAAACCTGCCACAATGAGTCTAAGTTAGATTGCCAAAGTTCATATGGCTCTCTGAGAATCTGGTTATGCCTGCATAGCAGTAAAGAAGAAAGGAACAGCACTGGTAACTAGAACAAAAGACTCAGCAATGCAAAATACTTCATTTTTATCTAAATCTTTGTGTAAATTAAGGCTTCCAAATTACGCTAGATAAAAAGATGATTCTTTTCCTTGATAATCCTTGGAAGGAGGCTTGTTAGTGGCTTACCGAACTTACTTGGGTTGTTCATCTTGGATATACTTTTTGATAAGGTCTTTTTTAATTGAATCTTTCTTGATTGAATTCTCAATCTTTTATGATTCACAACTCAATTTTATTTTTCTCCCTGTGGCTAAAATTTTGTATGTAGAAGCAGATTTTGATGTGTGTGACTTATTTTCCCAGGTTTATTCACTGCACTGATGATTCGCCTGATCCTTCCTTGGACTATGAGGTAAGAGCTGATTTGCCTTATTTCTAGGTAATTTAAATGAATTACTGCCTTGTGGGCAGGCTGCCATTTGTGTTGGGCTTGTGCCCAAGTGTGTTTGCTTTTGTTTTTTCTTCTTTTTTTGTGTTGCTTGAGCAGTGGGGAGAAGTCTGGGTAGGAACTATAGGACATACGGAGTTTGTTTAATTACAGGTCAGTGATGAGCTGAGGCTTTTCAAGCTGTTTGTAGTTTCCTCTGATGTCTGTTGGGTTTTGCCAGGAAAGGCAAGCTCAGCAGCTGAAAATCACTTACTCTTCATAGCACATTTCTTGTGGACATTACATCAGCAGTCGCTTAGAATCATAGAAAAGACCTTGGAAAAAGATCTTGGAAGATTGGAAAAGACCTTCAAGATCAAGTTCAACCATAAACCCATCACCACCGTGTCCCTAAGGGTGCCTCATCTACACGTTTCTTGAACACTGCCAGGGACGGTGACGCTGCCGCTTCCTTGGGCATCCTGTTCCAGTGCTTGACGGCTCGTTCGTTGTAGAAATTTTCCCTCATGTCTGACCTGAAAAGAGATAGAGAAACCAACTGTAGTGGCTGGGGCCATCCCAGCTGCCAAGAACTGGATTGATTGTATTTTGTTACACATGCTCATTACTGGATTAAAACCTTAGCTTAGTGATTCAGATATTAATGATGCCTTAAACTGTACATGTGGTGCTATCTTTTTTGTTTTGGCATCTAATTATGTCTCTTAAAATCATTCTGTATGTAAACATAGGCTTTAGGAAAGTCTTTAGTGCTTTGAAACAGTCTTAATGTGCTTTCAAATGTAGAATTCTGGGACAAAAATACAGAAAACATGAGATTAAGATTTTCATGTTCACATTGTAGTTAGTTAGTGTCAAGTTTCATGTTGAGTTTTCTATTGCAGTCCATAGGTTTTGGAAGATTCCAGTGGCCCTGAACAGTATTTGAGGGCCTCAAAATAACAGATTCATCTGAATGCTTCAGCTTAGGGAATACAGCAACTGAAGGAAGTGCCAGGGATCTGCTTTAATTACCAGGCGTCTGTGCTATTGACTGTAATAGTTGGGTTACTATTTCTGTCCCGTGTCCTTATTTTAATGGATTTGCGCCTTCAGAGGCGTCACAGAATCCTGCTTGGGTGTATCCCAGAATAGAGGTTGATTTGGTTAATTTTAATTCTGCTCATCAGCTCTTTTGACTGGAGAACAACTTCCTGCCAATGCCAAGACAGATCTGCTGCACAGCAGAATTTTTTGTTTTCCGTGCTTTAACACTAACGTAACTTTCAAAGTTGCTTCATTAGAAGTTTCTTGGTTAAAAAATATTGTACAAAGTGGATGATTATAGAATAGTTAAGGTGGGAAGAAACCTCGTATGGTGCCTAGTCCAACCTGCTCAAAGTAAGGTCAGGTGTGAGATGAAACCAGATTGCTTGGGGTTAGTTTTTTCAAGTCTAATCTTGAAAACCTCAGTGGATGGAGACAATGCAGCCTCTCCTGTCCTCATGGCAAAACAGTTTGTTCAATGTGAACTTCATTGCTCCAGCTTGCACCGAGTACCTCTTGTCATCCCAGGGAGAGCTAAATAGTGTTGTTTTTCATTGCTGTGTTTTTTGCAGTGTGTGCTGCTGCAGAGTTGCTTTGGTCTTAGCTAGCATTCAGTGAAAAATAGAGGAGCATATTTATTAGTGGTTCACATAACATAAATCTTGGTTTGAATAAAATTGAATAGAAAAAATATACACACACATGTATTTTTTAATGTCTGCCCTCTACTTTTGCATAGCCATGATTTCATGGAAGTCCAGTTTTGGTTCAGTCAGGATAGCTTTCTAATGCAGTCACAATGAACTGTTTCTGACCAGTGGAAAAGGGCTTAGGAATATTCAAGGCTCTTGAACCTTATCTGAAGTTCCAGGCATAAACACCCACATAACAGCAAGCTCCAGAGCAAGCTCTGGAAAGAGGTGCTATATTTATCAAATTGCTTTCTGGAAATCAGTGTTATAATATTACTTTTTAAGTATTTTCTAAGATGGACTAATATGAATTAATATTTTTTGTAGGGGAAGATGAAGGTGTCTATGCTTCAGAGTTTGTGTTGTAATTTTAACAAAACTGTTGGAATAACAAGAAGGTATGCCTGGTGACACAAAGTCACCTGTTAACAATACTTTTTGTGACTTGTTGGCTTGTTTTTTTTCCTCTGTAGCTTGTTCTTCGAAAATGGTGTGAGCTAATCCCTGGTGCAGAATTCAGATGCTTTGTCAAGGAAAACAAGCTTATAGGTGAGGATTTTCTTGAAGATTAATCCACTCAAAGTTCTTAACAGTTGCTCTATGTTAAATCTGAAGATTCTTCTTCACCACATTTACCTGGAATTCATGTTTTTTTTTTTCTTCTTTCTTTCTTTCTTTTTTCTGTGATTTTAAAATATGGAATGCCAAGTTTTCCTTTCCATTTCATCTTAAATCTTGACAGCCCTGTGTAGCAGTGGGAAGTTCTCAACTCTAATTGCTGATTCAGAAAGTTAATCCAAAGGATGTTAAGCAAATGATTCCTTTCTATTCAGGAGCATACTCAGTCGTAGCCTCCTTGGAGAAGGAGGCACTTGGGCGGTATCCTGAGAGTGTGAGCACATCTGGATGCTCTGCGTGGAAAGTTCAGTAGGTCAGAACGTGTCCACAGGTTTGCTGGCTGTCTGAGCTCATGCTGTAGTCAAAGGAATTTAGTCAGAAGAGCAGGTGACCCATCACTCTGGGTTAAAAATCTAAATTTAGGATGCTTCAAGTGACACGGAACAGCCAGGGTGTCCAAAACATACGCAGAGAGCTGGCAGAGACATTAGGAGATTCATGGGAGACCTGTGACAGCTTGAGGACAGGCAGCTTATGCGGGAGAAGGTATTTTGGGCAATTAAACTCTGTTTACCTATGTGCTTCAGGGTCAGATGAATTTTGTGTATTGTGTTCTTCTGACCATAATCGGAGCCTAGGTATCTAGAATACATGTAGATCTTGGAGAGGATTTTAATTTTGGACTGAGTTCTATCCCTTATTTCTGGAGATTGAATTAGATTCTGTGACAACCATCTGTGACAGCAGAAACTATCATAATGAACAGAGTTTGATAGATAGCACAGAGCCTGTGCACGTTTGCCCTTATCTCAGCCAAATTGTTAGGATTGAACTTTTCTATCATAGGAAATGATGTGGAAATGTTGTAGTAATGATGTAGCAAAGCTCTAATCCAGACTTCATAGGAAGGGAGGAAATTATTTTTTGCTATAAAATGAAACCAGTTCCACTCGCACTTACACCTGTGTATTTGCAAGCAACAAGATGCACGTGTACCGGTAGTCTGTCCAGGATTCCTTGTGACGGAGAAGAGATGAATGGATATCAGCTACACAGTCCTCACTGTTTCTGCTGAGTTGTGCTCAGGGCAGTGACTATGTGCTAGTTTCGGATGTGCCTCTTTGTACCAGGTGGGAACTGGCAGTGATTTATTTTCTCCATCCTATTCCATTGCTGTTAATCATCAGGGATTTACTCACTGTCCTTTGTATCCTGATCTGGGTATCCTATAACACAGATCTTCTGGGATCTGCTAATTTAGCTGCTGTTACCGTGTGCCATTCTTATAACCCTTCTTTTAATGCTCCTTCTGGTGCATCCATACTCCTCTTTCCATTCATGCCAGTCACAGGGTTTGTATTGCAGTTTGCTGGAGATTGTACTAGTAGCAGGGACTCTCTATTTGGTCAGTATGAAGGAGGAAGAGCTGAATCCTGTCCTTTATGTAGTGCTGAGGTGCCACAACTGACAGATGTGCATCACTGTAATCATCTCTAGAATGCTTGAATGTAGGATTACTGTGGAATTTATGCATCTCAGTGCTTGCTTCCAGATACCCCACAGCATTTGTGTTCTGGCTAATTAAGCTGTTTCTAAAACACAGCAGATAGCAGATAGCAATTCCAAGCTATCCTAGAGTTGTCTGAGGAAATCTCCAAATTCTTTCACAACATATTCCCCTACTCTTAATAAACCTGTGAGTCGGGCCAATGAGTGATGCTTGCAGTGTGGTGCTTTTCCAGTTAGGCACCCGCATCCCCCTGAGGTGCTGTCATCTCTTTTGTTTTTAGACCAAAGTTGAGCTTTGCAGTGATACTAATTATTCAGAGTTCCACTGACTTTGTAAGCTTTATATTTTATATGAGTCTTTGAAAGAGCACTTCTTCAGAGGTTTTTAGCGTTTTCTTATGGCAAGATGCAGTCTCTGATGTGTTACATATGTGATTAAAATAGCAAAGTGCCAGCACTGATGCATCATCTTTGGTAGAGTCTGGCTTTTTTCTTTCATAAATAGCATAAGTTACTTGTTCTGTAGTGATGAGTATGTCTTGATTTGACATTTTTCCAGCAGGGTATTGTAGTGATTTATGTTTACATACTCTCTATCAGAACTTCTGTCACTTAAGATAAATGTTAAGTGTATAACCCTGTTGATGTCAGCTTAAACTACTGTCTTGCCAACAAGTGAATGTCTGAAATTAAGGGCTTCTAATGCAATTGGAATAGTTTGTCTAATGTCAGGTGTGACCTAATGTCAGGGGTGAGAAAGCCCTCAGAGGGAGCAAATGGAAACAGTGTATTAGGTTATATGCTATTGTAGTGAGTTTTTATGAGACTATTTTCTTAATACCAAGATTTAAGGCTTGACCTATAGTATCTTACCAAGTGACTACATTTTGTTCATGTCTCTATGCATGTTCCGTGGAGAATCTCCAAGGCATCCAACTAGAGTCTGTCATCTTGGCCAAGGTACCTGCAGGCCTGGACCTTTCATGTCATATTTTCAGATGCTGGTTTCTACCTTTGATGTGCAGAATGGAAAAGGTTTTGGCCAGAGTAACCAGGGTGAATAAAACTGAAATGAATAAGCAACAATTGAAATAATAATAATAAAGCCTTTTGGTTGTGTCTTTTGCATGTTCGAAGCTCTTTGTAATCAACTAAAATTATTCACAGGTATCTCGCAAAGAGACTACACTCAATACTATGAGCATATCTCTAAGCAGCATGAAGAGATCTGTAGATCAATCCAGGAGTTTTTCAAGAGAAACATACAGTATAAATTCTTGGATGAAGACTGTAAGTATCTTAAGGCTTGAATTGGAAAGGGAAGCAAAGGGGAGAGAGGGATGATGTTTATGCAGGTTTTAAGATGTTTGATGTAGGCATAGTTACAATGATTTAAAAACAATAATGGAGGGTCTACCTTTTTGAAGTTGTTTTGCAGAGTAGTTTCCTGAGACTTCAGAACTGGGAAGGGTTTGCAGGGCCAATTCCATAGAAATGAGACTTGTTGTCTTGTCCCTTTGCTACACTGGGCTTGTTTTTGTTTCCTCCATGGCCCACCGAATTACCGGTGTGCTAAATTCCAATTCACTGCTGGAGATGAGTGAAAACTGTGGAAAAAAATGAAAAATATTTTAAAAATGCATAGTATTTTAGCTGATCAGGCTTATTCAAAATAAAGGCAGAGTACTTCTACTATCTCTAAGCAGTGGAAAAAATAATTTTGAAATAATTACTGAACATGGTTTAGTGACTGTAGAATAGTGTTGTACTGTGAGGGGTGTCAGGAGTAATGAGAAACAGGATGGAGAAACTTACATTGGCCTCTGTGGACTGAACCTTATTTTTAAAAAGCACATAAATTTAACAGTTTTGTTGGCCACTAACATGGTCCGCTTTAGAGGTTTGAGTACTGAACCTGGGAGCCTGGCTACCTGTTCTGCTGATCTGTCCTGTCTGACTTTCAGCAGGGGGTACCTTTTAATGCCAGGCTGCTTTATTCAAACTTTAGTCATTGGATTCTGCACGGTTCCTTTATTCCACTCAGACAACTTATCAGGAGTCACTGCTTGAAGACCAGCAGTCTGGAAAGCAGAGTACTAATTCAATAGATCTCTGGCCCTGAAGTTTGGGGGAAATCAACCATACAATTATGACATTCTGATTACTGCCTGTTTTAATTCTCCTGTATGTTCCAAGACAACATAATTTCAGCTGGGTGTGTAATCAACTGATAGATAAGAATTCAGGGTGGCTTTTTTAGAAATAGTTGCCTAGATGTAGGCTCTGAAACTGCCATCTAATGAACTGAAAGATCCAAAGTCTGTCATCTTATGTAAAGTAAATAAAACTGCACCATCTAAATTAGCTCTGGGAAAATAAGTCTTCAGGGAAGCACTCTGGGATGAAGGTTTGTTCCTTCTTCCTCCTAACCTTTCAATCCTAGACACTGAGTCCTGGTTACCTGTCTCTGGCAGAGAAATGTCACACAAAAAAAAATCTGTGTTTTTTTTCCCCCTCCCTTTTCTTCATGCTCCAGCATATCCTTTGATGCTGTTTTGGGAGAGGTATTAAGCTTTCCTTTCTTTTGGTTCCTTTTGCTCTGCTTTTTGCAGTTGGTTTTGGTAGCCTCTCCAGGTGGAAGAGTTGAGCCAGAGCAGCTGAAGTGGTGCAAAGCCCAAGCCCAGCATTAACAGATGGGCAAATACTTAAAAATACTTCTAAGTTGTGTTTGAACTTTTTCATAAACTTGCATGAAATGCCACTAAAAACAATCTTTCAGAGGTGTCAATACTTACTCGAGAGTTGAGGCCGTAGCTTTACTTGAGTTGCTAGTGATTGAGGGTGACTTTTAGCATCTAGTTCCTGACACACTGGTCTGGGGTGACCACTGAGGAGGAGGGAACAGTTCAGGTCTTCCTCTCTGCTCAGTGTTTGTGAGTGTCCCAAATAGTCACTAACGTTTCAATGCTATAAGTCCCACTAAGTGAAAGCAGCCTCAGTGATTAATGATCAGTATTGCCACTGGCTTGCTTTAAACTGACAAACATCACTGTGAAGCTTAGGTGTAACTTTTCCACTAATGAAATATGACTAGTGAGATTACCCAATAAGAGATTACCCAGATTACCCAGTAGCAACAAGTTCTGTTCAGCAGTTACAGAAGGAATCTGGGGTTGTTGAGCTCTTCTTTGCATTGATGACTTAGCCATCTTGAAGGCTTGATTTTCCTAAGAAAATCCTACTGCTTACGCCCAGAGTGATATTTTAAGTCTATATAATTGAGCTTTTGCAGAAAGCATTGTGAATTTTTAGGTCATGCAGTCAAAAAAAGTTAGGTGGCTCGTTTTGAGTTCTTAGTTGTGGTATAATCTTAACCCAGCCAATTTGGCATTAAACATCAGGCTAAGCTACCAAGTAGCTTTGTACATGTGGACGTGATCAGTCAACATAGGTGCTGCTGACAGGCAGCTTCCTGAGCAGCCGCTGAGACTGTTCTTCAGTTATATGCTGAGTTTAGCTTGTCTCACACATGAGGAAATCTCTTAACTAGCCAAAATACTCAGTTCCTTATTTGTGAAGGAAGTGCCAGTGCAGCATTTGTCGGAGGCTTTTCTAAATCTGGCAATTTTAATTTTTTTCTGCTAAACTGGTACAACTCGTCAGACCTGAATTCTTATTTGCTGATTTCCATAGTTGGGTGGAAAGACAAATCAAGGGTTTGTTTAACCGTGCAGAACAGAAGCTAACAGGGAGATGCACATACAAAGATCCATGCTTAATTCAGTGGGAGGACCAATGATGGAGCTACATAAGGCAACTTTGCTTAAATTTGCTTCTCAGTGGTGCCCGGTGACAGGACAAGGGCTAATGGGTACAAGCTGAAACAAAGGAAGTTCTACCTCCATGTGAGGAAGAACTTCGTTCCTGTTGAGGGTGCCAGAGCCCTGGAACAGGCTGCCCAGAGAGGCTGTGGAGTCTCCTTCTCTGGAGATCTTCCAAACCCGCCTGGATGCCACCCTGTGCCCCGTGCTCTGGGTGTCCCTGCTGGAGCAGGGAGTTGGACTGGGTGATCTCTGGAGGTCCCTTCCAACCTCAGCCATCCTGTGACTCTGTGAAACTGTCAAAAAGCAAAGGGTGTTTGAAAGAGCTGTTGGGAATCATTAGATGTGTCTTAACAGCACTGAACATAGCTGTTTCACTGCTGCCTTGAGCCTGCCCCCTTTTCTACTTCCGTCTGTTTGTCTCGTTATCTGCTGAGCTCCTAATCTCTTGGAAGCAGGAACTTTCTCTTATTAAAGGCTTGTGCACAGGCGCCTTGATCCTTCCTCGGAGTTTCTCGCTCCTGCTGTAGGACGAGCAGTGGTACCGCTGAAGATAAGCTCCCCTCTATGCTAGGAGTTAAATCACCTGTTCTTTGAGGGGGAAAAAGCCAACAGAATAAACCAGTATTAAACAGTAAAGCCCAGCAGACAGTCTCTCTCAGTGCATTGACAGTGGTTCTAGGTACACAGTTAAGATTTAGACATCTTCTGTGGAATTATATCTCTTTTAAAATTAACTTTATTTTCTCCTTTTCAGTTGTTTTTGATGTGTACAGAGACAGCAGGGTAAGTGACCAGTAAGTTACATATTTGCATACTGCTCACCATAAAAAATAGGGGTAATTTTAGCACTTTCTTTCATAAAATAATTCCTTGGGTGTTATTTTTTTCTGTGATGTTCATCCCTGTAGCATCGTAACTCTTTGAGACTAATCGTGGGTCTCAGACTACTTTTGTGAGGAGAAAAAAAAATAACTCTATTTATGGGAGTCTAGGTTACAAAAGCATAGTTACTGAAAATATATGAATGCTGGGTGACTAGTTTTAGTTCAGGACAGATGGAATCTATTTTTTTTCCCTCCAAATAGCTCCTGTAGCTCTAATTCAGAGTGCTCAGCAAATTGGAACCCTGAAAACCCAGGCACTCATAGTTTGGAGAGAAAAATCCTATCCTACATTTGGATACCTATATCTGAGTTAGTCATGTTGGCTCTTCTACTAGTCAGTGGAGAGAAACAAGGTGAGATGAACTGGGCTGCACATGCACACACCTGTAGGCTTAAAAGAAACCAAAACTCCAAAAATATTCTGTAGTTTTAAATTTTCAAAATCTGATTTTGGAGAATCGTGTGGTTGTATGAGAATTACATTTTTGCATTAGCCTCAATTTTCTTTCCAAATCCTAAACTAGAAATGCAATAACATGGTCCCAAATGCTGTACACTTTTCTAAGCCTTGCTATTTGAATTGTGTATGATTTGAGAATTGGTAAAGTCTTTATTTTAATAAAGTGGCTAAATTGGGAATATCTGTGGTAAATCTTGATTATGATTTTGATCATTGCTAAAGTATTTTGTAATTATATAATAGTAAATCATGTCATAGTTTGCAAAACATAAACTAAACAGGAACATCTGTTATGTGGAAAATAATTATTATGTTGTTACTCAGCACAGCTTTTACTGTAGGAACCTAAAATCAGGCTGCAGGCTAAAAACAGCCGTGCTAAATGTTAATGAAAATTACCTGTCTAGGCACAAATCATCAAACTTGAGGGTGCTCTCTGGCAAAATGAAGAGCAAACTTTAGCATCTGGCCAACTTCTGCCTTCAGGTACTCTGCCTCATCACAGCTGAAGCATCAAGACTGATGATTTAAATAAAAAGTTTCAGTCTGTGTGATCTCAAAAGAGCAGAGTTTCTTCATCTGTCAGGATAACACGTCTGTATGTAGGTATCTCTGTCTGCTGCTCTTGGGGCTTGTCAAGCACCAGATGGTCCTCTGTGTGTCAGATCCTCCTTTCACACGTACTTCTGTGGTTTGCAGCTGTGTTATTCACCGCTCCCCTTGAATGTGAGTGACAGGTAGCAAGAGAGGAGCATGTGATGCTGTGTGATGAATTTCCAGAGCCCGGTTGCACACCCGCAGAACCGGGGAACTGCCCCCAGGTCTGCTGGTTTTAAATTTGTGCAACTATAAACATGCAACTGTTTGACAAGTGCTTGTGAATGAGAGCAAGAACAAACCTCTGCACATGCTTCCTGAGACTTTTGGCTGCAGGATGGAAGAGGAGCAGCAGGGATCTGGAGGAGAACAAGGTTTTCCACGGTCGCCTCTCCCCTTAGGCTCTCTGCGGATCCGAGCTAGCTCTTTGCTTGGCAGACAAATAATCTTTTAAGGACTGTGCACAGAAATGTGGTCCTAAAAACGTGATGGCCTGGAGGCCTCACCCGGTGAGGAGACGTTGCAGGGCTGGGTAGCCCCTTCTCATTTCTGCACTTCTCTTTTTTTGCTGCTAGCAGCTCAGTTGTTGCGCAGCACCTGACCAGTAAAGACCTGAGAGTTGCTCTTTGCCCGTTTCCCAGGTCTTTCAGTTGGTAAATACGACTTAACATGGTGACTTGTCATGAACAAAGCGGTATAATGAGTGGCTTGAGGCCACCAGTAGCTCCTGTTGACATGCAAACTGATGCCAATGTCTCTACCCATGAAGGCTGCACTGTGCGTGAACCTGCAGCTGGGCTCAGGGACATGTAACAATTTGGTTGGTGTTTTATCTCTCTCTTAACTTCCTTTTAACTGTCTTTGTTATGGGCACTTCCTTTCAGCCGCCTAATGTTTTAGTGAAATACAGCATGAAGTCTTGGTGTGATAAATCTATTTGGTCTTGTTTCAGGATGAGAAAATGTTACATGATTTTATTTTTCCTTTGGATGTGCACAGCTCGACTTACCTGGCTTGTGCATTCCATGTGACAAAGATCGCTAAAGCAGAGGATTACGATTAAATAGCTTTACTGTTACACACAACTAGTCATCTTAAACTACATGTTAATCATGGAGCTGCATGTTGGATTTGAAAACATAGTTAATTGGAAAGATAGTGTGATTGCTGACCCAGCGCTTTGTGCTTTTTCTTTAGTAAGGCCAGAGAGGGAACATCTTATATTTTAGACTGGTTGTCTTCCCATCAACTGACAAATGCCCAAGCTCAGTGTAGATGTAAAACAGCCTCTAAAAAATGTTTGGCGTTGCAGATGGATCGTGGTTGTCTGCAGGGAGGAAGGAAGAGAGATGGGTGCTCAACAGAAACCAGCGGTTGCTTTCACTAATCTCAATAGCAACTTGTGTTTTCTTTTGTGTGTGTGGGGGGGGGGTACAGCTTTTCTTTAGAGATGTGATCTCAAGTTCCTATGAAAAGTTTCATGTTCTTGAGGTAGGCAGGACCTTTCCTAGGGATGTCTCTTTGCAAAGTATAAACATTTTTGATGAGGGGAAGGATCCTCCGAACTGCTGAGTGAACTTTGCCAACTGTTGCTTCTGCCTGTGATTAAATTGGTTCATTAGCTTGTTTTTCTAGTGTGGTGGAATGCATCTAAATTAGAGATTCCTCCTCCTGATGTTTTAGAGCTATCAACATGTCCCTGTTTGCAAAAGCAGAACATCACTTAATGAGAATTTGTGACTGAGTCTCGAAGAGGAACAGAGGTAGAAAACAACAGCAGAGCTCGCCCTGCGTGCCTGTTTGCGCCCTGCTGTCAGTGGTGTTCCCAAGGTGCTGCAGCTTAGCCGCGCAGATTTGCCTCTGCTTTTTCACCCTCCCAAAATGAGAAAGAAACGGCCCAAGTCCCCGCCTCAAGTCGCAGTTCTCCCCTCTGCTTTCGGTGCTGCCGCCGCAGAGCTGAACTCAGCGCGTTGGCTGCTTTGCTCCTGCTCTGCAACAGGGTGTCGAGCGGTGCCGCCGCACGAGGCTTCCTGCTGGGCCAGTGGCCTCGCGAGGCCTCG
>NW_010582627.1:34206-56081 GCF_000705375.1 Tinamus guttatus | reverse complement strand
CGAGGCCTCGCGTCGGCCGCGTCCCCTCTCCCAGCCGTGAGGGACGGCGTCCTCGCGAGGCCTCGCGTCGGCCACGTCCCGTTTCCCAGGCATGAGGGACTATATCCTCGTGAGGCCTCGTGTTGGCCATGTCCCGTCTCCCAGCCATGAGGGACGGCGTCCACACGAGGTCTCGCGTCGGCCGCGTCCTGTTTCCCAGGCATGTGGGATGGCATCCTCACGGATGTGTTGCGTCGGCCACGTCCCCTCTCCCGGTTACTGGGATAAGAAGGATCTCTAAAGAGAAAAGATCCTTCAGGACTGAGGGAAAGATTTTTTAGTAAATGCACAGCCTTCAGGTTTAGTTTCTGGTTCCAGCTGGCTGCTAATTCAGAATAAGCCTTCAGTCCCTTTTTACAGAAGCCCTCTTCATATTTGACTGCATCTGCAAGAAATCAGATTCCTTACCTGTTTTTCAAATTCTCACTGCCAGTTGTACTCATATTTCATTATAAGGAGTAATAATCCTTTTATTCTACTAGAATAGGTGATACTTTCTTAGGTAAAAAAAGGTGACCTAGTACTGTGGACTGCAGCTTGAGATGACCCAGGGAATGCAAACTATTCTGTGCTCCTTGAGAGACTCCTCTGTTAACTTTACTAAGTTGCATTCATCTCTCTGTTCTCACTTTTGAGTTGTAAAATAGGTGTGGAGGATTGTCCATGCTACCAGGACTGTTCAGAGCAGGAACATAGTGAAAACAAGGCAGGAGAAAATAGTAATAATGGTTATACTAAAAATGGCTTCAAGTTATTCTGTCTTTATATCTGTCTGGATATGTGCAGCACCTTTCATCTTCCATGATCAGTAGCATTTTACAGACCTTGGTCCCTGAAGGGACTGTCTTTAAGTACAGAACAAGATCAGAAATCCTGGCGATTGTGGCTTGAGCAGCGGCGTAGAGGTGGCTTTTGACTAAAGATGAAATCCCTGTTTCCATTTCCCCCTTCCCTCTGTTCATGCTGTGTGGGGATCTTTGAAAACCATGGAGATTTGACAAAACTTCTCTAGACTTACCTAAAAACACTACACATGAGCATTCGGTTGAGCTCTGTCTGATCTTCTGTTTAAAGAATATTATTTATATATGATATGTATATAAAATAAGCCAAAGCTTGATGTGTTTTAAAACTGTCCATAATATGTTTAGTGTAAAGGATATTAGAATATTCTTAACTGTATAAGTACAGATGGACTTAGATCTTTTCTGTTTTTAAAGACTAAGGACTTTTTGTCCTTAACACTAAGCAGCAAGATGTGTGTGTATCTTCTGATTGCATCTCAAATTCTCTGATTTGCTTTAATTCCTTCATCGTTATCTTGCAGGGCAAGATTTGGCTAGTAGATTTTAACCCTTTTGGTGAAGTAACAGACTCGCTGCTGTTCACCTGGGAAGAACTGATGTCTGGGAACAACTTGAAGGGAGAGCAGGGCGAAGGGGAAGCCACGGAGCAGGTACCGATCTGCTGGGAAAGGAGGCCCTCGGCTCTCTGGGCCTTCTTTGCTTCTACTAATGCTGTGATCCAGATCCCACTCAAATAATTGGATGCCCTAACCTCTGGAAATGAAAACTCTGTGGAAGTGTCTGTTTAGGCAGTGTTTCACTTCAAGTATCACTTGCTAGCTCTAGTTTCATACGAGGGAGTTGTTGCTCAGACAGCACCAGCCCTTATTACAACTCTTGCACGTTACCAAGAAGGTGCCCTGAAACGTGGTTTTGCCTAGTTTTGATGCATCTTCAAATTCTTTCCATTTTGATTTCATCTCTTAAAATCTGCAGTGTGTTACTTACTGCCTTGAAGTTCCTCTTTGTTGCAAATGCCTGTCATTTAATCTCCCCAGTCTCCAGATTTATGTTTAGTGGGAGGCAAAAAGAAGCTGAACTTCTGTGTCTTCCTCACACCAGGTACCCTCGGGGAAGCCTTGTCCTTTGGTTGAACTCCTGGACTTGCAGAGCAGGGCCGTCCTATCCCTGCTCTAAGCTGCATTGCCCCTGTTAACAAGGAGAGGGAAAAACAGGCTTTATTTATTAGTAACAGCTTTTTTTCATTGCATGAAGATCCCTCTGAGGGCCCTTCTGCTAAAAGTTGTCATCTTGGTTAAAACACAGTCCTAATTCTTGAGCCATCCGTGGGAATGCTATCCACTAAATTTTGAGTTGAGGATTTCTTGGGGTCAGGTGCTTTACAAAGCTTGTCTGGTGTAACCCCAAATGAAAAGTGGGCTGTCTTCTCCTCATGCTTCAGTTTGCATCTGACCACAGAATCTGAAGCAAAGTCATTGAAATAGGATCTACAAAGTGAAGACACTTTTTGCCATCCAATAGGTAATTGTGTTGCTTGACACTTGTAGCATGTTCTAAAGATGCAGTGTGTTAGCTGAAAATGATATTGAGCTTCTTAAAATTTATCACTAGAATTGAGTTTAGATATATTTTTGTCTTAAAAAAGATTAAAAAATGAATAAATTGGAAGAAAACTTAGGCCATAGTTTTGTCAAAGGTGTATTCGTGAACATGAAATTAGGCAGGAGACCCGTGAAGACAAGTTAATGGTTGTTATGATGAAGGTTCTCAGTGTCCAGATGTTTAGAAGGGTGCTATTACCCAGAGTTTCCAATGACTCTGTTATACATAAACTTGTAACAGTGCCATATTAATTACATGAAAAATAATTAGCACACTGTGGCAATTTTGACCTGAGGACGGGAATGCCTTTGCGTAGTGATAAATAACATTAACTCCTGCTTGTAAATGGGCAGAGTTTATAGTAATATTTACAACTGCTAGTAAATGCTAAATAAACTCCTTGGCAAGGTGACTCATTGGGTCTTAGTGAGGAGTTTTAAACAACATAACAAAGTTTGTTCACAGACCCTGTGTGTTTCTGTGTTATCCAATGTCTTTCCCCCAGGACTCTCCAGTTTTCCGTTGTACGAACAGCAAAGTTCCTGTCCAGCCAAGCCCATACCTGAGTTACCGACTGCCGAAAGATTTTGTGGACCTTTCTACAGGAGAGGATGTTCACAAATTAATTGACTTTCTTAAACTGGTAAGAAGTAGTGTACCCATTTCTGTGAAATGGGAACACGCAAGTGCCTGGCATTGTGCTGCTGTAATTAACATTAAAAACTGTGATGCATGGAGCCCTAATACGTTTTGAAGCTCATTTATATATTTATTTTATTGATGAAGAGTAAGCTGTCATACCAATCTCAATTCATTTAATTTTGTCTTCTGGGCTAGCAAAGAATATTACTTGACAAACTGTTATTGGAGAACCTGACTGTATTTGTTCTTATTTAAGTAAAAATACAAACACAGATTAAATGCAAATCTACTTTTTGATTGGCTGAAAGCTAATGCTTTTAAGAACCTTTTTGAAAGCCAGAAAAAAATTATATCAGGAAAAAGCTTTAACAGTTTCCACCCCCCTGCAGAAGATAAGAATTTCTTGGTACTTTTGGTGGTAGTTCTCCATGACCTCTTTATAAGTGGGGGAAGAGTTTAAGTTGCCTTTATGTAGACAACTGCGTTATGTTTTCTGCGAATATGTCTGTCTGTTTTTTGTTTTTTCTTTAGCTGGGTTACATTTAGGGCTAATTCTGTTCCTACTGTAAATAAAATACCATACCTTTTGGGAGGAGCATTCAGGGAGAGAGAAGATTGATGTTGCTGCATTTAGTTTGCTGGAAACATCGCTTATCATTCAAAAAATGGTTTTGATATATAGTCATTTTCTAATTTCCAACATATACGGAAAATACCTGTAGTGTCTTATTACTGCTTCTGTTTATGATGGCTGTGTCCTAACATTAATTCTTCTGTTCCCTTGACAGAAAAGAAATCAGCAGGATGATGACTGAACTATCAAGAAGTGTTGCATTGAATTACAAGCAAAAAATATGGCAAAATCTATATTTAGCATAACTATTAAACTATCAGTTTAAAGAAAACTGGCTTTTTATATTTAGTGGAAGAACTGAAGAGCTCTTCATCCTGTGTGTTGACCTGTGTGCAAGTGTTGAAAAGCTTTTTCATGGAAACAGCAAGGGTCAGGGTGAGCCCTCATTGCACTCCAGGTTGGGCACAAACGAACCACGGTGCAAGCAGCACGTTGAGTGCAGCTGAATGACTGGCTTCCCATCTCTGTGTTGTTAAAAAAAAAAAAAAAAAAAAAAACAAAAAACCTGTGCCATTGAAATGCTGAGACTCTTCAGTGATAAATATTACAATATTTAAATCTTGTGGAATTGAAACATCAAGTGTTCTTTATGTTTGGACACAATTTTGCTTAAAATATAACATAGTTGCAAGGAAACAAAGGAATGTATGCTGTTTTTGTAGGAGCCTTTTAAAATGGTAGATTGACTTTGTGTTTTGGGAGCATTTATCCTTTTTTAAAAAGTGGAGAAGGGATTTTTTTTTTTTTTCCACTTTCAGAGAGTGGATATAGGAGACTACATAGATCTAAAGTCTTGCGTTTTGGGAATTTGTTGATATTCTGAATGCATTTCAATTGAAGTAATATTTTCACACTGAAGAATAAGCCATAAACTTTTTTAGAGCGTTCAGTTTCATTCTGGAATAATACATTTTTCTTGGAACTACTTTTTTTTTTTTTCCCCTTTTTTGAAGCACGGCTAAGTATCAATCATCAATTATGAATTTAATGTAAATAGGTAATCCTAACATAAACATGTATCTTTACACATGGATTCAAGTCTTGTTTCTTTTCTGTCAAATCTTTTGAAGTTCCTTAGGAAAGTGATTACAGTTCCAGCTCCTAAAATCAGCTCCTGGGTTCGTTTGATTAGAATCAAGGAATTCGGAAGCTTGATTAGATTTGGGAAAACAGGAGCTCTTTTACTTTGTTACTGACTGCTGGTGGTTTTTGGAGCAAGGAGGAATCATTTTCAGCCTAAGAACTATTAAACTTTTGGATAAATGTGTTTGTGTGGCCGTAAGTAATTTCTTAGCAAGGTGAACAATTTTAGCTGAAATGAAAAGAAAGCCAGAGGTGCTTTTAGGTTCTGGAAATTGGCTCCTATTTCAACTTTTGTGATACTTTCTGTATATGAAGTTCCTCTTTTCTTTGCCTTGCTGGCAAATTGATATGGCACTCAAGAGTTGCCATCTGCACTTGGATATTAAGTCTTTTCATACTGTCTTTGTCGCTTCCTTTTTGAATGAACGCTAAGGCTGAAGACTGCAGAGGTAATGAATCCTATTCTACTATATACAGTTTTCAAATATCTTTTATCGCTTACTCTTCTTGAAATGGAAAAGCAGCAGATGATTACTCCTGGCGTCTGAAAATATGGAACAGCTTTTTTTGATATATTTCTTTTTTCCCCTAAGCCTTCTTCTGCAGCAATGACACCACCTCCTCAACAAGGTTTGCACACAAATCAAACTAATAGTAACTCAGAACAGGAATTACCCCATACTGTAGCTTCCTGTGCTGGATGTTTCCCAGACCAAATGCAGTGTTGGGACCAGTTTGGTGGAACTGTGCATGCCAAAGCTTCGCTCCAGCTGAGCAGGCTTCAGGAGTAGCCTCATAACTTTATTTCTCTTAACTTCATTATTTGTCCTGAAAACAGCATTTCCAAACGAATTGCCCACAGTTGGAGCAGAACTTACTGGCAGCTTCCATACGTCTCCAGGCTCTCTGGCCTTTCGTGGTCTTGCAGATCTGGGACAAATTATAGTGCAGTTGGACCCTGGCTTCGCACATTGCCCTCTCAGCGGTTGTGTTTGCAGCTTCTGGTGAAAAGACCCCTATAATAACGTGCCCTTCTGTTCCTCCCCAGTGACCCCTGCACACCCAGCTTATCTGTCCCTCATCGGACACACTGGAAGAACTTCTCTTTTTACATGAATGTGCTGGCAGTGGTGAATTCAAAAGTTTGTTGTTTTTTTCCCCCCTGTGTCACAATGACCACTCTGAATTAATGCACTGCTGAGCTGAGCAACCAAGTACTGATAAGTGACTTTAGTTCAGGGTTGCAGGAACTTATGCCACTTCCTTTGGGCATAATCTCAATAAAGAGCCATAAAAGGCAGCAGAGCAAAAAGAGCAGCCCCATGTTCAAGCCCTGACAGATAGAGTCTCCACTATAAAACATCGGTGCTACATAATGAGATTCCATAAGCTGTCATATCCTCAGTTTAAATATGTGCTTTATGTTTAGTCTGCTTCTTTCTGTAGCTTTTGATGAACAGGTCTCGAATTCTTTCTCTGCTAGATTAAAGATCCCTCTTGTAAAAGGATTCTCATCAAATGTGACCTCTTTGGCTGTAAGGATAACTAACAAACATTCCTCATGGAGAGGTGAGGAAACGCATGTCGCTACGTAAAAAAAATGTATCAGAGCAGTCTGAACACTGACACTGCTTTGGTTCTATTCCAGGTTGTAATAAAATTGGTTTCTATCTGTACCTGTCAGAAATTTGGAAAAACAAGATTCCAGTTCTCCAGGACCTTGGTCATGTGTTTCAGTGATGTGAATACCATTTGCTGAGTAAGGATTATTTACGTATATTCTTAGTCATAGGCTTAAAACGTTGTATAAAGTTAATTCTAACATGACCTAGGTGGTAAATGGGAGGTGTTTCAGAGGGAGGGCGCCTGCATGGACTCTCTACGGGTCGTACAGTTACCAGACTGCAGCCTCTTAAAAACTCTGGCCATGCCTGAGGCTGGGGTATAATGAGAGAGTAGCTCCTACATTGCAGCCCTGCTCGGAGCACCAAAGAAAATGCTTCATTTTTTTTCTTGCAGCCGATGGTTTTGGTGTTTCACGCCGCAGGCGGGTGGCAGTGGTTGCTGCTGAGCAGCTCTCTGAGCAGGGGTTGTTAACACGTACCCGCTCAGGAGTCCTGATAACGTTCCTGTGTTTCCTACTGCAGCCTGGCCCTTCCCTTTGGGCTCCTTGGGCTGTTTTTTCCCATTTAGTCCATGCTTTCCTGACCCCCAATATAGTATTTGGTTGAATGTTAAGATTAGAATAAGCAGTAGCATGGATAATACTGATCTGAATTTAAAATTAAAAAAACAAACCACTGCTCCCCATTTTCACTTTTGTGCCCTCCTAAGAGATATTCTGCTTTTATATTCCTGAGTGTAGTGCTCTAACATCTGGAAAGAAACCTAAAAATTGGAGAACTTTTTCCCGTCTTTGGGTGTCAGTGAAATGAATTCCCATTATTGCATTCTGGTCACGCTTTATGCCTTGTAAAATCTTCCCGGCCCTATCTGATATTCTCAGCTAGAGCTTCCGTGTATCATTCTCGTCGTTCTTTGTCATTCCCCCGTGCTCACACGCAGCTGCCACTCGGGATGGTGCAAAACAGCCGCCCGATGGGACACAGCTCAGACACCCACCGAGCAGCACAGACCATCAGAGTAGGTGCCCGCGGCTGCAGCCTTCTCAAGAACATTTCCTGGTGCAAAGTTTCCAAAAGTGGTCAGAGTTGGCATCCGTGGTCCCATGGAGATGGGGAGTAGGACACGCTGCTAACCTGGGTAAAAGTAGTTCTGTTACCTTAGTCTTTATGTCCTGCCCCCGTCTCGCAGTCAGAGAGGACCATAGGGCAACTCTCAGAGGAGGGTTTTGACCTTCAGGCCAGGGTTGTGCAGTTCAGGCTGTGTTTAGATAGGAAATCCATTACTTAAGGAAATTGCACGGGATGGAAATACATATCTTTGGTTAAGAGAAGATGAGCCTGAAGTAAAACAGAGGGACAGACCCTGGTGCCTCTGATTCATGAGGGGTCCCTGCTGATGTGTAGGGGCTTAAATCCAGCTCTTAACTATCCAGTTAAGTTTCTGTTATTGGTTTAGAAGATCTTTATTGCTGTTTGAATTTTATTTCCTCTGTAAGAGAAGAAAGTCTCCAACTCATGGTCCTCCTGAAATTCTCTATGATAAAAATAGGCTTTGTCCCCATAGCTTGCTTATGTTGCAGACCTGAAGCTTTCTCCAAGTTGCAGAGTCCTTAAGCAGTAATGTATGGGGTGTTTTGTTTTGTTTTCTAATATATATATAACTGAGATTGAAAGAGCAGAGTTTTGGTTTTGGGGGAAATGGAATAAAGCAGTTCTGGAGGGTGCGGGTGTTAGTGCCTGCCTGGGTGAGCCTAAAAGATGCTGGGTGGGATGGGGGTGTTGGAGACCTGCCTGGCACCACAGCAAGCTCCTAATGTGAAGAGAAATGGGCTCGTAAGGACTTTCAGAGAGCGTTCTAAAGGAAACCACAAAAATGGAAGGAATGGCACATGATTAAGTGTGAAAAGTTGAGGGGATGGAGAAAAATGATGGATGATTCAGAGAAAGCTGATGCATTTCACATTTGCTTTGCTTTGCTGTACTGTTCTTACAAGCAGAAGACAGAGATGGACTCTAATAAAAGCGCACACTGCAGCAGAGAAGCTGCACAGACAAGATACTAGAATCACAGCAGGGATTTCAGGTGATAGTAGAGTACAATTTATCATGCAGCTTGTATTTGTCCTTAACTTCGTTAATGGCTTGAGTGGTAAAATAAATAGCCCACTTAAAATCTTGTTGCTGCCAACGTGCGAATGCACGTGGGCACTTGGGGGCTCCATCAGGACTCAAAATGGCCCTAAAACACAGGGGAAATGGCCTGAAAGCAACAAGAGGAAATTTGACAAAAGCGAGAGCGAAGTCCTGTCCTTGAAAGGAGAAATCAGACAGTCAAGTGCAAAATGGGGAAATAGCAGCTCGGCCAACGCGGGCAGGTTACAGGAGATGCCATTAATACAAAGTCAGGGAGAGGCTCCTGGGCAAGGGAAAGGCAGGCATGGTGTGGACCAGCTGGAGAGGTACAGGAAAGAAATGGGATTTATGTGAATTGCTTTGGTGGTAGTGCACTGCTCTATCCAGGTGTTTCAAGAAATACATCATTTATTGGAGGGGGTCCAGAGGGAAGAAAAACGATCACAAGAAAACATGACTCATTAGAGACAAAAAAAATGTGAATCCTTCAATGTGAAAACTGGCGCTGAGCTCTGTGTCCCTTGCAAAGGAAGTCAGCTTAATGAGTAGCAAAGATGAGGTTGAGAGAGGTTTCTAAGTTTAGAAAACAAAACAAACAAAACAAACCTACCTCAAACAGTAAAAAAAGCTCCATAGGACCGTGCTAGAGAATACGAAGCCTCCTGAAAGAGATGGATGGAGAGAAGGGGAGGAATGAGATGCTCCTAGAGAAGGAGAGGCTGCTGGTTGACTTCTCAAGTAGACAGCAGTGAATCCCTGAGAAAAATCTATCCCAAATGCCCCAGCTTCAGGCAAACTTCAACTAGTGTTTCTTTCATTAAGCACCAAAGGATCCTGGTTGACAACAGGTTACCCAGGAGGCAGCCGTGTGCCCTCGTGGCCAGGAAGGCCAACGGGATCCTGGCTGCAGCAGGAGGAGCGTTGCCAGCAGGTCGAGGGAGGGGATCCTGCCCCTCTGCTCAGCTCTGCTGAGGCCGCACCTGGAGTGTTGGGGGCAGTTCTGGGCTCCCCAGGACAAGAGGGACGTGGAGCTTCTACAGAGAGTGCAGCGTAGAGCCACGAAGATGATGAAGGGACTGGAGCATCTATGGTAGGAGGAAAGACTAAGCGAGCTGGGCCTGAGAAGAGAAGACTGAGAGTGGATCATCTCATCAACATATACAATGAGGGGAGAATGTGGGGCGGATGGAGCCCAACTCTCCTTGGTGGTGGCCAGTGACAGGACAAGGGGTCATGGGTACAAGCTGAAACACAGGCAGTTCCACCTCCATGTGAGGAAGAACTTCTTTCCTGTGAGGGTGACAGAGTCCTGGCACAGGCTGCCCAGAGAGGCTGTGGAGTCTCCTTCTCTGGAGATCTTCCAAACCCGCCTGGATGCCGCCCTGTGCCACGTGCTCTGGGTGTCCCTGCTGGAGCAGGGGGTTGGACTGGATGATCTCTAGAGGTCCCTTCCAACCTCAGCCATCCTGTGATCAAACCCCCAAGCCCTAAATCTGTGTGAGTCGTGCCTGTGTTCTGCTGCTGCCTAGCTGATAAACTTCACATTTGTTTGAAGTTTGTCAGAAATGTTTAACCATCAAAGAATTTCAATAAATGTGGATGTTTTCAAGTTGCTAATGCCATTTGCTAATCAATCAGGCTGCAAGTAGTGATCGATAACTCTGGCAGTCTTGGAGCACATGGGATTTATTTACTGCCATTAAGGAAGCCAGGCAGATTTCCTGATTAAAGATTTGATCCTGAAATTCCTTAGCAGTCTGTCAGTGAGCAACCTTTACTCTCATGTGCCCTCCAGGTTGGGCTTCATGGTTTGCATGAGCTGCTTTCCCTGTGTTTTAGGGAGGAACAAGCCGTCGCTCGAGGGCGAGCGTGAAGGACGGCGGCTGCTCCGCTCCGAGGTCTCTGCGTGGAGCACAGAAATGGGGTTTGACATTTGGACAGCTGCCTCTCCATTTTCTCCAAACGTAAATGCAAACCCACTGTGGGAATAATTCAGCCCAAGATTCTGACAGACATGTAAATAATTTGTTCTATTTACTGTTCATTTCCGAAGCAAAAGATCATTTGCTTCCCCGTAGTATAGACATATAATTGCTTAACTTCAATTATGTTGTTTCAATACATATAGTAAAGATAATTCCCCATAATTATTACCTTGAGCACATGGTTGCAGATGCTCCTCTTTTTTATTTTCAGTAGGGAAACCTGTGTTACCCCTAAACTTTTGAAGTGTTTTTATTATCTAGGGTGCTAGTAAGTCAGCCAGCCTACAGCTTTCATGTGTCAGGAGATGAGGGCTGCAGTGACTTCATGGTTGCAGAGCCCTCTTTAAAATCAGTATAGGAGGGAAAATAGGACCCAGCCCTGAAATAAATTAATGGGAGTCATTCCAGCCACCTGCAACTGCTACATGTAGCAGGCAGTCTTGTGGCTGACATTTATAAGTAGGAAAACACGTTGCTGTCTGGAGCCGCATTGAACATCAAGTGGAAGTCTCTGGAGCCCAAGGCTCTGCTGCTGACAGTGCCACATTTCACGGGATGGCTGGGGCTGGAAGGCACCTTTGGAATCATCTGCTCCAACCCCCATGGGTGCCCAGGGTGGTGTCCAGCTGGGTTTTGAATATCGCTAAGGATGGAGCCTCCACATCCTCTCTGGGCAACTTGTTCTAGTGCCCGGCCGCCCGCACAGCATCCATGGACGCGCAGAAGCCGCCCGGATGGGCAGTGTCTCCAGGTGACCCTGCTGCAGCAGGGGGTGGCACCGGGTGATCTCCAGAGGTCCCTTCCAGCCTCAGCCTTCCTGTGAATCTGCGAATTTCACGTCTTTGGCTTTTAGCTGTCAAAGCTGGTTGAAATTGGCTGCCCTACTATTTTCGGGGGCAGACAGAGGGACAGAGCAATCACACGAGCCCTGTATCTTAAGGGGAATAGTTCAAAACTAAGGGTGCATTTTGCATCTCAGCATCTCTACATCCATATTACGCACCCTGGCTCCCGTTAGGTCATGTACATCATGCTGCCTTCAGAGCTATGTGCATAGGAGCAATATTTGCATCTTAATTTTACACAAAATCTTCCATGATCCTTTTCTGAGCTTTTAAACAAGCTTTTAAAGCTTGTTAAACTCAGCAGTCCTTGCTGCATGCTTCCTACAAGTCGTTTCCATGCATAAATCCAGCACTTTTCTCCTAGTAAGGCAACAATCTCAGCTCAGGTAGGAGTTTTCTGATCAGTAAGGCTAAGGACCTCTTCAACTAGTAAGAACAAAAGACATTAATATTAGATAATAAAACATATAATGACTTCTAAGACTATAAAATATATTTTACATAATTTGGCTCCTAGTACTGTGCTTTTTTTCCCTCTCTTGTCTTATTATTTCTGCTACACTAGTATTCAGATCTATTCAAAAGCCATTTTCATTGTTGGCAAATATTTTCTTAACTGCATCTTACAACAATACTAAATATGAATAATTTGGAGGGAAATTAATATTATGACTTTGAATTCCTAGTGAATTAACAGTGAAATACAACATTAGACAAAATTCAATAAACTTTATTAGTTTGAGGCTCAGTTGGATCTCAGGTGTTAGTTGGTTTGGGAGGGCTTATGCAGGAGAAAGAAAATAAAGAGTAGAAAATAACTGGTGTGGAATAGAGCAGTGCAAATGAAGGACAGAAAAGGAGGAGAGGAGAAAAGGGAGGATGAGGAGAAGGGGAGCATCAATAGCAGTGGCAGCAGGCAGATACATCTCTAATCACTGCCTGGGCTTTGTGCATGGATTTATTAATTGTACCATTGTGCCAGTTTGTTGTCCTGTGTAAATAAGTATGAAATAACTAATAACTAAAGGTTGCAGGTACATGGACTCGGGTAACTTTTTGCAAGAGGCTCCTTGTTAAGTCACTTTCTAATAACAGCTCTTTCTGCATCAGTCCTTCCTCTCTGGCAGCCTTGAGGTGCTAACGCGGCATCGTTTCTTAGAGTTTCTAAAGCAGCTTGAAAACTCGGTGAGAGGTAGAAAAAAAAATTGTTTGGGGCAAAAAATGCCGCACTTTTCTGATGCTGGAGATGTGCAACCCAGGTCTTCTGTGTCTCAGAAGAAGGGCCTGTTTTCTGCAGCGGGCTCTAATGAGTGTGAGGGCCTGCTCGAACTTCGTGTGAGATCTGGGCACCCAGGATAGGAAAAAGGGAGGAAAAAAAATTTTTCAGTCTTTTGAGTTGGGAATGTAGGGAATTCGTCATTAATACAGCCTTTCCGCTGTGCCAAGAAAGCAGAAAAAAACCAAACTGTTGTTGTCTGCCTTAGGAGAGAAACCTGCTAGCAGGCCACTACCTCCTCTTGAAAAAGCCCTGTTAGCTGCCAATGTGTTGATCCACGGAAATGTCTTTTCCCATTGAACTACTGCTAAGTTCTCCTTCTGGGTTGTCCCTTTGTCAAAAGGGACAGCAGTTGCCTGAGATGGATCATGCAATGGCATCAGAATTGTATTTTCTTAGTAAGCCTTCATTATGTTCCAAGGATTGTCCCTTGTTCCTGCACCATGTAAAAAGCAGTGTCGACTTCGTGCTGAATATCTCTATCATTTTTCCTTTCTTTAGGTCTCTATGTATTTATGATAACTCCAGGACTAACTGGGGACAACTGTATTTTATCTGATGGTTAATTCCTCCCCGAAAGTTTTACCGAGGTTGCTCTACGTCAGCTTCAGATGGTTTTTTGAGAGAAGTCTCCCTGAGGTTTGTTGGTCGCCCCTTGACACTTTGAAGGCTATTAGGAACGAAAAGCCGTCCCCTGCAATTGGACTCCAAATCCTTGCTGTGAAGTTCCCTGGTGTTAAACTGGCATGGAAATCGCATCAGCCTCTGTGCCCTGCTCACACTGTGCCTGGATTTCAGGGAGGTGGATGCTCCCTGGCTTCATCCCTCGGCTTGCAGTCAATAAACCTTGTGGATCAGCTTAGGAAGAAGCTGGAAGGATGTCAGGAAAAAAATACATCAGGATCAAATGAATCTTCGTACATTGCTCACCCACATCTTCTTTTCCTACTAAATAATCCAACAGCAATATTTATTATAAGGAGAAACTGTCCGAAACCCTTAGCTTCAAGATGCTTCTCTGCCTCAGCAGCAACTGGGCTCACTCTTCCTCACAGGAATCTGCATCGTTTGCATGGAGCCCACGGCGATGCTGGACGACACTCGTGTGTTTTCCCAAGGAGGAACGGGAGGACGTGGAAGTGATGCCTCAGCAAGGGCCACGTCACCCGCAGTATCACCCTCTGCGCCTGCTTTCTGAGCCTGGTTTCTAGGATCTTTGGTTAAAGCTAATCAAGCCTGACAAAGTGGTGAGTTGTGCAAGGTGCTGGGGTGAGCACGGCGCCTCCAGAGAACGGAGCGTTTCCAAGAGTCCGGGCGCTGCCTTTTGTGTGTTCTCCGGTTGGGAAGGAATTTGAGTGCGGCAGCTTCCGCGGAAGGGGTTACGCTGGCAGGCAGCATCAATCCACAGGCTGAGGTTGGAAGGGCCCTCTAGAGATCATCTCGTGCCACCTCCCTGCTCCAGCAGAGACACCCAGAGCACGTGGCACAGAGCCTGGCCCCATCCTCCCTACATTCACCCCTCAGGTACTTGAACATGTTGATCAAATCTCCTCTCAGCCTTCTTTTCTCCAGACTAAACAGGCCCAGCTCGCTTAGTCTTTCCGCATATGACAAATGCTCCAGTCCCTTCATCATCTTCTTGGCTCTCCACTGGACCCTCTCTAGAAGCTCCACATCCTTCTTGTTCTGGAGAGCCCAGAACTGCCCCCAACACTCCAGGTGCGGCCTCAGCAGAGCTGAGCAGAGGGGCAGGATCCCCTCCCTCGACCTGCTGGCAACACTCCTCCTGCTGCAGCCAGGATCCCGTTGGCCTTCCTGGCCACGAGGGCACACGGCTGCCTCCTGGGTAACCTGTTGTCAACCAGGACTCCCAAATCCCTCTCCACGGAGCTTTTTTCCTCTTCAAACACACCAATCATGGCAACACCACTGGGTTGACCCCAGCGTTCGTAACCAGCCCCTGGGTCATCAGTGTCCCCAGCTCAGCCGTCCTGGTGGCTTCTGAGCACAAGAATGAATCAGGTGAAACCGCGGGTGAAACCAGCGCAGCCGCTGCCGGCGCCGGTGCATCCGGCCGCCGGGCGGTTGAGGCTCACACTTCAGTTTTACTAGTGAACATCTGTCAAGGTTCATTTCAGAACAAACTCTGTTGTTTAGACACTTAAAGCCTTAGGGCTGTCAACAGCCCAGGATGGGTCTGGAGCGACCCGAGAGGACGATGGCTGGGCTTTAAAGCGAGGGTAAATAAGGATAACACAAAGGCCACACGGGGCAGGAAATTTTTTGTTTAAGACAATTCTGGGGGGTAGCACAGGCCCAAGTCCAGCTTTTGCTGCCATGACATAGGAGCAGAGGTGAAGTTTGAATTTTTTTTTTCTAAGCAAAATCTGATTCACGCTTCCCCATAAGATGGGAGACACACTATGGGAAGTGCCTTCAACTCCATCGCAGGGAAGAAATAAGAATCCATAATTATTAATTCAAATTAAAAAACGGGAAGGCCCTGCGCCCAAGCGAGCCATAGCTCGGAAGAGGTGACGTGCTGGGCTCCACGGAGCTCGGCTGGGCCGTTGTTACTTGAATTTACATGGAAACATTCAGAAAGGCAAATGATGGGACACAGCCCAACCCGTCAGCTAACTGGCATTATCCTGCTTGCTTGGTGCTAATCAGATCTGCTCAATCTCACTCAAAAAGCAGCTAAATTCCCCTTTGGGCCCTGCTGGTGGGATGGGAGGCAGGTGGCTGAGTGATGGAGCTGGGAAAGAAAGGCCAAAATCCTCAAGGGAGCCAGTGAAGGGAGAAAGGCGCGGGCAGAAGGTGCAACTCAACAGTGTGGTGAGAAGTGCAAGGAGATCAAGTTGGTCTGGCAGATATTTTGGGGCAATGGAAGCCCAGGGACTGCAGGGATCTTGCAAGGGACTGATCCTCTCACAGGATTTCGGTGTTTCTGCTCCTGTGCTTGTTGGCCATCATCTCTGTTGGCATCCTGGCTGCAGGCAGGAGCGGAGCCACGAACCTCCCATGGCCATGGGGCCTGAGCCCGCTCTACAGCACCCTGGGCTATGCACGGGAGGATAACGGATACCCTGTAGGTCAGGGTCACCCTGTGCCACCAGAACGAAGCCCATTAACCAGCGTGCGCCGAGCACGAAGCAGCGTGAGGGCTTTGGGGGCTCCCAGAGCAGCGCCTGGGGTTGCTGCAGGAGGCGGGCGAGCAGGTTGCCTGCTGCAGCACCCGCTGCCAGCAGTGCCCGTGTGCCCGGTGTGCCCGGGGAGAAGGGATGCTGCCAAAGGGCAGGAGCTGGCTGAAGAAGCTGGCTTTTCTCTCTTTCTGTGCTTATGCAAATTTAATTAAGGAAGGGCGCTGGAAATCCGCCGTTCGATCAAAGCGGCTGCAGAGAGCACAAAGGGAACTTCATTTCCATCAGAGGAAGCCACTCGCACCATGGCATGAGGATTAGAAACCCCGCTTTGATTAAACCAGCCCTTCTGGGGCTTTCGCCTTCCTATCAATTAGCCAAAAGCACATTGCTCCAGCTGAGTTACAGATCTCTGGAAAAATGCGATTCAGCCCTCTTTAATATCCTCTCCTGCCCCAGCGGACTGTGCATAACTCACCTGGCAGAGACCTTTCCGGAGCCTGCTCACACCTCGGGAGACAAGGACTTGGCCGCCTGAGAGAATCCCGCTCGCTAACGCCGGCACTGGCAGTCTCAAAGCCAGGAACTCCATTAAAACTTCCCCAAAGTGGCTGCTTTTGCTAAACACTGGCATTCTCTGTTTTCAACCATTTCTCATTCTTAAGGGAAGGAGATTTTTTTTGGCAGAGCAGAGATTGCAGAATTGGACCCTTTTCTCACTTGGCACCTCTGTTGGTAGTTTTGTTCTGTAAATGGAGGGGAGCTTGCAAAGACTGGGGACATGATTCAGCCCCCAAACATGCCAAGGGCAACCCCAGGCTAATCCCATCGCTGCTTTGCTGATGGGACTGGTCAGGTGAGATGATGATGTTTAAGCCCAGAACCAAAAGATAGTCCCAGTTCCCCGCACCAAGACTGTGGCTACTGTGTGTGTAAAGACAAGTTTTGTGAACAGAGTTATTGCTTGCAGCAGTGGCCTCTGCTGATCTAACCGATAGGTTTGAGTCCAGATGACTGTGCTTAGGGCAGGAGGAGCTAAGCCCGGGGCAGTCTGGCCATCCTCCCTTCCGGAGGAACGAAGGTCTTGGGGTTTTTCTAGAGATCCCGTTGAGTTTGGGGGTCACCTTCCAGGGAGGACATGGACATGGTCTAAATGTGTGACAAATGCAGGTGGTAAAAAAAACAAAAGGTAGTTGGATTTAAACATGCTCATGTTTAGATAAAAGTCCACGTTTCCCTCCCGAGCTGGTAGCTCCCATTTCTCACATAGGTCCTGTTCACCCATGTAGTGAAAAAGAAACTTTCTCCCATCCCACAAGCAGTTATGGATTCTGCTCCCACAGTGGGATTGGGAGACTCCAAGTTCCCATGGGCTCAGCTGAGCCCCTCAGCTGTAGTGACGTTTCTGGTGACATTTCTTGCCTCCTTTCCACCACTGGCCCTAGCACACAACCCTGTTGTGGGATAGGGGCTGATGCTGATGGCCAGGGTTGCCTCAGGCAGCCCCTCACGGCAGGAATAACTCAATGGAGAGGGAAATGGGGTAAATTGATGTGAAATCTGGCTGGGATTGCTGCTTCCCAGCTTGCTATCCACCTAGCCAGGGATGCCAGTCCTCACCAGGAGATCCCCTTGAAGGAGAAGGGAAGTCCTTCCCAGGAGATCTCCCTGTTGGCAATCAAAGTGCAAGGAGACAGTCTCAAGTATTCATTTCATAAAAGTTCCAGGTTTCAGTAGAAAAACAGAATAGAGATTGCCCAAAATGTGTCAGAGCCTGATTGAAAATTATCATTTTTGATATGAAAATCCGTAATACTTAAAGATAAATAGTGAGGAACCACTGAAAACAGGCCTGGGTGGAGACTGTGCCCGTTGATGAAGCCTGGAGCTCCTCATCTCTACTCGGGGATCAGCGAAGGCGACGAGCCCTGCGCTTGCCTCTGGAGCTCGTCTCCTGCTGATGGCACTGCGCCTCTTCCCGCATGTGCAGCAGAGTCAGCCCCGGCTCAGCGTGGTTAATTAACAAAGCTCCTTCCCTCTTCGTTAGCCAGCGCTGTTAATGTCTGTGAAAGGAAGGAACAAAATGAGCCAAGTTAATTTTGCTTCTGTGAGAAACACAGGAAAACAGAAGTGTACGGCAAATGGGAAAGGGAGAAAATGAGGAGATTAAAAAAAAAATTAATTTCCAGTTTCTGAGAGGACTTCACCAATAACAATATAAAAGATAGCTGAGTGTTCTGCTCAAATGAAAGAAGTGATTACTTCACAGGCAAGTGAATGGTTTTCCGTATCTTCTTCACTTGCCTATGTCATTTTATTTCTTTTTCTTCCTCTCTGCACATACTGTTGGACTTCATCAGCACAGTGCCGTGGTGCTGGTGCTTGTACATGTTTCTCCTCGGTGGAGAAGGCAGCCAGAAAAGTCCCTCCTTTTGGCAGAGCCCTCTGCCTTGTCACCCCCGTGAGCGAGCTGTGTGACACAACATGGACGAGGCTCAGGGGCCACACTTCCCCCGTGAGCGAGCTGTGTGACACAACGTGGACGAGACTCAGGGGCCAAACTCAGGGAGCTGGAAAGTTTTGGCTTTTTTAGTTTTTTAGCCTTAGTGTGGATACCGTGTGAAGCTGCAGAGTTGTGATCCCTCCTCAGAGCCAACACAGGCCCGGAGAAACCAGGGAAAAGGCTGGGGAGGGAAAAGAGGTTCCTCCATGGCGTAAGTCACTGTGGCCACCACTGATACCTGACATACAGAAGGATCTGGATATATAAGATGGATTATAGAAGGATCTCTCCATGTTATTTTGCTCTCCACAAGCCCCATTCCCTGCTGTCTCTCTCCATCACATGGAAGAGCAGTGGCATGAAGCCTCATGTCCTCTGGATTTGTGTCTCCAGACTGGACTTGCATCTTATGCAGATGTCCTGCTGTGCAGCAAGGTAGCCATGCTCACAGTTGAGGAATAAACTGGATCTTTGATAGAATCATAGATTTATTATGGTTGGAAAAGACTTTCAAGATCATCACGTCCAACCATTTCCTCTCTACACAGTCACCTATTTGGTAGGAACCTTCTCTGTCTTCGGGATCATTTTTGTTTGGAAGTAGCTACAAGAACCCGAAGTTATTGGTGATGGGGGGACTGACTGGCATATGCAAAGACCAGATAACCCCCCATTCCTTAAGACATGCGCTATAAACTGTGTGCAAAGGATAAGGATGCCGAGAAGTCAAGCTCTCAGGAGACAGGAAACATCAGAATTAAAGACCCTGCCTGTCCGTAATTTGGGCCTTTGTGTACATCAAAAGCGATGCAGCCTTTAATTATCTGATCACCTACGATCCTGAGTTATTTTAATTTGGTGAATTGCTCCAGGTCACATTAACACACGCTGTTCAAACCACACGCTGAATTCCACATTAATTTCCTTGTGAGATTTTCTGTGATGCTTCAGCATCTGATCAATATTAATGCATTTATCTTCACAGCACTCCTGTGATATCACCAGCTGGTGAACTGAGGCACGCAGAGATTAAGGCCAAAATGATCAAATGTGTTTGCTAATTTTGGGTGCTCAATTTGCCACGCTAAGGATCTGATCTTCCAGAGCACTCAGCATTTGACAACACTTTTGTATGTTCAAAGCACAGCCCCTATCTCCCATCTCCAAAACCCACTTAAGTGCATTAGATTTATTGCAATGCACATGTCGTGTAGCACAGTTACGGTGATGGGATCACCTGGTTGTTTTCTTAATTCCTGTTTTTTTCCATCATGAAACGCTTGGCTTTGGCATTATTTCACCCAGACTTTTGTCCTTTAATCTCCCAGGTTTATTCAGAGAGTAAAACCAGGGAAGAGAAGTCGCAGCTCTACAGTTAAGAGGTTGGCTGGCATCTCTGAACCTCATGAGTAATCGAAGCACCTCAGGGCTTAACCAAGCACCAGATGCTCTTCAAGCAACTAATTGCAGGCTGAGGATTCGCGCCTGTATCAGTGCTTGATTGTTCCACTTTAGAGACGCAGTTAAAAACCCAACGGCACTTTAAACTTCTACCTCCCCATGGGAAAGCCAGTGCAGGCAGCAGCCGTCTGTCATGCCCTCTCCCTTGCTCTCGTATGTTTTCGGAGAGCATTTTAGCTGTTTAAGATGAGCTCAGGCCTAACTAGCAAAAAGAGCAGAAAACATAGGGTGGAGGGTGGGCAGGGACCAGAGAAGGCCGGTGGTTTTGGAGGTGCTTTGTCAAAACATGCGGTTTTTAGAAGCGGTGCAAGAAAGCGCCGACAAAGATGTGAGTCCTCCAGATGTGGAGCCCGAGTCAACGGCCCCTGAGGTCACGGAGAAGTTGCCCACTCGCTCCAAAGAGCTTCGCTGGGGGCATCAGTTGCAGGAGGTCCTGAGTGTTGACATATGGGGAGAGCTGGTTGAGTTCCAATAGTTTACACTGAATTTGTCGTGCGAAAACTAGCTTGGACAACATGAAAATCCAACCATAAACACTAGTTTGACCAAATATATGAAAAAACATATATTTGTCTAGAGTCTGGAGGAAGTTTGTTATGCTAGTCAGGTCTGGCACCTTCTAAAATCAGGGGAATAACCAAATTTGAAGATGATTTGGTCCAAGGCCAGCACCAAATACCTTTGGCAGCCTCAAATCTTGTTTTCAGGCCTTTTTTTTCCTGCAGTCTGTGCAGAAAGGCATCTATAGTGTTGATCTGTATTTGAAAAGGAAGTTTATATTGCATGACTCAGAAGCAGCAAGTGAAGGAGAGCTAATATTATAATGTTTATACAGAAGAGATCCAGGTTTCAAGTGAAAGAGCTTGGAAGATGAACGTGACCGCTTTATTTATGCTCATTATAATGTAGTTTATGTAACACCATGCTAAGGCCAGCAGTGAATCTGGCAGCACACAGACCTACTGTATGTAGGAAATTGCAACACTGTAGGTTTTGAAGTATGTTTATTTTAAATATTTTGAAACAATTTGAAGGACTGATATGAAATGGTGAAAATGCAAATTGTAATATTCCTCCAAAAATATGTCACTTTTTTCCTGAAAGAAAATGTTTCACATAAAAGTTTATTTTCAATTTCCCCCTTAAATTTCCCACATTTTCAAGGCATTAGAAAAAAAAGTGGAAGTTGCTCACCTTGAATATAATGCAAATTGTAATATTCCTCCAAAAACATGTCACTTTTTTCCTGAAAGAAAATATTTCACATAAAAGTTTATTTTCAGTTTCCCCCTTAAATTTCGCACATTTTCAAGGCATTAGAAAAAAAGTGGAAGTTGCTCATCTTGAAGATGATTCGGGTGCTTGCTGAATGGGGTGATTTAATGCATGTGTAGCATGGGTAGCCCTTTCAGACTCACAGAGCCATATCTGCCCATTAGCCATATTCTGTATGGTCACTTAGCAGAGCTGCAGATAATGCCCAAGCAACGAAAGATGGTCACAGCACATCCACAGAAAGGGCCAGAATTAATGTTTCACACAGTCTTAATTCTTGCATTCTCATTTAACCACTCTAAGAATGGTCTTTTAATCTACCTTTATGCAATTAAATATCCAATACAGCTGCACAGAGCCACTCCACTGCAGCTTGCCTTGCTATACACAGCCACTATAGAGTTTTCCCATAAGATTTTCCTTTTTTTTTTTTTAACAAAAAATACCTGTTCTTCAAATAGCTCCATGCACTACAATAGCTCTGCAGGAGTTTGTCAATCAGCAGAGATTACAGGCTCCCTAAATTCATCCTGACACGACAGACTCTAATGACTCTGAAGGAGCTGTTACGGTCTATTGTGTCGGTGCTCCGTGGGTAATAGGAGTGTCTCATATACTTTTCATTAAAAGCATAACGGCTCCAGAGGATGTCTACATTACCAGTTGCTTCAAATGTGAGTTATTTTATCACAAAAAAAAGCCCACATACATGTGATGTTAAAGGTGCGGATTAAATTGGGAAAAGAAAACTTAGATTTACAGGCTGTCACACACCTTTACCTTACGCAGTTTTGACAGTTAGAAATTGCGTTACTAGCAATGA